>PVHY01000316.1:166100-257946 GCA_004024945.1 Uropsilus gracilis
AAAAAAAAAAAAAAAAAAAAAAACAAAAACCTTGAGGAAAGTCAAAACAAGCTAAGCACCAAAATGAAGCACACAACTAAGAGCAGGAGGGAAAGGGGGGAAAGGGAGTGGGGGGGGGGGCAAATCCTTGAGATTACAATGTTGTGAAATTTATATATAAATAAATTATAAAATAAAATAAAAATAATATATACTATATTATACACATCATAGAGCCTCTGAAACACTTTACTATGCACTATTTGTGAAAGTGATGAATAACTTCTCTTCCTCCTCTCAACCTCCTCTTCCTGTTCTGCTTCATTTTCTTCCTTGTCCTTATCCTTATTCTTCAGTTAATTTGAACCACTGTTGAGAAGCACTGACAATAAGTCCGTTTCTTCATTCTTTAAAAAAGATTTAGATAACTCCTTTTTCTTAGTCATTAATGTTAGGTTAAAGTGGTAAAGCAATTATATTTTGAATATATAGAGCAAGTTTGGATTGAGTTTGAGTGTGACTGTTCTCTATGATCTTAATTAAGTCACTCTCTCACTAGCAATATTTACAAAATGGGTATAATGGTAACAGTAGTCCTATAATACTGTACGGTCAAGGAAATGTCCCTCTACCTCCTGAGTTCTTCTCTGGCTAATGGAACAATCAAATTAACATGAGAAATATTAGTAGGTGAAATGAATGATTTAATTACATACATATGGGAAACTGAGATGAAAGTAATGACTTAAAGAAACAGGGTCCAAATAAGGGTTTTTAATCCTGAGTTCAGGAATGGTACAGGGCACAAGACTTCAAAAAGAGAGACGGGCGATTCAATAACAAAAGACCAACTGGGCTATAATTACAGGCTTGCCCTGACACATACATGTGTTCTCCAACAGAAAGTTTATTTATGGAAATAATCTCAATTCTGAGCAACAGCCATACTTTCCGTTATACTAAGTACTAGTAAAGTTTCTCTTAAACCAGAGAGCCTTGATCTTAGCTTAAAATAATTCACATGCCAAAGTGACACATCTCTTGAAGGTCAATTCTCAATCCTTCAATACCAAGAGAATTAGGTGGAAAGTGGGAAGCCATGAATGTATTTCTGACCCATAAAAGTACTCAGTAAAGCATTACTTTTTATTAGCTTTGATTTTGACTGTAAAACAGAAGCATAAAACAATGCCAATAAAATTTTCAACTAAATAATTATCTCTTCTATCCCTACCTCATTCCTGAAAAAAGAGGAAATAATGTAAACTTGTGATTACAAGATACTTAAGAATTATTATGTATTTATAGTTGGTTTAATTTACATTTCAGTATCAAGAGATGTCTATCTGAAACTCAGTTCTTATTTTTTTTTTTTTGCTTCTTTCCAAATACAATCTCTTTTAATATCATCTGAATACTGAACAGAGGGAAAGAGAGATGAAGAGGTTAGTACAATGTGAAAATATCACAGAAGGATACAATTTAGTTTTATGATCAACTTATGGAATTTAGGACATATATGTTTGTTCTGATCTTTCTTCTGGTGCATGTATTGATGAAACATAAAGACCACAATGTATTCCAATCCCATGCTGATTTCACTTACTCACTGGATCAATTTCAATCACTCCATCAATTGTACATTTTCTTATAGCTGTGTAGAGGGCAAGACTTATCGGGGTCTTCCATACCTTTCTGCCCTGAGCCTCTTTGACTAGCACCTGTGGTTGTGAACCTCCTCATGATTGCACCTGACTAGCAGGTGTGCACATGTATAAGTGGGCATACCTAGGTCTAGAAGGGAGTGACTAAAAGTCAAGTTTTGCATTGGGGGAGAGAAAATGCAAGCAAGAAATGACAGAGAGGGAACACAAAAGAACCTGAAGATCCCCAGGAGCCTGGGAGCTGCCTGTCTTTCCAGCCAGCTTGCCTAGCCTGCTGCTTTCACATGAGCAGTTACAGGACTGACCACATTTACAATAGGGGTATCATCTTTCATTCCATAATTTCAAAGCACTCTCAGTATTAGCTCAATTCTCATAATAATTTAGTAGCTAGATATGTAGTAAACATTTCTTCCTTTCCCCTTGAGACATAGCTTAAGAGAGTAAATGGGCTGAGATTACAGGTCTTGCAAAGAGCCGAAGGAAAGTTCTGAACTCTACAATAAATGTCAATTCCCAAAGGAGGAAAAAAAAATGGACGTTCTTGAAAATTAAATCTTTAAAACAGGATGTTTTAAATGTTTTACATTTTTTGAACTTTAAACATTGGTAAAAAATACAACAATATTTTTAAAATGCAGTTTAATAGTTCAGCAACCTTGAATATGCTAAACATTAAAAACTCATGCTACTCTGTTCTACACTATCAGTTTTGATGACCTTTGTTAGCTAAATTAATCAATAGGGGTGTGTGAGAAAGCTCTAGTATTTAGCCTTGGTAGGCATCTAAGTATGCCTGAACACTGTTAAAACAAACAAACATTTTGCCATATTATGATAATTTTTTTGACATCAAAGTGGAAAACAAAGATAAATAAAAGCTCTTGAACAACCTTTCACCTATTTTCTCTGGAAAAAAAATAAGCATTGAACTTAGGTGTCCTGTTAAAATGTGCCAGAGTTATAAATTCCATTTTCAGGGCCAGACAGGGTGGCAAATGCTTGTAAGCAGCAGCCTAGAAAGCCATGGCTGGGGCCAGGGATCACAGTTCGAGTCCTGCTGGGGGCACGTAGTGAGACCTAGTTCCAAAAAAATATAGCTGGGCGTGGTGGATTGTGCCTGTAATCCCAGCTACCTGGGAAGCTGAGGTTGGGTATTGCTTGAGTCTGCAGTACCCTGGGCAACGTGAGCCTGCGGTTCCATGGGCAAAAATAGCGAGATCTAGTCTCAAAAAAAAAAATAGTAAATAAATAAATAAATAAACAAACAAAAAATAAAGAAATAAATAAATTCCATTTTAAAATCCCCACAGTACAATTTGAAATATATTTATGAACCTCAAAATTCTACACAAAAGCACAAAAAATACACTGATTTAGTAGTTTTAATATAAAATTGAATGGGTTAACATATATGAAAGAATAAGCTGATTCTCATAGAAAGTGATTTTTATTTCCTTGCTTCCTTTCTCTTTCTCTAACTTTGTTTACTCAGATCACATCCTCTGCCTGTTGTTAGTGTTTGACCTTTTCTATAGTGGTAATAGCAGACAGATTTCATGAACCCACTTTGTTTTGCAGTGCATTTAAAGAGAAAAATGTTGGAAGTACAGTCTGTTGAATTAAGTTAGAGCTTTCTTTCTTAGGATTCTCTTATTATTTTTTTTTTTGACTTGTTGAATTAAGCTGACATGGGTTGCTAAAATTGTAATGGTGACAACTATTCAGATAAGAATATGAATTAAAACATTGATTTGGAAAATGTGAGAAAGGTCTTCAAATATCAACAAAAGCATTATTATTGTAATCCCAGAAACATGGTAGTATCTCAAACAGATGAAAAAATTGAGACATATTTATTAGCATCTTTGAAGTTACAGAGATTATGAAAACCATCTAAATTGAAGTCATTTTGTTTCAGTCTAGTGTAAGAAACACATTTTTCCTCTATTCTTTTAGATACTTGGCTGTGACCCTTACTCATCCCCTATATTACTCACATCCACCAGTCTAGTCTTCCCCTGGTCGTAAATTACAGATTGACAGAAAAAATACATTTAATCTACTCTAGACTAAAGACCCCACAAAAATATAAAGATCCTCAAAAGTAACTAAAACAGAGAGCTTTTACCTTTTGTTGTTGGCAAGGAAACAATACATTTGTGAAGAACTGACAAAAGACAAATTTGATTTCAGCAAAAAAGAAAAGCAGCAAGTTTTGTTTCATAAACTCCTCAGTCCTAATTTTCATCTTTGTATATAAAGGTGTTGCTTTTTAACTTGGTAGTACAGCTTTGGAATGCTATTCAATGCGCGCTTATAATTCCTAGGCAAATGAAGACATTTCCTAGAAACTACCAAGAGCAGAGTTTTTCAAGCTTTGATACTAATGACACTTTGGAATGCATGATTCTTTGTTTACCAGTCCTCAGTATTGTGGGATATTTAGTATCTCTGATAATTGTACCAACACTCTGCTTTTAACACTCTGCTTTTGACAACATGAACTTTACTAGATAATGCAAATGTCCGCTAGGGGGCAAAACGCTCTCAGTTTGGGAAGTAGAGGTTGTTCTTAGATTGAGGTATAGATAGAGAAGGTAAGTCCCATTACAAGAACCAAGCAATCTTGCTGAGATAAGAAGATAGAGGTTAAAGGTTAAAGAGTTTAAAGTGACCAGAATTTGAAAAATAGCTTGCTCATTGGAGGGAACTCAGAGAAAGGGGTTGGAGGGGTGAACACCTCTAGATCTAACTAGAAGTCCCTGTAAAGTGATTTATACATATGGGAGAAAACTACTTGAGCAGGGAAATAACCATTGAAATTTTGGTTATTTTCAGAGTGACAGTTCCCAGAACAGACACAGGACAGGGGATACTTTTTTCCCCCAATAGGGGGAAATCTAGAGAAGCCTCAGAAAAGTGCCACCTTAATGGAGAGAACAGACTTTGCTTTGTTGCTCAAGACATACCCTAAAATAATTAAAAGCAAGGAATCAAGTGTTTCTAAGTAACTTATTTGTGCAAAGAAAATACAATGTTACATAAAGAAATACAACAAAACAGCATCCAATTAACATAAAGCTAACAATGGCAAGTACCCAATTAAGGAAGTTGGAATATTATTCATTTAGAATCATGAGAAAATTTATTCAGTAATAACAGATAAATAAATGAAATGACAGAATCAATTAATAAAGACATTTCAAAGTATTTTTAAAATTATTAATATAACCCATAGGTTAAAAAGGTAAAAATAGTATGAACATGACAAAGTGGCAAAGAGAAGATAAAAAAAATAATACAAAATGAATATGCATTAAGAAAAAAAAATATAAAATTAAATAGTACACTGAACAGAATTAATAGCATATTAAACTCTGTAGAAGAAGAAATCAGTACACGTGAAGCAATATAAACGAAGCATAGATTGAAGAGAAAGACCAGACATCAAAAGAACTAAAGGGAACTATGATCCAATAATTATATTCCAGAATATATAAATATATACAAAAGGAGTGTAACTGGAAGAGGTAATATTTGAAAAATGAGTAGAGAATTTTTCAGGTTTTATTAGAACTTTAAACTCACACATCCAAGGAAGTAAACAAACCCCAATGAGAATAAACATAAAGAAAACATTAGTATATATCAAATTCAACTTAAAACCAAGGGTATTAAAATCAGATAGAGGTTTTTTTTTAAAAAAAGACTTATGATATGCAAAGAAATAATTAGAAATGACAGTCTTATCAAAGCTTTAAATGTGTAATGTGATGACTTGATATAGTACATGTATATGCTGTAAGTAGATAATACTTCAATAATATACAACAAACCACTTAAAAAATCAAAGATTTTTTTTGTCTTGCAGGCACTTTATGTTCATCATCTTGGCTAAGAGCTATGCTTATCAGAGATACACAAGAGATCCAGCTTAACATGAACCTCATTATGCTTCTTATTTTCATGATCATCATGAGTAAAAGACAATGTGTTATTCTCACTGAACTCTTAAAGGCTTGGCGTAGACGTGATACAGGTTTCCTTTGCCCATATTTTATTATCCAACTAAGTTATGAGCATGTAAGTTTAAAGACTGAGAAAGTATCATCTTACTGTGCCCAGAAGAACAGATGTGTTTTTGGACAGTCTGAATGACCCTCACAGCTGGTCTTTGGCTAATTCATAGATCCTCTAAGAATTAAGAAGAAAAAAAAGTTTTTTTTTTTAATTTATATATTGTATATATTATATCAGGCATTTAACATGATGGTTCAGTATTTGTATATGTTGTGAAATGAGCATATTTACGTCAACATCCATTATTATACATAATGATACTGTTTTCCCTTGTCATAAGAATTAAGATTTATATACATACCAACTTTCAAAAGTGTAACAAACATAAATATGGATAATAGAGTACATATATCATATATAGATATACATATCTATAACTCTAAGTCACCATTCTGTATATTACATGCTCACCCATGCCGTTGATTCTGCAACTGGAAGTTTGTACATTTTGATACCCTTCATCCATTTTGCCCACTCTGTATCCATGAGTTTCATTTCAAGTTTTAAGGTTTTTTTTTAGATTTCACATAGAAGTGAGATCGCGTGCTATTTGTCTATCTTTGTCTGATGTATTTCACTTAGCATAATAGCCTCAAGATCTTTCCACATTACTACAAATGGCAAGTTTTCATTGCTGAAAGAATATTTTAACTATAGAAGTAGATGTAAAGCATCATACACAAATGGTCTTCAAAGATAGAAGAATTTATTTAGGTTCTATTAGCACATTTTTTATATAATCCTAACTTGGGAGTTACTTTATTTTTGGATCAAATTAAAAGCAAAGCAAAAAATTATTTAGACAATTTAGCAAAAATGAAAGAGGCAGGAAAATTTAGTTGGAAAAGGAAATACTAAAGTATCATCTGATAAGAATTAGTAGAGGGGGAAAAAAGCATAATCATACTTCATTAATCCCTGAGAGTATCATTTTCTTGGATCAGAAACAGCAATTGAGTATACAATGTGGATCTCACTCATTGAGAAATGATTAATTGATGTTCATATTCTCTGCTTAGGAAAACAATAACACCTTTAATTTTTTGAAAACATTAACAAATCCCATATCCCAATTGCATTTAAATGCAATTGAAATAAAATTCGGTTACTCAGAAATCAGCTGTTTTTTCCCTCACCCATAAAATAAAAGCATTCAAAAATTCTTTACTAATAAGACTTCGCTACAATTTGATAAGAAGTTGCTTTTTCACATGGTGAATTAGTTGACTAAGAACCATTTACTCCTACATCCTACTTTGCAGTAGTGTGTTGTTTTTTTTTTTTTAACTCATGATTCTAAAGTAATTAACTTTCAGAAAAATAATAGGCACTTCATATATATGTGCATATATATATATATATGTACTATATATATGTGTCTGTAGGATTCATTACTTGCTACACACCCATAAGAAAAATATTCCACATAATAATAAGTATAAAACATTTTTCCTTCCCTTTAATATATTTTTGAAAGTTTTCACATACTTAACCATACCACTAGGAGGATTTAAACTGCATTCATTTATGTAAAAGTACTTTTGCATTATCAAAGAAAGATGAAGGCAAACTTTTTGAATGGGCATTTTAGGCATATCTACTATAGGATGCTGCCTATACAGAAAACAAAAGAAAAAAAATTCATGAGAGTAGAGATTTTTGCACCATTGTTCCTGTAATGACTTCCAGAGAGGCTAGACTATTCAGTCTTTAACAACTGAAGGACCACTTCACAGCTGAATAGAGTCACAGAAGATCTGAAATTGTAAGATATATTTAGCTTCATGAAAGAACTATGTTGAACTCCATGTAGTTTCATAGTTTGTGGGTAACAGAAAAACACCAGGGAGTATATTTAGGAATGATGTCCCGAGGTTTGCAGAAAGAGACCAGGGCAAACAAAATAGAAGAAGAAGGGTAGCCATATCAAGTGCCAAGTGATATAATACTTTTGCAGGTTCTTTCTGTCTCTCTGTGTCTCTCTCTGTCTCTCTCACTCACACATGCACACACAGAGACACACACACAACCAGTTCTTAACATGAGTGCTACTTTATTAAAATCTGATAACTGTCTTGATGAAAGATAAACAGGAATCATAAATATTGTAAATTGATATAGAATCTAGGAAATAGTTAAATACATGAACTACTTATAATTATGTGTTCTGTACCTTCCACCATTACCTATTATTCTAAGCTATCTAGAGTGATATGCATATACCTTTTGAGGGTTGATAAATAATTATCTTGTTTATGATTTTTATTGATCAAGCTAAGAAAAATTTTGCCCAATAAAAACCAAAGTTTTCAAATAGACAACAAAGAATGCATTGTGTCTCTGATCTATTTAAGACCTTTACAGGGGCAGAAGATATTCTAGTTGGAAAGTAATAGTCAGGAAGTGCTACATGACATAATTTTCTGTTTGGACAGGAATAACCAGGAAGATGCTACATGAGTTAATTTCATAATTTCATTCTTCTCTGGAGAATAAGAGGGGAGAGACAGAGAACTATAGGCTTTAAGTAGTAAAAAATAATTTGGTCCATAAAATACCTGCCTCATCTTACAACAATTGTGACTATTTAGTTCAATAAAACTAGAACTTCAAGTCACACCAAGAGGAAAACTTTCAATGGATCTGGCTGAATAATCTATCAATTTCATGATTTTCTCCAAAATGATCAAACTAGTGGTTCACTTGAACATTCTGATATGCCCTTTAAGGATTTAATGGACTCACCATAACTATATGGCCCTCAGGCTCCCATCTAATAAATGAAATGGAAATCAAACATGAAATATCATTTTACTGTGACATAGTAAACCAGTTTTCTCCATCTCCAGGTTATAGGGGCACATAACAAAAGACTTTGGTCATAAATGGTCTATGTCTCTTCAGGACAAGCTTAATGTGAGTTTCACAGTTTTTCTTTTTCTTTTTCAAATCAGGAAAGAGTGGCATTAAGTAATGATTCAAAAAATATAGGAAAAGTTCAGAGCAATGAATAAATGGTATCATTAGTGTTTAAGAAAGTTTGGTGTGATTATAGGAAATAGGGAAGCAAGTTTATGGTGGTGTGGGGAAAATGAGAAATGTTTTAATAGCTTCTGTGTGCCTTGTAGAGGAGCACGTGGGTTGAGGTTCTCTGACTTCACTAAACAGCCAAATCTCCATTATTTTCCCATCTGAACACACCACTTCCAGAGAGAAGCAGCATTTACTAGGTGAAGGGTAATGCTTCACATAAATATTTTATGATTAACTTTTTTAGTAACAGAATGCTGAATCGGGTTCTGTGTAGTATCTTTCATCAAATAATCAGTCATAAGAAGTAGATAACGTTATCAGTCATAAATAAAGGAATGTAATTTTAGCAGGGAATTTTTGACTAATCATTTATGGACAATAGGACAATGATTTAATTAACTTGTACATGTCTACTTATAGGAACTTTTATGTATATATTTTTTATTTGTACAAAGTAGTGTTTAGTTCACAGTTGGACTCATTCAGGAATGAGTGAAGAAATAGTAAAGAGTACAGTGACCCAGCTCTTTTATCTTGAACCATATTTGGGATCTCTTTAAAGAACTTTGCCTCCAATTAAAACAAGCAGCATTGAGCACATATACAAAGTCCCTGAGATACTCAGGGGATCAATCATCAAGGAAAGGAGCTTTGTCATCATTTCTGTATGGAGTAAAGCACAGCTTTTAAATCACAGTGAGAATATGAAAGGAACATGTTGAGAATTCAAAGTTTTGCAACTCCTCAGCAAAACAGCTACTACAGATTAAATGGTCTTCACCACACAAAGGAGATAAGACTAGACAGTTATTTAGAGAAGACTTGTTCTATATAAATACATGGGTGGCATTCTTCTGCTTACATTATTATAAGGAGAAAAGAAAAACAATACTTTAAAAACACTACCATAATTTTGTTTTTGATTCATTTTCTCAATTTAATTTCATAAAGCCCTAAATCAGAAACTAACATTCTCTTTATGTAATACCTTACCTAAGTATTCAAAATTGTAAAGACAAAGTTTGTCAGTTATAGTATGTCATGACTACACAGCCAGATTTGCATGGGCTGAAATGTTAATACCTTCCTTTTCACTTTCAAAATCAAATTCAATCAATAAATTTATTTTTTCAACCCTCCATTAGTATCTGTATCCCATTCTCGATTAACTAATTCAAAATGAATGTAAATGGTTTGTAGGCAAAGGATCTGTTTTCTAATCAAATGTGCAGCCCATCTTTATACATATATATACAATGAAGTTGGTCTTTCAGTGAAGATGCCTCAAATTAAAAACCCTTGTTAGTTTTATTATATAACACCAGCTCTTGGAAAGATGTCTATATTTGTATTTGTATAAATTTCAAAACAAAATGTTGGTATTTTTACATTATTTACATTTATGCTTTCAAATAAATCTAAAACCCATTCAAGCTTTTATGTATTTTGAACAAAAGACTAGAAACTCTCTAATGCCAACAACCTGTTTTATGCAATTTTAAATGTAAATTTTTTGCAATAATTACAAAATATTTGAATGAAATGAATTTATGATCCTATCAACATGTGATTCATATTTAGTAAATATATTTTGCATTTTGTTTGTCATTGACAATTGAAAGAAGTCTTTTGGGGAGTGGGCATTAATTTCTCCAGTAGCTTATTTTGTAATTTGTGTGTTTCTAGGATATTTTTAAATATCCTAATAATTTCTAAACTAGGATATTTTTTTCCTAAAATAGGATGTTAATATAAGTGAAATAAAAATTACTTTCCCCAAGGTATGATTTTTTTTAAAAATGGAACTTAATACAATCTGTAAAAGCATATACTTCATCCAGAAAAAGCATACATTCTTTGGAATAATTTCACATACATTCCTGGTCCTCCATCATTTAACTTTTTAATGCTTTGAAGCATATGTTTCTTGGTTTTGCTTCTTTGTTTCTCTCCCTTTCCTTGACTTTATCCAAAATTTACAGAGCTTCACAATTCAATATCCAAGCTGGACTAATTATCATAGTCCAGCAGATGGTGTGCTCCAAATGGCATGTAACTGAAGTGCATTAATATATTTTCAGACCAGGCAGGTCAACTGAGTACCCTTTCTTTCTATTTTTTTCTACTGTGAAGCTTTATCATAGGAGTTCTGGGTGAGAGAGAGGCAGAGGGTCAATTGCAGAAGAAAATCATTATCTGTCCTTTGGAACACAATCAGGGAATCCTTGACTCCCAACAGAGTCCATTAGTTGAGCCCAGGGGTCTCTGCCGTCTGGTTTCTGCAAGAATGACTTGGAGAACATACTTGATTTACCAACACTAAGTGACCTAGAAATGAATGGGTTGTATGAATTGAACTAGTTCCCAAAATGAACTGGTGGGTTTGGGCTGAGTATACCTTCTCCCTATCTATAAATAAGGGGGCGGGGGTGGTGGGAAGAAACAGAATAGATTATTTTAAAATGAAATAAAACACAAATGAAGATTTGTATGATAAATTTAAAAAGTCACTAAATTATTAAAATTCCATTGCTGGGAATGTGTGGTCTACCACCAGGGTCTTTTTTTCAGCCACTTTCTACACACCCTCAAATATCTGCTCCTCCTGTGCCTGGGTTTGGAAGGCATTTTGGCAGCCTAATTGCTACTAAGACTTCAAACACCTGCAGCATTTCCTGTAACCCAAGTTCACAGCTCCTGGTTACTCTGCTCATTCTAAAACCTGGGGAGGGGGGTAGTGATGGGAAGGATCTCTGCTTATAAAACCCGCTGAGATTAGAGCTAGACTGCAGCTGAATGGTCATTGTAGTTGAGACTACAGGAAAAATTCTTCCAATGGAATCTCCCTTGAACTGGCAATGACTGCAGATCCCTCCTTAGATTCAGCAGTTGGAGCATCCAAGGGAAGCCTATATCTTTGACACTCTACAACTGACCTCTACTCCCATGGCCCATATACCTACAGACTGATTTCTTGGTCCTTATCTTGAGCTTGTTCTTGAGCTCAGTTGCAGCTGTCCTGATTGGTGACAGGACTTCAGCCTATAGACTGAATAGAAACAATAGGAAGCATAAATTCAAGGCCAATATCCTATACCATTACACTATAATCTTCAAATGTAATATAAGATCATTATCACAGAACTTAAAATTGTTTAGATCAATGTTCAAATTAATGTTCAAACTCTTTGAATTCTGCAAGCTTTCTAGACTCAATTAGGAGGAAGTTGAAACCTAAACAGTAAAGTAAATTGAAACGACAATTAATAGGGGAGCATTTTCAATGAATGGTTCTAGGAAAAAAGTGAAAATTAAAAAAAAAATGAAACTAGACCATTATCCCACACCAAATACAAAAATCAATACAAAATGGATTGAACACTTGGATGTAAATCTCAAACCATAAAATCATACAAGAAAGCAAGGGTAATATGTTTTATAACACTGGCATCATCAATGATGCCTTTGAGGTCTCTATGCCAGTGCCAAAGGGAATAAAAGCAAATATAAAGAAATGGGACTTTATCATATTAGAAAAGCTTTTGTACAGTTAAATAAACTTATTAAAATAAAAATACACCTACTGAATTCAAAAAATATGCATATCTCATATATCAAATAATGGGACTTATAAAGTACCCATAAAGATTATAAATAAAAAGCAAATTAAGTATCAAAAATGGAAAAAGACTTCTCCAAAGAAGACATATAGTTGGTCAACAGACACATGAAAAAAAAATCATCATCATTTATAATGGAAACACATATAACCACAAAGATTTACTACCTCATATTTGTGGAGCATCCTATATTAAAAAGGAACAGAAACAAAAAAAATATTGGTACAGTGTGGAGAAATATACCATTATACTGTTGGTTGGAATTTATAGTGATCCAATCTCTATGATGTTTCTCAAAATTTTAAAATAAGATTCACCATATAATCCTGCAATTCAATCTAAGCTATGTGTTGAAGAATAAGAAAACACTAATTCAAAACGAGACACTCACTTCCATGTTCTTGCAGCACTATTTATGATAGCCAAGATGTGAAAACCAAGTGTCCAAGATAGATGAGTGAATGAAAAGTGAATGTGGTATATGTATACACAATGGAATACCACTTAGCTATATTTATGTATAATGATGAAATGTTGCCATCTGTAATAACATGTATGCAACTAGAGAGGACTAAATGCAGTGACATAAATCAGTAAGATAAAGAAAAATATTAGATATTTCACTTGTATTTGGAATACAAATGAACAGAACACAGGAACAAAAATGACTACACCAATATTCCCTTGCATTCTGAATACAGAACTGATATTACCAGGCAGGGAGCTAGGTTAAGATGGGGTTAAGTGGACTGTGGTGGAGGGTTATGGGGATTTTAGCAGATGTCACAATATAACATATGCACTGCTGCAACTAATGTTACCTCAATAAATAAAAACACCTCAAGAAAAAACTAGTTAAGTAGCTAGAGCTGGTGATTTAAACAATGCACATATTTTTATACTTTTTTAAACTTTTTCTCTACTTTTTAATGCTGACATAAGTACCTACATACAGGAATGATTATTGCACAATTACTTATATTGGCAAAAATCTAAAAGTCTTCCATTAATATAAAACTAACAATATAACCAGATGCATATTATAGCATTTTATGCAGCCAATATGAGTATCTATGCAGGTTTACATAGGGTATGTTATATTTACATACAAAGATGTTGCTATATTGCAAACTATTTATGAAAAGTGAAGATAAACTGTATTAAAAATGCACACCTATGACAGTTTGTGTATATGTACAATTAACAGATATACAAATTCTTTAACATCCTCAAAGATTATCTATAGCTAATGTCGAACTAATAGCAATTGCAGACAATCAAACTTTCAATTAGGTGACAAAATGCAAGGGTAAGTACAGACTTATGAAAGAAAAATGTACAGTAGAAGAGATAGCATTACAATCTATCATAAAATAGTTTTAGTTGCTTCATTTTATAGCTTTTCTAATAGAGAAAACCCAGGTAACTCATATTTAGAATATGAAAATTTATCATCTGAACTTTTTGTTTAATTAAAGATAGAGTAAAATCCCTTTTAACTGTAGCAATTAAAAGACTTCGAGAAAGTATGTAGCATTTTACTGTCTTATAAAGTATAACAAAAAATAAGTAAATGATAACAAAAAACTTTACTATTTGGTCAGTTACTTAAGATCTTATGGGGTTTCTGCTTTTATTTACAGACATAATTTTCCTACAAGATGTTACAGGTATGGACATGAGTTTGAAAAAACTTGGATCATATTCAACTTAAACCTAAGCCATAACTAAGGCTATCTTGGGTTTTGAATTTTTAATAAGGTCCAGACAGTTAAAAGCTCACACTGTTGGGTGGTTGTCAGTATTGCTACACATCATATTCGCCGTAGCCCTTTAAATAAATCTAAATGTTCAATCCTCAATTCATTTTTCCTGAATTAGATAAAACTTATATGTGTAGAATTCCATTGTTTGCTTTTCAAAATTCTCCAGTGTATTACTTGTGCTTCCTTTGTTAAGAACTTCTCATCTCTCCAAGTACTTTCAATTTATAGGAAATTAGGTTCCAGAGATGCTGTAGATGAAGGACTGTTTCCTGACTCTCAACCCATTAGTCATTTCAATAATTTATTCTTGGTACTCTATTTTGGTCTAGAACTTCCAGTATCCAGGTTTTGAGTTTTATAAATTAGTACATCAATGTTTTCTAAATCAGCAGTGGTTTCAAAGACGTGCCATCTACACATCTAGGTGAACTTAAATACTTCCATAAGGCATATTCTACCTTTATTTAAACCAGTATCAATCTTCTGAGACCAAACTTACCTGTTTTTTATTCCCACTCTTAGCTCCCTCCCTCACTCCCTTTCACTTCCTTTCTACCTCTCTCTCTCTCTCTTCCTCCCTCCCTCACTCTGACATCCCTTCAAAGAAATACAAAACACTGTATTATCTCTTTCATAATTTTCCCATTCACACTTTAGGTGTCTAGATCCTACTTTACATATACATTTAAATGTAATCTACTGGAGAACACCTTTCCTAATCTCTGGATTCAATAAAGTCCTTTGTTATTCTGTGTTGATTCACTGTATTATATATTAGTGATTAGAAGTTCATAAATATGAAAACCTATTATGTAGAGATTCATGGTTATTCCATTGTTTACTAATAGTCTCTGCTTCTATATTTGTTTCTTTGAAATACAATTAACAATTTTACTTTGTGTTAATACTGTGATTATGATAATATATGATAGACATTAGAAATTGTGACTAACCTTTGAAAGGTGATCAAAAATGTTGATTTTTTTAGACTATTACTTTTCTAAGAAGCACTAAATGAATGTTGTCCCACCTGATAAGGACAGATAGAGCTGTCTTGGACCTTACATTGAAACAATCCTGATTCTGTACCTGCACTCAGAGGTTGCATGGATTCATGCAGGTATGAGGCAATACGCACATAATATATATCTTATTTTTGTTGAAGAAGTTGTGTGACTTACTGAGAGTGATATAGCACCATCAACATTATAATTAAATTTTCTTGGCAATGGGTTTTGTGGACATCCAAAATAGATGAATATTTTTGTTGTGACAGAGATTTTATCAAAGTATTTGAAAAGGATGGGCATGCAAGGCATAATTTTTACTGTGCCTCTGAAGACAAGTGAGTGAATGTGACTGTTAATCAGACCTAAAATAAAACAGGTTATTTTATGAAGTTTATTTTTTTATTAATCATATATATATATATAATATCATTGCATTCCCCAAGGTTATCCCTCCACCTTATCACCCTTGAACCTTTATCTTGATCTTCTTTTGCTCTACTGTTCCCTGATTTCCTCTTCCTCACTCCCCCTCCCTAGTTACTTGCCCCACTTCTGTTGTTTATTTATTTTTACTTTATCTTGGTCTTTTGTTTGATATTCTTATATCCCATCTATAGGTAAGACCATATGGTTTCAGTCTTTTCCTTGCTGGCTTATTTCTGTCAATATAATTCCTTCTAGGTCCATACATGTTATTACAAATATATCATATTTGTCAGTTTTGATGGCCGAGTAATATTACACTGTGCAAATATACCACATCTTTTTAACCATTCATCATTTTGGAGGCATTATGATTGTTTCATATTCTGTCAATTGTAAATAGTGCTGCAATAAATGTCCCAGTACAGGTGTCTTTTTGAATTTGTGTTTAGGTGTTTTTTGGGTAGATTCCTGTTTTCTGACTCAAATAGTAGTTCCACTTTCAGTAGTTTGAGGGTCATCCACACAGCTTTCCATAGTGTCTGGACCAGTTTGCATTCCCACCAGTGGTGTAAGAGTGTTCCTATGCAATATGAGAAATGAAAATTAATGATACTTTTTTCATTTTTATCCAACCAAATCAGTTGGAAAAATATGTTTCCTCATATAAAAATGGTTATGGGTGGGCAAAATAGTTTCACCAAGATCAATTAATATTTGGACTGATAGTTAATCAGATATCCATCAGAAACTATTCAGGAGATACTGGTTAGATGAGCCTAGAATTTGAGAGTAAAGTCTGCAATGAAGTTATGAATTAGAAGAAAGAGCTCATCAAGTATGATAACACATGAGTTTGAATTGAGATCACCAGGAGAGTAAGTGAAATCTAAGGACTGAACCCTAATACATTCAAAACTTAAAAGCTTAGTTATCTGATCTCTTGCTTAAATGATCTGATGTAGTGGAAAGAGAACATTTAAGTATATAATATCTAACATTTATATATTGTGTATAGAGAAAAATATTTTGATGTAGCTGAGATGACTAATTTTCCTTCCCTAGAGAGAACTGTCTTATTTTAAACTCGTGTATGTCACTTATTTTATTTTTCCAATTGAAATGAAGAATAAAGAGATGTTACTAATAGATAAAAGTTGTAACACATATAAATTTATTATGATGTAGAAAAACATCTTTATATAGAAATCTTACTGGTTTGTATAACCAAATGTCTATACTCTATCATTCTATACTCCTCATTTGTGATTCCATAATCAAGTACAAACATATACACACATTTTGTGATAAGTAACTCTGAAGCGGAGCAGGTAAGGAATATTTAAAGGGGAAGATAGGTGTTAAAAGCTAATAAACCTAAATATAAAAATTTACTCTAAGTTACCTTCAACAACTCATTAGCTTCTTTAAGTTTTGGATTTAAAGAATGTAAGAACAGTAACAAACATTCTTCAAATTTATCATGAGCACTGATATTATGGGATGCTGTTAGTGAGTGATTAGTTTTTCTTCTGTCATTGTTATTTTACCATGTTCATTATCATTTCATCAGTATTGTATATCCAATTTTTATCTAGTTTGTTATATATGTCTCTCTGACTTTCTGAACATTTAAAAAATGCACATGATTCAGAATCTTATTTGATAGGAACCTTTTATAAAATACAGAATCTATTTTTCCCATTTCAACTGTGCAAAAATAGTGAAGTATCACATCTAGTATTTATTTTCAATGCACTAATATTTGACCTTCACAAGTTACATTTTTCTCAAAACTGACTCCATGCTTACTCCCTCCAACAATTATAAATTATCCTGACTTCAGTTTTTCTCTTGAAAAATAGCATGTGGGGAAAAGTCTACAATCCTTGATAATACTGGCAATTCTGAGCTTTTACCTATGCATAAAGGGAACATTCCTATTGTCTCACCTGGCTTTCACTGGAATCATATGAAATGTGTCTAGGTAAGGAGTAGAGAGATAATTACTTGACTGCTCTAAGATTCCTCTCCATAAAATGCAAGAAGGAAATAACAGAACATAGAGAGACTGCCAGGATCATTTGGACTCAGTGTGCCCTGTCCTTCTCGCTGTGGGCATGCCAGCCCTGACTATCACAACAAATTGATCCAAAGAGTGTCCTGCAGAGAAAGGCGTGTGAGGCAGGGACTGCTTAGCTGACATAGCTCCTAAGCAGTTGATTTTTTTCTTTCTGAAAAAAGATGTTAACTCAAAGAATTCTTTCTTTCTAAAAATACTTTTTTCTGAGATGAGAGAAAATATAAACAAGTACTGTCTCTATTAACCTAGCCATTCATTTACTCATTAATAATTCACTCATTACAAATCTAGGAGTTTGTATATGAGACATTGAAATCCAGTAAAATGTAGAATTTCTTCTATGGATGTTTATTTTCTATTGGTCTGCTCAAATGATTCTAAGAATGAGGAAGTAGAAGTGAGAGTAATCCAATCAAGTAGGACACCATTTTAGGAGATATCATCTAAGCTAAGTCCCAATGATTGAAAGAAATTTGCTTCAAGGTTTAAGGTAGGTGGGATATATCCCAAGTATAAGAAATACAGGCATGAAGATAGAATGGTCATGGTACCCTCATTGATCATAAGACCTAGGTTATATATGTATATAATCTTTATGCTTTACCACTCAATAGCAATTATCTGAGTCTCCAAATATATATATATATATATAATACACATATATAAAATTTTCTATAGGTATATATATATATGTATATATGTATATAAAATTTTATATGTATATAAAATATATATATAAAGATATATATGGAGATTCAGAGAATTGCTATTGAGTGGTAAAGCATAAAGGTTTCTGAAAATCTCACCAGTTCTCACTAATTAAGACTTGATAAATGAAATGTTTTGCTTTTAAGGAAACCTTTAAATGCAACCTGTAAAATGTTTGAACCAGAGATGAACTGTATCTATACATGCAATAAATCCAAGACTAAGTTTAGCAATGATAAAAATGACTCACTGCCTTTCATTAATATCCTGACAGAACAAAAGGTATGATGTTTTCTGAAAGAAAATTTTATTAATTTTATTTTCTATTCACTTTTTCATGTAGAGAAGAATCTTTGATTTTGGCAATACTTTATGTAAAGATGTTTGATAGATATATCTCTTTTGTGATACAAAAAGATAAGAAAAAGTAACTCAGTCAAAAAAAAAGATAAACACTATAGACAGACCCAGGGATAATCCACAGTAATATTATAAAATAGTTATGATAAATATATTAAAGCATCCAGATTACTAATAAATAAAAGATGAATAATTTCAACAAAGAAAACAATAAAATAATACATTAATAGAAATAAGAGAATTTAAAACGTACATAATATGCAAGTGAGGATTTTGCTTGATGAACTAAACTTCACCCTGGATGTAACAAAAAGATCAGCCAGTTTTGAAGACTGATTAATATAAATAATTAAAATAATATATACACAGATACCAAATAAATCATTTAAATCAAATGATATATGTGTAATGGTCCCAGATGGAGAAAGGAGAGTGATGCAGAGGAAATCCAGAATAAATAAAATATAGAGAGAATATAGAAATAAACAATGAATGAAATGTTACCTACTATTTTTTTTATAAAAACATCAACCCATAAATCCAATAAAAAAAGAATAAGAAAAGTGCAAATAAAATATCAATACAAAATAGATCACTGCAAATCAAAAAGTAAAGAGAAAAGTTTCAAAGAGGCTCATTGAATATTTGATCATCAGAAAAAGAAGAGCAATAACCTGCAATGCATCCACTAATTATCTAAATATGATTTTCTTTAGAGACTCCACTGAAGTTCTTAAACAGTGTAAAACTCTAATTCCTTAAGAATGGGTCATTAATATTTCTAAAGTACTGTTCTAAAGTTTATTTTCTAAAGATCTCAAGACTGCTTGAGATCTAGTGTCAAGAAGTGATTCAGAAGGTAAAATGGGTTGGGGAGAAACAATGTTGGTGAAGTCAAGAACTGAAATCAGAAAATCAAAATTAATTAAATAAAAGGTTTAAATTAGCAAGAGAAATGCGAAAGTGTCCACGAAAACACACACCCTATTCACCCCCAAAAGTGAGCATCTGCCAAGTTTGTTGCTGTTATTTCTTACTCTTGCTTTCAATCTCCATGTTCAGATGTTTTCACATCCTAGAGTGTATAAAAGGTCCTGGAAACCTCATGTTATATTCCAGTTTTTACTAATCTCTTCATTGTTCTAACAAGTTTACAAATTATCCCATGGTTTGGATAGAAGATTGTAAATATGCCAGATGATAATTACTTGCTTAAAATATTATAGTTGTATCAGACCCTAGAGATCAAATATTACAAATATTGTGGTCTGGTGAACCCTGTGGATTATTTTTTCAAAATAATGATTTTATATGTATAAAATGTAATGTTTTACAATTATAAAAATGTAATATATGGTATTCAAAAAAACAATATTATTGAAAGAGTTATCAACATTTTTTTAAACTAATCTAATATAGTACTATATGTTCTCATATATTAATGCATAAAGTGAAATAAATCTCAATAATGTTTTGAGTTATCTTTAATATCTGTGATTTCTTGTGTCAAATTTGGAGATGCTACTAATACTTCTGTTTATCTCTCTATATTCATAATGAAAGCATATACTAATTTCTCTAAGAATCTTCTCGAATGAGATTTTTTTCCTTTTTTCAAGTTCTAGCCATAGACCGCCCCATGACAAAAGGTAGTTCCCAGATTGAGAACCCCAATCTAATGAAACCAATACTTTTATTTGTGAAGAAAAGATAGAAGGGGTAGAGAAGCTTACCCATAATATCTCTTAGTTGAAAGTATTGGAATAAACAGACAACACAATTCTCCGACCAAGGCCAGGGTTCCTAACACCACACTGCTAATTCATGAGCTTTCATTTCAAGATGATCACAAATGTTAACATTTAAATTGTGGAGGCAAATCTTTGTAAATCATGAGAAAATATTCTGTATATGGATGATTTATTACACTGTGCTTACCTCTCTCTAGTGAATTACTGCCTGATGCTGCAATGTAAAGCAGGTAGTATAGTGCCGCACATCTGTATATCAATCTATCCTCCTCCCCCACTTGCAGCCAATAAATTCCTTAGAAAAGCCACTGTGAGATATTTATCTCATTTCATCTGAATCCTTGTTTTGGCTTAGTATACTTCCTGGAGAATTAATTTACTAATTTGTTATTTATTTATTAATTCCATCCTTCAGAATTAGGTTTTGTTTTCTGAGTATATTCCTATTTACTCACTGGACTGAAAGTGTCTCATGACAGACAATTCTTATAGATACCTATATTAACCATGGAATTTAGCATAAGTTTAGCCACATGTAGTAAAGATTTCTCCAGAATAAATTAAGTATTTTTGAGAAAGGGATAATTTAATGATTAACGTAAATTAAAACCTGTATTTCTAACGAGTTTCTCAAAATACTATATAAAAATTAACATGAAATTTTACTGTTAATGGATAGCTTCACATATTTTATATACATAAAACACAAGACAATATTTTAGAACATTTATAGGGATGTATTGCTTTGCAAAGGTTACTGCTTTTAATTATTTTCTGAACAATCTACCTACAGAGCATTTGCTAGTTTTACTCTTGAGAAATTGTTACTTCCAGAAATAATATTGTATCTTAAGAAATGTACGAGACAAAATTAATTTGTTTTCACCGATCATAGGTTTTTTTACTTTGCTATATTTGGATGCCATTGACTTTCACAGAAGCTTTATTTTCATTACCACCTTGGGGGAACTCCTTTCTTCACAATTGTGATTATCTATTCTGTTGCGGTGAGTGGCTTTATATTTCACTCTCATGCTGTTCGTCAACTAAGCTGACTTTTTAGGCTCATGTTATTGCTATCTTATATCTAGTTGAGATCCAAGACCAATGAACAAATAGAACACCTGATACTGGATATTAAACTCTTTATCATTAATGTATCATATCCCAGTCTTACTAGCATCTTTTCTTATTAATAATTTTAATATTTTTTCTAAATAAGGATTTTATAAAATTTATTTTCCTTTGAGACACAGCTGCGATGAGCATTTATAAATAAATGATCAGATATCACTCAATTATTTTTTGCTTTGTTAATTTTTAAATTGGAGATTACAACATCTCACAGCATTAATTTAACAAGAAGATCATATATTTTACTATATCTGGTGGTAGAAAACGTATTTATTTATTTACTTGAGACCAGGTCTCGCTGTGTTGCCTGGGGTAGTCTCGATCCCGCCAACTCAAGCGATCCTCAGCCTTCCAGAGAGCTGGCTTTACAGGCACCCGCCACCACATCTTGCTGCTTTTTTTCAAGATAGGTATCCCTATACTGCCTGGGGTAATCTTGATCCCATGAACTCAAGTGATCCCTGGTATCTTGCCTCCCAGTGCTAGGATTACAGGTGTGCGCCACCATGCGTAGGTAGGAAATTTTTTATTAACATGTTTATATATAATTATATTTGAATTTCTGGTTTATATATAATTATTTGTACATATAATTTTATGTAATTATAACAGATCTATAAAACACTGAGAGAGAATTTGATAAACGTACGTGACGTGTCTTACCCAGAGTGAATGAAAGAAAAAAAAGGGGGAAGAAGGAAGTTGGATGGAAGCATAGTAGACTGCAGTGTGCCTATAAGGAAATTTTGGCAAAGGAACTGGTAGCCAAGGTGAACAAGTAAAAATTGAACCAGCATCTCTTTGCTCTAGATATTAGCCCGAAGATAACAGGGCACTAAGTTTTAGGGATTTAACTGGAGCCCTTGGTCCCTTACACTGCATTTGAGATTTGAGATGTATAACTCATACAACCATACATTTAGTATTGTAAATATATGTACTTGTCTGCCTGAGTTTTATTACTTATTTATTCACTAGTACTGGTTTCAGGTAAAATTTCAACAAAATTATTGAATTTTTGAGTCTGGTGTTTCACCTACAAGAATTGAATTCAGCTACGGAACAACTGGAACAGGCAACTTGACACTTTTTTTTTTTTTTTTTTGGAGACTAGCTCTCGCTATTTTTGCCCGTGGAACCACAGGCTCACGTTGCCCAGGGTACCACAGACTCAAGCAATCCCCAGCCTCAGATTCCCAGGTAGCTGGGATTACAGGCGTGCCCAGTAATCCACACCCAGCTAAAAGTTGACACTTTCTTATGGGTAACTTAAACACTTTATAAAGTCTAATTTTGTTATTTTTATACTATTTCTAGATTCAAAATCATGGGGGAAATGGAATGCATTCCTGTTTTGATATAAAAGAAAAGCACTTTTCCCAAAAGGCACCATTAGGAAAGACTAAGGAGGTGCCAGTCCTGGGGCTATGTGAACTGAGTTGCTCTTGAGACAGCACTGATTCCTCTCATCCCTCAGCTTTACCAGCTAAAGGAATATACTCCTCCAAGAGGCAAGATTTATTCACCAAATGAGTCCAAAGAAAAATGTACATTGGAGTGAAAAAGGTCTGCTTTTAGGATGATGGAATTCTTTATGTTCTGCTTGTGATATGATTGGTGTTTACCACCAGTTATCTCTGCTTTGACTTCAACTTAAAATTACCAGGTGACTGCATTTCTGTGGAAGAAATTTGAGTATATTTAAAGAGAAAAAGGAATATTCCTAAAGTTACATTCCTCTGCTCCAGTCTCAAACCTGGACTGGTTTTAGAGACACGAAGATGTACATGCTTGATCTCAAGCATCACAGTATGCACAAGCTCTTTAGGGATTTTGAGAATGTGTGTTCTGGAAGGTAGTTAAGTGTAATGATGTTAGGGATGTTGGTGTTTTATTTTGGTTTCAGATCTGTTCTGTGACTTTGAGAAAATCACTTAGACACTTTAAATTGGAGGTTTCTTATCTGAACTGATGTGAACGATGACTCCAGAATCATCACAGTATAAAAGCTCTACATCATAGTTTTCTTTCATCTTTCAAACTGGCTATTTTAGTTGGTGATATAAAACATCTCAGAGTAGATTTTCTATGAGTGTCAGCTAAGTGTGTCTCTGTATATATACATATCTTTATTATTTATACAGTAATAAGATTATTTTAGAATGAAGTAATCTCAAGTTATAACAGGAAGTTTTGTGAAATAGTTTGCAGAATGAGAATTAAAACAGGATGTTTGCACATGATTGAAGGATACCCATGGAATCCAAACTGCTAAGGGATGCATACTTTAAAGGAGATATAATCATCTGCACATGCAAAGGTAAATGAATCAGACTCAGCACAATAGATTTTTAATAGAATTGGTATGGAGAGATAGAAAAAAGAGGAAATGATTTCCCATTAGAACACCAAAGATTACCAGCACCTTGTGAATAATTGTGGATAACACAATCATGGGGTGAGCGATACACCAGGTGTTGGTTATACAGGCTAGTGAAGGAAAAAAACTAACTCAACCTAAATTATTCTTCTGACTTTAATTCTAAAATTCAAGTTGCATGTCTCAACTTGCGTGTCTTTCCAAGAAGAAAAGGCAAAAAGGAATTAAAAGTTACCACATAAAGAGAATGTGAGCAGAACTTTTATACATGGTACACATTTAATCATTTTCCTATTGGAAAATAATTATCTTTTTCTTTTTCTCTATATATTATCTATTATTCTATCCATCTATCTATCATCTATCTATCATCTTCATTATCATCATCATCTGTCTTTATTTACCTATCCATCCAATCGTTTTTGCATTTAATCTTTTCCTCACTGGAAGAAAATACTCATATCTATATCTGTTTTTATATCATCTCTATCTGTTACTATACCACTTTTAAAAAATAGGAAATTGAAATTCAGAAGTTTTAAGAACAAGACAGGGTCACAAAGGCCCAGTGATTTGACTCCCAAACTTCAACAAGCAATTTATGTGAATTTTAGACCTGAAAAATAAGACCAACTACTTGACAAGTTCACAGATTTCAATGTGAGACTCTCACTCTGAAAGAATGTCAGTTTCGGCCCTCAGCATCCGGCTCCTGAGTTGTGTGCTGTAACTCAGCCCTACAGTGCTGGAAGGTCCCTCCAGTCTGTCAGCTGAGTTATCACTGGCTGTGTTTCAGTCAAAATGGTGAAATGAAGAGAAAAGGAAAGTGGCTATTTCTCTATATTTCAGTTTGCTGCCTAGGAATACAGTCAGCAGGGACCATGCATTATGCTAATGGTATTGCAGCACTGTCTTCTTTGCATTCCAACAGAGATTGCTTTTGTTCTAGCAATCTGTATCTCACTAAAATCCACAGGTGCCTGGTTTATATATTCACTGCCGCTCCTGACTTCCTCAGGGACCATTTCAAGTACAAGACATTGGTAAGCAAATTAGTTATTTGATTTTGATGAACTGAGGTCAACATAACATCTGTTTCCCTCAACTTTGCTATCACCATTATTTCTGCAGTGTTTGTCTATCTCTATGATTCATTCTGTCATTTAAGAGAATTTTTGGTGACCTGAAGTTCTGGTATTTTCTGTGTTTGTTCAGGTTGTTTCCTCCCACAGCTTATTCAGGAAACTATAGCTCTATAACTGAATTAATCACTAGCAAAATATCCCCAAATTCTTCTGTTTGCAAACTATACAAAAGTTCTCTTCCCCAGTTAACTGAGCAGTGATAATGGTAGAGTGGACATAAACACTTTTATTGTCAGTTTGGGAAAAGAGAGCTAAAGTCCTTGGTCACCCACTATTATATCAGGTACATCAAGGCAATGCATTCATTGGTCAGGTTTCTTATAAAAAATTAGTAAACAAATATCTTAGAGATCATTTCCTTATTTTTAAAACTTATGCCCTTTAAGAATTAGGACACTTAGAAGAAACTGCAAAATAAGAGGACTAGGGTGCCTTTGTGATGGGTATGGTGTGGTAATATACATGTGAAGAGGAATGAAACTATACCTTTGTTTATATACAATAATAAGTAAATGTTACCTCAATTAAAATAAATAAAATTAAGAATAGTACTACTAAAATAGTATTAAAAATCCATTGGCTCCCAAAGTCATTAGCTATTGAATGCAAATTCCTTTTCATTAAAATGATCATTCACATGGAAATTAGATAAGATTGAATTTAAGTAGATTGTTATATATTGGGAGCATCCAAATGGCAAGTGAAACCAAAGTCCTGAAGGAAAACTGGTGTCTGCATTAAAGGGGAAATAGCAGGTGTCAACTTCAAGAGTTGAGTGTAGGACAAAAACAAGTTCTGCAGCAAGAATGGGAAGCAGATCAGAACTAGATTAGGATAAACTTTAGGAGGCTTTCTTTGATCCTCTCTTGCTGGCACATCTGCCTTTCCCTCATGAGAATAAATCATCATTTTCTGTCAGTTCCAATACATGGTATGTCTTAAATAACATTTTCTTTCAGGCTATATAAAATATCTAAGCTTTATGAGATTATCATATGAGTCTTTTACTAATTTTCCAGGTCCTATTTTTGGATGATGTCATTCTATATTCTACACAGAACTTACAGTCAAGTATATATTAGAAATTATATCCTACTTGATATCCTACTTGAAACATTTCAATAGTTTCTCATTGTTCTTTCAGAGTGTAAATTCAAGTCTGGTTTTATTTTGATATATTTCCCTCTTCATTTTATATTTGTATGCCTTTTCCACTACATTGTACTTGAGCCATATTTGATTTCCTTCTTTCCTTCAGAGTTGCTCATCCCAATGCAGTCTCTTTGTACTTGCTTGGATCACATATCAGTATTTCAAAAACTTTCTGACCAATCATTTGTAGTAAGCATCTGACACTGACATTGTATTCTCTATTATTTGTAGTTACTTGCTTATTCTCTTCATCTCAACCTGCAACATTATGGATTCCATGTATTCATCCATGCAGCCCTCTAGTCTATCCTTCCTCTAGGTCATCTTCTTTTGCCACAGACACTGGTAAGATAAAATCTTCACTTTCTAAGATTCTAGATGCCACTGTTAAGTGACATCTAGAATTACAAGTGAGGAACAGGCTATTCTCTTACTGCTTTTGTAGACAAGGTTGTAAAGATGAAAACGTCAAGACACTAATGAAAAGACTGAACTCATATGTTCCAGTACAAATGCTCATGAAGTTTGATACTCAGTTTAATTAATATCAGAGGCAACCATGGAGTAAAATCAGTGTTTTCAGTGTAATTGGTTAAAATTTGAGTGCTTTTGAATATAAGTGGATGAGTGGCAAGTTTCTGATTTTTGTTTCTTTTGTCTTTTGAACTATTTTGCATTGCATTTCTCTATAAAATCTGTTTCAAAACTCTTCTGTTTAAAGTACCTGGAGTATTTCACTGCACAAAACAGTGACCAATTGATGTACTTATCTTATTTATTATTTTTATCTTTGTTCCCACTAGAATATAAGCTCACGGTGGACAGGGACATGTCTTATTCAGCATTTGTGAATTGTTCAACACTGAAATAATTCTTGACATAAGATCATGGTTAATAAATACTGAGGGAACACATGAACATTAAAACAAATGAGTTACATTTAATAATTTTTAAAAATATAAGATCATAATATTTTTGGTATTGTTCATCTTTACATATTTATTTTGAACTTACATGACTTTAGGGCAGAAAACTACTTTAGAAAGAAGATTATGATGCTCATGATTTTGCCTTTCAAGATACATAAATGTTAACAGTTTTGAATGAACAGGATTTCATTTAAGTGTCAATGCATCCCAATGAAAAATAAGATAGCTGAGTTAGAAGCTTTCATCCATAGCAATGGATTTCAATGAAGTTATTGCTTTTCTGACAATCTGCATATTCACTCTGGTGAATAAAATCCTATTTTTATTATGTGTTTTGCATGAGGAAACTGGAAATAGTGCACATATTGACTGTGCCACAAGATTCTAAGTTTTCTGACACAAGCATACAGTCTTTCTCCATTTCCTATTTTTTTCTGTTTTTCTGTCTTCCTTCTTTCCTTTCCTCTTTTCTTTTATATCACACAACAGACTGACAAAGGCAGTTAATAATGTCATCATTCACAGAAATGCATCAGTGCCTTTCCCTATACAACTCGGTCCTGAGAAAATTTTAGATATTTTGAAATATTTGATTTTCCTTCAGATAAAAAGAATCTCATCTAATCAAAGTGAAACTGCTGTTTATGTTACTCTGCTACCTCACATGCAAAGCTTAATTGGCTCACAAGGCTCATGTTTACTTTCTTCTTTTTTTGTTTTTTCCTGAGTATTTAGCATTGATGCAGTGTGCATCAATAACAGATTCTAAGGGTTTGGGAGCTGCTGCATCTATTGGGATTTATTTATGAAGGTCCTGTTGTCTTTCCTTTATTTTTTAAGTAATATATGTAATTTTTAGCATCTATGTAGATAATATACAGTTGTAACTGCCCGACTTTCAAAATTATAAAGAAAAAAGTCACATTTAGCTATTTCGAAAGTGCAAAACAAGAGAAAATACTCAAATTACTTTTCTCCTGAGGCAATTGCAAGATCTGAAGCAGAGCGTTTCAGCCAATAAAAATAGATCCTTTTAAAGTATAGCAAAAAGTGTGGTTCTTTGCAACAGAGGAGGGAGCTGGAAGCCAGAGGATTGATATTGTCTGCTTTCATGATCTCACTCAATGTTCTTGCGATGAGCAACATTCAGTGTGCAAAGAGTTAAGGAGAAGCATACATGTGCATGCTGATGAACATAACCACTCACCATTCATCAACTACACTCTGTTCCTTGAAACCCTCTTTTATATAGGGAGAGAAGGTAACATAAGAATATGTGTTTAGGAATTTTCTTTCCATTTATGTTGAAAAAATAAGAGGGGGAAACTTATAAATGGATTGATAAATCAATAAATCAAAATTGAGCAGAGGAGAAAAAGGCAGGACCTAAGAAAATATATCTCTTGGACACTGGTGAAATTTTCTCTTTATGTTCTTTGTTCAAAAGAAACCAGGTAAGAGCGTTGATTTGGCATTGCAGGCAAGGAAGAAATAGAATGAATAAGAAATGGGTTCTGCTGATACATCTTAATTCTTAGTATCTAGTGTCATGAAGACTGACTTAGCAATTGTGCTTATTGATTAGCTCCATTTTTTTTTCCTTTTTTCCACCTTTTCTTGCTGCCGTCCCCATACAGAAAGGCTATGCACTAAGCTATGTTGCCTTTCTCAGCGAAGCCAAGACAGTTCTTGTAGTGTTTCTGCAATTTTACTTTATACTTTTTTGGGGTCCTTTGTACATTATTATCTTCAAGGCCACTGAACTTTTTCCTCCCTCTTTCATAGAATGCTCCTATTGATGTCTTCACAATCTCCTCTTGATCTTTTCATACTCTGAAACTTCCTTATTTTATTATCTAAATCTTCAGTTTCCATTTTCTTCTCATTAATTTGTATGACATTCATTGGCTTTGCTGAAATTTTTGTGTCTTTTTGACTACTTTTTTAAACATTATTTTTCTATTTTTTTAACTTAACTTTTTTACATTTTCTTCCATATTTTTGTATTTCTTCATGACATTCTAGAATTCTATTTAGAGGGAGATGAAATCTTTCATATCTTTGTGGTTGGAGTCTAGAGAGCTATTCTCTCCTATGACATCATATTCCATTGGGGTCTCAAGTAGCCATATTTTATGGGTTTTTTTTTTTTGTTGTTGTTGTTGCTGTTGTGTTTTGTTTTGTTTTTTTGTTCACTGTTTTGCTGCTTAAAATCTTAAATATTTGAGCTACTTCTACCTTTCCAGTTTTTATATGATTTTGGATGTTTGGCTTTTCTGAGTTTCCCTTGACTTGAGAATTTTTTTCAATTTTTTTCTTGATCATGGGGTGGGTGAGGAGCTTGAAGGCTCAAGTCACTGATGTGAATGCTTTGTCCAGAAACTGTGGATATCTTTGTGGTGCTGTGGATAGTCCTCTTCTTAGAAGTTCCAAACACAAACCCTGTCTCCCGAGGTCATTATCAGTTTGAGGGGTGTGGCAAGGATAAGACAACCCAACACACTACCCTTGTTCCTTTCAAAGGAGACCTGACCTGCTGAGAGTACCATATTTCCTCTGAACACACTTCCATGGAGAGTAGAGTATGTTCATCCACACCATTTCAGCCTCCCCTCCTTGACACTGCTGCAGTGTGTGGCAGTTTTCTGCCCCCAATATTTTCTCCACCCACTGATTTTTGAATCATGAATCGCCTCCAATTTCCTGTGGGTGTAGTCTGTCTGGTCTTTTGCTATCCAAGAGGTGTTATAGCTTTTCCACAAGCCATAGAACATGTGTGTACAATATTCCACTTGTTCACATATATATATTTATATAACATATATAAACATATATAACATATATAAATATATATGTGAACAAGTGGAATGTCATACATTTTGTACAATATATATATTGTATATATATATACACACACATATACATATGATCTTTTGGGAGCAATAAACAAAGAACTTTCTCTAATGCCATCATGGATCCAAATCTCCTCGTATTTTTAAAAATCTGTTAAGAACCAATATATTTATCAGTTTAAGAGTAACTTATCATTTGGACATCTAAATATTTTTGATATTTTAAGGAGTCTTCATATTGAGAAATACTGTTCTACTTCTTGAGTGAATTAATCTTTAGAAAATCAGGAATCAATATTATAGCTTATCTTTTAATTTTTGAGAAAACCTAGGAACCTGGGTTCTGGGCTAAACCATAGTCTCAAACAATTAAGGAAGTTTCCTTGTCATTTACTTGTTGGTACTCATCAAACATTCTCATTCTCATATTAATGCAATATTTTAGTTTCATGTATATCTTAAAAAAGCCTATGTGTGAAAAAGATAGAGCCAAACTCAAATGACCTTTTATATCAACATTTAGTTTTTGTTTTTTCAAGTTAATCTGTTTATGGAGTATATTTTTCTCTTGTCTGAATTCCCAAATTTTCTGTAATATAAGCATACTAGAATTGGTATTGATATGGACAATGACACTCAAAAGGACTTGGTAGGTGAATCTGAGAAGTTTAGTTTTGCTTAATATTAAACTACATTTTTAAATTTTTGGTTCCAGGAGTCACTTGGGAAGTATCCAAAGAAGATTTAGCCCCTGGACCTTGAAGTTTCAAAGCCTTCCAATACAGAAATCTGGTGGGGCAAAATTCTATTTGTTGGGGTTTCATAGTGACACTGAAATCACTTTTAAGGAACTTACCACAAGCCAACTTTGGCAAGAGGAGGAACATTTTCACCTCAATTAACTGAACCACAGGGATTCAAAATAAAGTAATTAGCAAACTTTAAAAACTCATAATAGTGGAATGTAGTCATTATTTTGGCTTTCTTATTATATATATATTTTAAAAGTCACTGATAGAATGAAATAAAGCTTTTATGGAGTCACATATAAAAAGGGTCAGAGGAATTTAACGCTATTTTAAAGGTTCCTTAGCAAGATTTTCAATGCTGACACCACTAATTCATCAAAATATTTTATCTGAATATGTATTTTTGATTTACATGTATCTCTTTAAAGTGTTCCTGTTAGAATGGGAAGAACTTAGAATAAGATTTTATGGTAAAACTTCTGTATTTTGCAAAAAGTAAATTTGGGGGTAGGAGAGGGCATTGTGTATGATCTGAGGGACCTAATAATCTGGAGTAAAACATTTCATAAACTTAACTTTCCAGGGTTTTTACACAATAAGTTATGGAACTATGTAAATATATACTCAATAGACGGGAGGTAGACTTAAAACAATACTTGTTGACCTTGTGTTCATGCCATGCAATTTTATGCTACAAATATTACAAACTAGAAAGTAAATCCAAAAATACACAATATAATCTGAATACAAATAGCTTAACCCTTGATATGGTAGTATACTTTTTAGAGGATCAGATGACTAGACCTGCTTTACAAATACATTTCCAATTAATCTTGTTACAGATATTCATAATTGGAATTGACCAATAATTAAACTAATACGCTTCCACATAAGAGTTCTGAATCATAGGAAAGTGAAATCACTTCTATCTAGCAGAATTAAAAGTCTTTACAGAGTGAATATCTGAGATGAGCTTTAAAGATCAATAGGTCCAAAATATATAGCACATCATTCCCACAAATGGAAACTAAGAACATGGAAAGATACTCAACATCACTAGCCATTACCCATTTTATCTTCAAAACCAGTGGTGTAGTATCTTTAGATCTCTCTTTGATTCAGACTGGTCTACCTGCTTAACTCTTTTATTGATAAAATCTTTGTGATCACTTGTATTGTTACTCACCTGAATAGCACAAGGCAATCTTTTGATCCCTAGGTTATCTGATTAATAGCCTTGATTCCTATTGCTAACCAAATTCCCACATTGCTGCATAGCATAACATATACATGGATTTCAAGGATTAGGAAACAGATGCTTTCAGGCAATATTATTCTGTTTATCATTTAACATTTATTTTTCACAAAACACCATATATTAACATATTCCTATACATCATTGCTCTTAATAATTTTATAAATTCCTTTATATGGACACACCAATGTTTATCAGACTATCCCTTAACACTTGATATTTTCTGTATTTGTTTTCTAGCTTTCATTACCATAAATTTGTATTTTAATTAGCATAGTTATTCAATACTGTATTTGTTAATCTTTATATTAATTCCACATGTAACATTGATATAATTTCTTAGAACAACTTTGCTACAGTTGCATAAAAAAGCATTAGAATTTAAAGACCAAGAAAAATTCAGAAATCAGAAATCCTGGGTTTAAATCCTTGAATTATCTCTTACTATCAGTTTGATCTTAGATAAGCTACTACTCATTAGGAGGTTTAGTTTTCCCATTTGCAATAAAATACACCACTAGGATTGCTATGAGAATTGAATATATTGACTCTGTGAAGTGCTTAGCAGAGTACCTAGTATACACTAAATAATCACTATTGCCTATCACTATGGTGGGTTAAATGTTAGGCTAGGTTTTGGGGATGTATCATGAACAAAATATGTAAATCCTCCCTTTATGAATCATAAAATCCACTGGAACATGTATCTTTGCCAATAAGATTGTTTATATCCAAATGATAAATTCCTTAGTACATATTGCTAAAGTAATACTAGAAGTTTAGTGTTATTTTCGTAAATATTATTAAATGAATCATTATATTATTTCTTCAGTATAACTCCTTTGATTTGTCCCTTGTGAGATCATTAGATAGAACTTACATAATAATGTTACAAAGTTATTCATACAGACATCCAGTGCTGGCCCCAATTTTAATAAGAATGATTTAACATGGCCTGATTTTGAAATGGTGTTGGCAGTGGCTTAGGAAAAAAATATTCATTTATGAAAATAAAACTCTTGAGTTTTAAATTATTTATGTAATTCATTATTCAAAAATGCATATTGGTTGTTATTGAATTTACATTCGACATGTAATGATTCATTTCTGTGGAATCATATAGTAATTGTCCTTCTGAAACTAGCATATTTCATTTAGCATAATGTTCTTCAGATTCAGCCATGCTGTCACAATTGGCATGATTTTCTTCCTTTTAAAGACTGAATGATATTATTTTATATCATCTATCTATCTATCTATCTATCTATCTATCTATCTATCTATCTATCTATCTATCTATCTATAAAACTCAGGTTAAGTATTTTTAAAACACACACACACACACACACACACACACACACACACAACCCAAAAGAGAACAGGACAAAGCAAAACAAAAAATCAAGACAAAATTCTAAAAGACACAAGAAAAATTTTTGATGTGACACATGTATATGATTTTACCTTGACAATGGTGCTTTCATGATAAGTGCATACATACTCATTAAAATACATACTTCAGATATTTGCAGTTTTGTGTATATCAGTTATACCTCAATGAAGCTGGTTATTTAAAAGGAATAGTGAAATTACTATGTACATTGGAGAAAAATTGAAAATAAGTAATATATAAGTGAGACCTAATGCAAGATAAAACCTCAATCAATTTCAAAGTCAGTTTAGAAGATGCCAAACACAGCAGTTTTAATGGGGGAAATGTTAATATAACTATTTATTTGACCAGGTATGCCAATTGAATATGTTAAAAAAATATCTGAATATTTATAGGAATTGTAAAGGACAATTGAAAACAACTAATCATTCTGAGGGTTAGGGGAAGCAAAGCAACTGATTCTGTAAGAAATTTGGATAAAGGGCTCTGAGAAGGGGGTAATCTTTTGATTGGACCATTGCTTCGAGAAATAGGAAAATGACCCAAACAGAGCTTGCACTTAGACCTCTGAGGAAAGGATGAGGGTCTTAAGATGTTCTGTGTCCTAAGGACATGGGATTTAGGTGGTATTGGGAATAAGGAAAATAATGGAATCTAACAGGAAAATTTAACAAGAGAATCTGACTGCCTTTGCCATAAGGAAGGACAATTGAAGAGGCAGGTAAACAAGAGCAGGAAACTAACAGAAGAAAGCAAACCTTTAACCTCTCTGCCATTCTCTATTGAAAAATTCAAAATGGAGTTTACAGGTAACAGATGTTTGATTAGCTGTCCCAAAATTAGTATTAAATTTGAATATTGGGTGGTTTGAAATTGAAAATCAGTAACATCATAATCCCCACATTACTTTCTCTTCTTGATTTACTAGTTAATAATATGATAATCCTGTAAGCAAAATACTCAGGTGGATGTATGTGTGTGTGTGTGTGTGTGTGTGTGTGTGTGTGTGTGTGTGTGTATGTTATAAACACTGTGGGACTCACAGGATTTATAATGAGTTAAAACTTTTGAAGGAGTATAACATCTGGAATTTGTGTTTCTATTATTTGGGAAGATCTTATCTACTTGAAAAATCATGGAAGCCAAAATTCATTTCATCAATATACTTATAAAAAGTGATTCAATTATTTGTTTTTTATTGTTAATAAAGTGATATAATGTTAAAATGACTACATGATAGCTCAAATTGATACAGGGTGGGTAGTGACACAGTTAAAAATTGTATTGGCACCGAAATATCCTGGTGGGTGGAGTCTAAGAGAAAGACTCTGCATCAGAGAAAATGGGAAGCAGGAAGAGAGAGTTTATAAAAAGGGCTGGTGAAGAGATAGGGAAAGAGAAAGAGAGGAAGAGACAAGAATGGCAGAGTGAAAGAACGGGCCCACTGATCTGCTAGGGAAAGTTCCCTGGAAGAGTGAGCTGGAGGTGACAAAGAGTAATGATGGGAGAGTGGCTAGCAGAGGAGTAACTGGTGTAAAGTTGGATGCCAGAATGGCAGGCCAGGGTGACCATGGGCTGCTGAGGGCAGGCCTATTGGATTTGGTCAAATGCTGCTGACAAAGGCAGGCCTGGTAAGGAAGTGAGTGGTGCCACAGCCTGGCGACATATTTGGAAAGCTGATTTGGGATCAGCATTTTGTAGAAGAAGTTTGAAGAATCTTGGAGAAGGAGAGAAGTTTGGAATACTGGAGAAGAGATAAACAGAAGATGCTGGAGAAAGACTGGAATTTCATTTGCAGAGTGCCTGCCTCAGTTTTGGAGGGGTAATGGGGCACCATCTTGGACAACTATCCTTGGGACCTTTGGGACTGGAAATGGTAACTGGCCACTTGTGGCATTAAAGACTTTTTGTTTTCCTGGTTAATTTGCCTTATTAATAAAACACTGTTGTTGAATTGCATTTGAGTGGCAACTGCTACTTGTGGGTGGTACGGACCTGAGGGAACTTGACTGGCAGAAAGCACTTATAAAATGTGGCTTGTTGGTTGGAGGTTTCTGCCCCCCTTTTGTACCCTATTTCAAAATGACTACTGAACAGAAACAAAGATAAAAGGGAGAAGTAGATTTGATCTAATTTTAGCTAAATTTGTACCTATACAATGTAGTGTTAAATCATATACTCTTTCAGATCATTTATTTATTATTTTTCTTTTTAATTTTTAGCCTGTTAAAAGAGTAATCTAAGGAAGATAATAATTAATGTCTCTTTTGGTTTCTAATAATTTATGTACATTCCCCATCATACAATGTTGCAGGGTCCATTCATCAATTTACTAGATGATTTTCATATGCAATAAAGCACTTTATTATTTCTGAACTTGAAAAGTTTGCAAAGTAACATAGCTCTATTGTTCTGAAAAGTTCATTTTTGATATTTTTAGCTTCTGATTCATACTTATATTTATCCTTCAAGCTACTTGATGGTGTCCTAGCATATTTTCATTTTCATTCTGAACTGAAAATAACATTCTAAGATGAAGACCTAGAATGAGTATAGCAACCATATTCTGTTATTACTAAGATATTTATAAATTTATTCCTAAAGATCAGATGTGTGTCAAAATTAAATTGTATCTGTTGCTTACATGATCTACACATTATCACATTATATATATATGTATGTATATATATACATATAGATTACATATACTTTCTAAAGTAATGCCTTTTCAAAGAAGAAATATAGGTAGGAAAATTTCCTTATCAAGGACTAAGTAAGACATTTATATTATTAATGTAAGAATTATTTTAACTAGAAATATATACATAGGCAGAATTCCAATTGGAAAGTCTATATAGTTTTTCCCAGTCTCTTGGCAAAACTGTATGAGCAGATCCACACTGTTCATCAATTTTATCTTACAGAAAACAAGACATTAATCCCACTTGTAAAATATATATATAGTCTCATTATCTGTCATTAAATTGGTATAAATTCATATGAGTTTTTATTAACCTTGTATATATTTTGTTACTTAAATTTCAGAGCCTTATTACAACTATATTGTTTTTCTTTGCCTGTATACCTTGAATTATTCAAGAAAATCACATGTTTATAATTGTAAATGGTTTTAATCTAATTGTCACTTTCCTTTGCACTTGATGCAATTACGCTATAGACTCATTTCCTTAATGGGTATGAGCTGTATTATAATTTGTAGGTTATTTATCATTTGACTTTTCTATTTCTACCTGGGTGCTTTTCTGGTTTTAAAATCATATCTCCTACTTTTAAGGGCTCTGTGAATCCTAATTTTATTTTCTATCATTGAGTACATATTAAGTTGTTTTAATAAGAAAATACAGACACAATTTATGATTTGTGAAAATGTCACCTACAACCTAAGTTCTCACATTCATAACGAACAGTCAGTCTAGGTATTGGTCAGTCAAGTTTCAAATGATAGAAAGAAGGACAGAGAAGCATTATATTTGAAAAAAGCACAGGACTCTCCCTAGACTCTCTTATGAGAAACTTCTTTGAAATATAATAATTAAGTTTGTTGTTATATAAGCAGAAAAGTTATTTTTGTGACTTCTCTGACACTCTGTACATTTTTCTAGCTCTATTTCTAGAGTGGCCTCAGAGATACTTCACATTTCTGCTTCTCTCATAATGAAGTATAGAAACTCATCAATATCCAACTATTTTTAACCTAAGAATCCTGGGGTTTTTTAGAGTTCAGTCTATAACATGACTCTGATTCTACCAACACACTGACAGAAACAGAAATATAGAATCTGGAGAATGTGTGAAACAAGGTCTATTCCAATTTCCATTTTTAGAGATACAACCTTCAAAAAGCCATGAGTTCTTGGCTCATATCTTCTATCATGTTTTTATAGTGTGTCTGGACCAAGACAAATTTGTAAAAACTAAAATAAATGAAATGCATGATCTCAAACCAGAATGAAGACATACTAAAGTGGAGCGCTATACTCGGGACAGGAATCATGTTGAAGCAAAGGTAGAAGAAAATTTTACCTTATTCTTGGAGGGTGTCAGAGTGGTCAAAATTTTAATTGACTTCTGTAGTAAATCAAACTTTTTTTAGGCCAGAATATTTCGATATAAACAATTAGGTTTACCATAGCTTAAGAAATCAAATAAAGCAAAAAGAATTAAAAATCAAATAACAGCAAGCATGGGAGCAAATCCATGTAAGTGAGAATATTAGCAACGGAAACAAAGGCTTCAGCAACCTAAGCACTCAGGTAGCAGAATAGAAGCTGCAGCATTAAAATAGATTACATGAGCAGTTTCAACTGCTAGCACTTTGCAGTTTTCTAAGTATCTTTTATATGTTAACCCAGCAAATTTACAGAGGAAACGGACGAATCTGTCACAATTCACGAGAAAAAGTGACATTTCTCCATCACTTACATGAAATAAAAGAGATAGTTTTGGACTGCCCAACAACTGCAATGTTTTCACAACTTTGATCTCAACTGCAGTGACCTGTGTCCATGGGTACTGGGTGTCCACCCTCAGAATCCAAATGTCTCTCCTTCTCTGTTGCAGGATTTACCAAAAGAAATGAGGTTTTGGCTCATTTTGACCATATGTCAGTGCAGAAGTGTGCATCTGAGGTAATGAACACTCTGAAGAAGAGTCGACATGGCTTCTCAGAGGGTCTCCAGTATGACTGAGCAACCCAGTGACCGAACCATATCATACATTAATTATGCTCTATTCTTTTATTCCAAATATTTAACACAGTGATTCAGTCACTGTGTTATCAGAGGTATAGTTAAGAAAGTAAATAGGGTCCCTTTCTTGAAGTAATTTATAGCTTACTATACTAGGATAATAAACAAGAAATCACACTAATGTATAATAATGGCATGCAAATTATGGTTTGTTGGGGGAAAGAGAGGAGGCTTCAGATTTGAAAATAATTAGGAGCCATATTTCTTGGATAATACTAGAATTGTAGGTGGACTCACAGCAAAAAGGACTGCTTGAAAAGACCTCTCAAAGAATAAGAATGGGTGGGGGTGGAGATATTTTGTTTGTTCTAACTGAAATGTAATACAAATAATATCTCCTTCTCCCCTTTGTTGTAGAAGCACCAGTTTTGTCACACACCACATGACAGTTAAGTTTGAATTAGCTATTTTAATGGAGAAAATAGGAATCATTTCTTGAATTTTACTACTTTGAATTTGGTACATGCCTTTAAAACAAAATCTAGTTTATTGACTTCATGAATCTAATGCCTCTAGTCATTCACAAATTGTTCTTTATTACTCATTTTGGGTGCACTAGGCAGAAATATTTACAGAAATTTCTGAGGATACTCTCTTTCCTGCACCTATTTTAAAAATCAGTAGAGTATAATTAAAAAGATAGATATTTTAAAGATAAACCTCAATTTTGAATGGACAACTGACTTATTTCCTCTGTGACTAGATCAGACACTGACTTTAGTAAAGATAATCACTTTTCTTTTGATATAGATTATATTTCCCAAAAAAAAACTTAAGGCAAAAAAGTACAGATCCTACTTGACTATATAATCTGTGCTCTCTTTTACTAATCATATTGGAGACACTATATCTTTCTATGCCCTGAGTTGTGGTGAAGATTTTTCAGGGACCTTGAAGCTTAAAAATGACTGACTTATGTAACATATGCATTTCACATTTTCATAAGTGAATTTCTTTAAACTACAGCATATTTTTAGAGAGTATATTTTATTTAATTTCCCCCACTGGACAATAAATTACTAAGAATTTGTTAGTAAATTGTAAGGAAAAACCAAGAGATTCAGAGCACATATAAAAAAAATCTTAAAATGAATGCTGTCATTCAAGAATAAATAATGTGTCTCACCTCAGTAAGTGACTCAAGAGAAACCTAGGATTATACTATTCAGAGAAGGTAGACTCTGTGAAGGAAATAGTTTGTCTGTAGTAACCACTGGGAATTAAAGGAAACACACAGAATCTCTAGGGAAAATGTCCTTGTGAATGCATTTTTATATATCTACGAAGTTATTAAATATAGGAAAACATTGTCAAATTTTGTGTTTAGGCTTATTTTTCAGTCCCTATCAAATGGAAGAACTTTTTTTTTCTCTGCTCAAAAAGTTTCTTGTTTTTAACCCTAATTGTTCTATTTTTAAGATATAACTTTTTAAGTGGTTCAGTGGAAGAGGGGAGCATTTCAACAACAACAAAAAATGAAGTCTGGGGAAAAAAATGAATATCTTCTGGCTCCTGACAAGATAGCAAATGAGTATAGGAAGCTGGCTCTTTTCCCAGAGTTTAACCTTGGAGATGCCACAGAAACAAGAGGGAAGTTGACAGATTTCACATCATTAAAATCTTGACAAATTCCCAGAGAGGCAAAAGTTAGTAGGTTTCTAGTCCTGGATTAGAAAAGGTCCAAGGGTAACAACGGGGACAGAGAAATGAAGAACATTATTTTTGTTCCTTTTATTTCCTTTTCCCCAAATTGCTGATCAGCATTACTTCTTACTGCTCTGTCACTCACAAGATCAAAAATGAGAAAGATATGAAAGGAGAGTGAAGTGGGCATTGCAGGCAGGAGGTAGGAGGAGGGATTACAGAATGTGTCAGGGGAGAAATAGGAGGAAGCAGAGGGTCTAACAGCTGAGATTTCAATCCTTTTTGTCCATCATGGCATGAAATTAGAAATGTTCAGAATGTGAAATATAAAAATAAATACATTATAATGAGGAAGGAAAGAAATAAAAGAATCAGTAGACATTTAGGGCAAGGTGGGTGATGCCTAAAGAAAATGAAACAGTCAAATATCCACAGGAACCCAGGGGATACTTGGTAGATAAAGCCCTATGAGAACACATAGCACCTAATGGGGGGAAGGGGGTGATTCCTCGAAATCGGTTGGTTTTTAGATGATAAGACAATTCCCCTTAACAGAACAAGCAATACTCTCAACAACTCCAATGCTTTTCTAATAAGGGGAGGGCAGAGCTGTTTGATGCCATAGCAACTCAAGCCTAATGCTCTCCCTGCCCCAACCTGCTGTCAGGGCTCATGAACTACACCCCAGGAGCATGGTAGAAAGGACAGTGACTTAGAAACTGTCTTGACCTGCTAACTATAGCCAGTGAGTACCTGTGCAGCAGATTCCAGGAAGGGCCAGAGTTCTTGCACCCTATTGAAAGCTAGATCCTCTACAATTCCCTGGCAATTGTTCCTACCACAGATTCTGCCTGCTCAGGGACCTACCCCGGTTGTGCTTTTTTCTGTTTCTAAGTAAAATTTGCTTTTGCTTCTGCTAAAGACATGGCTGTGTATTCTTCTTACACAATAGTCAAGAATGCAGGAACTTCTAAATGCAGGAACCCCCGTCTCAACAACAAAATAGGATGAAAAGAAAAATTAATTGAACAGCTTTTCCTTGACATAATCAAAATTACAAATAACCCCAAACAGATAAGTAAAAATGATAGGAAATGAAGCAGGTATCTGAAGTTATAAGAAATAACTAATTGAACATCAAGTGAAAAATAAATGAGATTGATAGCAAAAGATCAAAACAATGATAATGAGACATTAATTTTTGCTTAAAAATATCAATAAAATAACCTAGTCCTTGATATTTTTTAAAGGTTAGTCTAGAGTTTCTGGATATAAATCCTGCACATTGTTTTAGAAAAGAAATGTAGTTATTATATTTCCCAGAGAAATGGAATTAATAGTATATACGTGAAGAAATTTATATTTAATAACAACTCCCATAATTATCAAGGCTGAAGAGTCCAAAAAGTGCTTTGTGCACTGGAAGACCCAAGAGAACCAGAGTCAGTGAAGCGGATGAAGACCAAGCACAGTCTTTTGAAGAATTTTACTGTTCAGGTTGGACGGAGGAAATCTTTTTTGTTCTAATCTGGCCTTCAAATGATTATCTGATGTTCACCTCATGTAGCAGCATCTGCTTTACTCAAAGTTCAGTCTTACAATCATATTCCATGTTGACATATGTGACATTACAATAGAAAAAAAATAAAAATAGAGTCCAAAAACCACACTGAAATCTGGATTTCTAGTCAGATGAAGCTATCACGGGATAGAAGAGTAAATGTTCATTTAATTTATGACATGAATGCTCAAATAAAATGTTAAGTTTGAGTGATATTAAGGATGTTCAATATATGTTTAAAATCAAAACATACCAGAATCACTTCATTATTCTAAAAAGTTACTATTAGACACAAAAGTATTTCACATACTAAAAATATTTTTTTCACAAAAAGCATGTGCCAAGATTCTAAGTAAACCTTTTAGGCATAAAATATTTTGATAAATTTGTTTATATTGGATTGAAGGATTTACATATTATGTAAGTAGTTTGTGTTGTTAGTTCATGTTGATGAAAGAAATAAATCTCTTTTTAGGTTACTAACCAGGAATTCTAAAATATTTATATGTTCTTACAAATTATTATATACTGATATAATATATAATAATATATAATATACATGTAATATTATATATTACCATATAATATATTAGCGTTGAGCTTATTTTTTGTTTGTCTTTAGTCATGTCTGGGTAAAAGAACAGTAGCCATTTCTTATTGAATACTTTTTCTTTCTTTACAAAAGGATATATTTAAATCCAAAATATTTGAACTTCAAATGTCTTAAAATTTACCAGATTCCCATATGTGTTATACTGAGAATGCAAGCATGATTCAATGTTTTAAAATCTACTAGTGTGTTTGAACACACAAGTTGTATAATGGGAAAATCACAGAATATTTCTGAATGCAAAATAAAAATATTTAATAAATTTTAAACATCAACTTTTGTTGAAAACTACATCTCAAAATTTAGCAACTTGTACTATTTATTGAATGTCTTTATGAAAATAGTATATGCATGTGTGTGCATGCACATGTGCATGGTGTGGACTACAATCTACAAACTTAGAACTTAAGAGAAAAATGAACTAACATATTGCCATTAAGGAAATAAAGCAAAATATTTAAATTAGAATGTTTGGGCATGATGGAAGGTATACAAATTAATTAGTATCTTGTGGTTTGTGGTATGATAACATATTATGAAAATCAAATCATGTTAAGTAATTAAAGTACAGCAGAATATTTTTTAAACTATTTTATTCAGCAATTTTTTATGAAATATGCAATTTTTTATGACAACACTAATGGGAATATAAAATTCTAGAATTGTTATCAAGATACCCTACATTAATTATATAGAACAATTTCTATAGGAGCCAAAAATGCTACATAACTAAGACAATTCAAGAGCATGAACTCATATTAAAGCTTTGGTTCACTGTTTTGTATTTATTGAATTATGTTTGGTTTAGACTATGGCCATAGTGTGGGGTTTTCAGCTTTAATAGAAACAGGGCAAAAACTAACTCTTCTTATTGCCCCCTGATGGCTACTATAGTTTTTATTAAAATAGTAATTTAAATGGATCATTGGTGGCCATAGAATTTAAATAATTTTAAGTGTTAGGAACTAAAAGAGTCTACCCACAAAATCACAAAACTTAACATATAATTGCTAAAAGCAAAAGTTGCCCATAATGGTTGAATCATTTTCTAAATTAGTCCAATAACAGATATCCTCAATTATTATATATAGGTTCTAAGCAACATATATATATATATATATATATATATATATATATATATATATATATATATATATTTTTTTTTTTTTTTTTTTTTTTTTTTTTTTTTTTTTTTTTTTTTTTTTGAGACTAGGTCTCGCTATTTTTGCCCGTGGTACCGCAGGCTCTCGTTGCCCAGGGTACCACAGACTCAAGCAATCCCCAGCCTCAGCTTTCCAGGTAGCTGGGATTACAGGCACGTGCCACCACGCCCAGCTACTTTTTTGGAACTAGGTCTTGCTACGGCCCCAGGTGGAACTTGAACTGTGATTCCCTAGCCCAGGCCGCTTCATAGGCTGAAACTTAACAGTCACGAGCCACCGTGCCCAGCCTGCAACATATATATTTTAATAAAGGGATATATGAAAATGCTATACAACAAAAAATGCAACAATAAAGCAAAAACTGAAATGAGAAGTCTCCAAGGTAGAATGGAATGCAAAAGGAACAGAGGAGTAAGCAGGGTAGCACTATCTTAGGGTGCTGTTTTAAACCAAACAGCATTTTTAAAATAGTACATCAAATAGTACATCTTCTCTAGGGTAGGATGATAAAGCAGATCAAGAAATGTTTGTAAAGATAAGACTGGTCTTGAAAAGACTAGTGGAGTGCTTGAGGGGGATTTCTCTTTCATTCTGATACTGACCAGCATACAAATGGCAAAACTGGCTAAGAATGGAGGACTTTCATACCCAAGAATGAATTGCTTCCATGCAGAAATGTGTAAATGAGCAAGCAAGATAGATGGTTTTAGGAAATGAACCAAAAAAAATCCCTCAAAATCTTCTTTTTAGTGAGGAAAATAGACATATGTTTTCCTTTTCAAGCCTGAAATGTATCTGAAAGGCAATTTATAAATGCTGTCTTCATTCAAACATTTCATACAAAATCTGCAGAATTTGAAACACTTTATGTTTAGACTTGTTATCTGTGATCATTATAATTGGGGAGAAGACTAGTGCTTTAAAAAATAATTAAATGATCTCCAGTACTTTCAGACTCTGTGTTAAATGTTATAATGAGTAAAAAATAAAATAAAGAGGACTTTAGTAATATTATATGAAACTATTTTAACATAAAATAAGATTTAATGTTTCCTAGTCTTATATAAACTTGACTTAAATACAACCCATTATAAAACATATATCTATACTTAGCCTAGGCTCCAGTTTTCATAGCTCACATCAAAGATATACTACAAAAGGTTAAAAAAAAAAACTCAAATGAGAAAAAGGTTGCAATTTTTTCTTAATCATAAAAAGAAATTTATTTGGGAATGATCTGCCTTTCTCAATATCTCCATTACCCATACTCATGGATTTAGCCTTATGAAACAGTTTGTCCAATTAGAAACAGGGTGATATCTGGAACAATGTTAAAGCAACTGTAAAATATAATACACAGAATTCCTATTTAAATAAATTCAGAAAACTTGAATGCTGGAAGAGGAAGTCAACACATGTGCAATCAGAAAACTACAGTACTCAGTATTGCCTGCATCTCAACAGGAAATGCTGTTTTTTCTACTGACTATTAGAAGGAAGAAGAGGTTCTACAGAGGGTAGAGGGTTGTGGTCCTTTGATTTTGCCTCATTATGAGGCACATACTTTCCTATGTGCTATTCCTGGTTTTTTTTTTTTTGTTTGTTTGTTTGTTTCTAAACAAACTATTTCTGGGATAGCTGATTGTATTTGTTTGGGGGTTCACACAAATATTTCTTATTTTCCTCAACCTCACGAATTTCAGTTTGTAAACTGATATGATACCATAGAGCATGGACTGGCAAGTTTGTTCCAAGGGCCCTATCTGGTCACACATCTGTCTTGTAAATGCATTAATATTAGATTACAATCCTACCCATTTTTTTATATGGCTGCTTTCCACGAAAATGGCAAAGTTGAAGCAGAAACCATATGTTTTCAAAGTCTAAAAATATTTTCTGATCCCTGCTATCAGGAATCTCTCTCTCTCTCTCTCTCTCTCTCTCTCTCTTTCTCTCTCTCTCTCTCTCTCTCTCTCTCACACACACACACACACACACACAAACACACACACAGCGCAAAATTTTCAGTGATGAATAAGTGTTACATATGCTATGGCTTCCTTACTGTCTCTGCTTTATTTTCACCAAATCTGAATCAGGCTTCTCTTCCATAAATTCAATCTGTATGTCCCCAAGCATGGACAAACATTAAAATAAGCTTATGTTGAAACTATGGCAAGCCATTTTTATAGTCAGGTACTACTGGTATTTACCTTTTGCTTACAGCTTCCCTTAAAAGAGACATGTGCTTGCCCCTCAGTTCCCATTTACACTATAATAGAAAAAGAATATTCTCTTTATCCTATTACCATGTCTGATGCCCCTTTGACCCTTCATTTGCCTCCCTTTTAATCTCACAAATCTTATTTCATTAATGTCTACTAGTTGTTGTAAGTATTTCTATAAATAATTCTGTTGTGTCAAATATTTGTCTTTGTTGCTCTATCTTGCTTTACCACACATCATTCCCTTGAACTCCTTCCATTTTTCTGTAAATGGTAGCATTTCTTTCCTTATGGCTGAACTGTATTCCTCTGTGTGTGTATACTACATCGTCTTAATCCAGTCCTCTTTTGGTGGGCATTTAGACTGTTCAAATGTCTTAGCTATTGTAAATAATGTTTCAATAGCATTGCAGAGCATATCATATTTTGAGTTGAAAACTTCATATTCTTTAGACAGATGTCCCAAAGTGAAATTGCAGGATTAGACAGTTTTCCATTATCAGATATCACAAGGTTTATTTAGATCCCTTTCCAAAATGGTTGTCAGGCTCCATATTAAATTCCTCTTTCTTTACATCCTCTCCAGCATTAAAAAAAAAAAAAGTACCATTCGCCTGGGTGTGAGATAAAAATCGCATTAAGGTTTTGACCTCCATATCTCCTGTAAAAGCAATGCTGAATGTATTTGTATGTGTCTATTAGCCTGCTGGATATTCTCTTTGGAGAACTGTTAATATTTTTTTTATATCAATTGGGCTGTTTTAGTAATTCAATAAGTTTTTTTTGGTGTATCTGACATATCCATTCTTAATCAGTTGTGTATATGTAAATATTTATCATCCATTCAGAAGGATGTCTTTTTAATCTACTTATATTTTCTTTTACCTTGGAAAAGCTTTCTAATTGAGATAATCCCAGTTGTTCATTTTTGCTTTTATGTCCTTTGTCAAGAGGATCAAAACATAAATACTTTTATTATTGATGTGATAAAGTGTATTAGCAATGTTTTCTTCTGTATATTTCATTGCTTCATATATTTAATCCATTTAGAATTTGTTTTTGTTCAGAGTTATAGCAGCACATCTTCATTTTTTAAATGTTATTGTTATTTTCCCAGTACCATTTGTTACAGAGACTCTCCCTTTTGCTTTTGATTTTTAGTATAAAATCGGGTAATATGATACCTCCATTTCATTCTATTTTCCTCAGAATTAAGTCAAGTCTTGGGCTTTACTTATTCAATGTTTAATTTTTTTGTTGTATTTGAAGAACACCATCATAATTTTAGTGGAGATTGCATTAAATCTAATATTGCCTTTGGTAGATTTTTTTTTTAAACTGTATTGATTCTAAAGGAAATAAGGGTTTCAGATATAAACTAAGTCATTTAGGATTAAAGCAGAGTATACATTCAGAAAAATATCTCTTAGAATACTTCAACTTCCAAACTTCCTGAGAGCATAGTTATGAACAATAAATAATAACAACTTTCTTGAGAAGCTATTCTGATGGAAATATTAGACATTATCCTCTGAAAGTATGGAAAAACTGACCACATAAAGGTTTTGTGGTCTGAAAATGGTTGGGAACAACTTCTGAAATGACAGACAAAGCCATCAAAAGGAGATTCTAAGCCTGAAATCTACTGGCCAGGAAGAACTATCCCATATGAAACACAAGGAGGAAAAATAAAGACAGAGTCTGGATAGTCTATATGACGTCACATGATAAAAACAATTAACACATTTAATAAAAATCTCCAAAGGAGAAAAAAGAGAAAGCTAGAGAGAAAAAAAAATTATATACTGGTTCTGTTTGATTTATCTTGAGTGGGTGAATTACCCTAGAATCTGTCCTTCCATAGAAGACCAAGATGTGTCAATTTTTCCCACCACTTTGAGAGCCAATGTAGAATTTTAGAAAGAAGTTGAACAGATTTCAATAACTGAAATGCTATTATGCAAATCTTAGAGTGTAACTAAGACAAATTAATAGAATATCATCACAATTATATCATAATGGAATTTTTGTAGTGGTCTGTGTTTGCTTGATTCTCCTGTGGGGATACCGCAACACTAAAAGATTCTATATAAATTAGTTGCACAGACAATTCTGGAAAATGGCTATTCCCAGTATCTTGAATGATGTCTAATAATTTTACTATTATCCTGGGAAAATGATACTACATAACATATAAAAGCTTATGAAGATGAGACTATATACTAGTGTGTGTCTTTATAGCAGACACACATAAAATGAAATCCAGAAGCCACCATAATCATGTAGAACTCTTTTGAAAAGAAATCTATTTCCTATTTCTTTTCTAGAAGATTTTATTTAGATAAAGCTATTAACAGGAAAAAATTGTAATACATGATTTGCAGATCATCTTTTAAGTAAATGTTGATTCATAGATAGTGCATAAAATATTCATTACTTCTACTTTAAGAGATAAATGATAATTTGCCCATATATCTGAAAAGACTGTCTTCTTTAATCAAATATCTGAAATTACTAATGTGAATAGAACATAACACATCATATTCAAAACATATTAAACTTGTTCAGAATTACTTGAAATGTAATTTTCTGATTGTTGTCTGTTAAATCTGCAGAAAAGAGACTGGCACTCAAAACTTGAAATAAAAATTCATTCATTTCTTACTCAGCAAGGGAGAGTTGTACTTCAAGACACGGTATCTCTGGACAACAACAACAAAATTGCTGACAATATGTATAAACTTTGGGAAACCTGAATGTCAGAAATTGGTGGGTTAAAATAAATTTATGCATATCAGAAATTGGTGGGTTAAATTATTAAATCCACCTCCTGGGATTGGATGATCTTTGGCTTCAGTTTAGGACTGTGGCTGCCATCTGTTGGTTGACCTTCAAGAAATGTGGAAAAGTCTCTGTGGTTCAAAATTTTCATGTGATGATGAATGCTTTTAAATCGGTTTTGGCATTTCTTTGTTATTAAGATCAAATAATAATCAATGGAGATTTTTAATTATCAAGTATAACAACATATAAAGAATATGCCTTTGAAATACATAAGAATGCTAATCTTAATATGTATTAGTAAGCAAATCTTTGTGGGACCACTGTGGTTAAGTTTCAATGATTTCTATTTAGCTTATCTGTGCTATGAGTTAACTGCAATAATCTACAATTAACTTTCCAAAATCAAATATAAATAGCTGCCTTCTTACAAAGAATGAAAATGGCTACACAAATTAATTTTAATTATTTTTGCTGTAATAAACTGCCTGTCATTATTGACACGCAATCAATGGTTTCCTATGCAATATACATAGACCAAATAATGGTGATAGTGTTTAAGAAAAGAAAGAAAACGAACTTGTTAAAGAGATTAACAAGAAGACAGGAAATAGACTCAAATCTACTTCTATGATTAAAAGGGGAATAAGTGATGTAGGTTTCAGGGGCTAACGTTGAGAGCAAGGACTTTAAATTTTATTGCCTAGAGAATGGAAAAGGGATAAAGAAACACAGATGTGTCTGAAGTACAATGACTGCTACAAAACAGTGTTCATACATGAAGACAAGTGAAGAGTTTTTTATTTGGACAATTGAACTTTGCCTCTGTGTAGACCCTATCTTCTATGATAGGAGTCTCCTGGCTACAACTGACTTTGGAACTCAGCTCATGTTAAATCAGTGTCTTAGGTTCTGTGTCTGTAGACACAAGGGTCAGAAAATTTAGGCAAAGTTATTCTTTTTCTCTTTTTTGTATTCTTCGGGTCTGAGACCAATTTAGTATCCATCACCTCGTCATATTTCCTAGGTTCTAATAAAACTTGTCATATTCTTCCAATAACACCTCTCACAACTGTTTACAGGAAACCAAAAACCAAAATTAGAAATTTACTTTATTTTGTGATAAACAAATAATTTAGAGTGGTTCAATATTTTAGCATAAGGTCAAACTTTTATTTTTCTGTAGGAAATTTAATTACTATGAATATAGAAAATTAAGCCTCTCCACCTAGTTATCTTCAACATTTAATTGCTATCTAAAGAGAGTTGAAAGATGTATTATAGATGGGTGATGGGAAAAGAACTAAATTACAAAGATTTAGGTTGTTTTAGTTGCTATTTTTATACATGCTATTCTATGTAATCAGTTTGTTTTCTCATATATTTCATATTTATAGTAGCTGCCTTATTTTTTAGTGAAAAATATATAAACAAATGTCCTATCATTAGGCATTTTATGAATGAGCAATCCATGACACTGAGAGATTCAGTGAATTAATCTAGTCAAAAAATTGGAAGATCTGGAGCTCACATCTCACCCTGCCTAACAACCGAATTAATGGAAACTCTATGATAAAATAAAACTAAACCTCATTATCTCTATTCCATTTCATTGCAAACTAATTTTGTTACTTGTAAATTATTCTATGCTATGAATAACAAGAGTGTCTGATTATGGAACTTTTAATTTCTGTTATCTATATTCTATATGATCCTGAAGGGGAGACAACTGAATTTGCCAAGTGGATTATGTTGATTATGACTCACAGTTAAGCAAATATTATTTATGGAATTTTTCCTTTCCCTACAAATTGCATCATAAACCATGTGTAGTAAAGTGTTTGGCCTGAAGGAATCAAGTAAGGCAGCTCTAATAGTCTATTTTGTTTTTTAAAGCGTTGGCATTCAGTTTATTGTAAAGTACATGATAGAACAATGCTTCCCCCTTTACAGTAAATGATGCCACATTTCTTGTTGTTTTCCAATTTTCTAGCTCTCTGTAGTGCTCCATGACAATCCAGCTACAATTTTGCTTGTGCTGAAAAGTTCATTAGTCAATTTCCTCAATGCCCAGGGATTTGTTTTATTTGGTCCTGCTGGTTTATGTATGTTCACATTTTTAAAAATGTATTCCCTGGTGAGTTTTAGTCAGTAGTTATTTTTTCATTTCTTTCCAATTCTGTAAACTTCATTTTCTTTGCCAGCATTGCTTTCTTCAGTTGTTACACTGTCTCCATCCAATTTTTATTATCTTCTTGTTTCCTGTGAATCATGGGTTTTGAAAAATTAGCTAATTTTCTCATCTCTTCAGAGAAACTGTTCACTTCTGTACATTTTTTTTTGTCATTGCTATTAGATTCCATCTTTTCTAAGATTACTTTGGATACTAATATTATTTTAAACATCCATTTGCCCTTATCCAGATTAATACAGTCCGGTTTATTTTCTTTGTCTTTACACTGTCTGGCTACTTAACAGCATAGGATTTTACCCTTTTACTCATTAGCATATGGAGACCCTTTCTCAAAATTTTTATACTTGTTCGTTAAATTTCTTAATGGAATAACAACCGTAGTAGGAAAAGCACACACACAAACAAAGCCAATGAAAAAAAATCTACAAAAATGAACCAGTCCAGTATCAAACATATTACCAGTCACACTAGACGTGAACAACCAATAGCTTAGTCTCATCAGTTTATGATATTGACCAAAAGCCAATACTTAATGCTGAATTCTATAATCAATCAAAAATTTCCCAAATATAATATATTAAATGTATTTTACGATATGCAGAAATTCTGAATTAAAAAAATATTCATTTCGTTTTCTCTATACTATTTTAATATTTATTTTTATTAAATAAAGCTTGTTGAGTAATATTGGTTTATAGAACAGTATATGTCTTAAGTTTTAAGGTGTGCATGTATACAAAAGTATATTACTTCACCACAATCACCACCAAAGTCTCAGGTAATCCTCCATTGGCCCCTCACTCTGTTTACTACCACCCCATGACATCATTCTTCTGGGTAGCCTTATTCATAGTCAAATGTGCCCTTCCCTCCCTCCTCACCTGGTTTTCAGCCTCTCTCTTCTCTCTCTTTTCCCATCTCCTTTTGGATGCATTATATCTACACTTAACTCAAGGATTTCTTTTTAGCCTTTATTTGTTGTCTCTGCACATGACATACAAGTGAAACTATCCTCTGTTTATCTTTCTCCTGACTTATTTCACTTAACATAATCTTTCCCTGATCCATAGGTGTTGATATGAATGGCATACTTTTATGGCTTTAGATTTGTAGTAGTATTCTAGTGTGTATATATACAATATCTCCTTGACAAACTCATTTGTTTTGTGGCATTTTGGTTCTTTCCATATCTTGGTTATTGCAAATAATACAACAATAAACATAGGATCGCAGATTTCCTTTGGAGTTAGTGTTGTGTGTTATTTAGGTAGAAATCTAAGAGTGGAATTGCTGGGTCATATGGCAGATTCACTTTTAGTGTTTTGAGGAACCTAGACACAGCTTCTATAAGGTCTGAGCCAGACTAGTCTACACATCCAATAACAACTGAAGACTGTTCTTTCTTTCCCCTGAACCCTCACTAGTACTCACTGCCTTTGTTTCTATGATAAAAGCTATTTTAACAGGTATGAGGTGGTAGCTCAGTTTGTTTTTATCTGTGTCCTTGATAAGTGATGATAAACATTTTTCCCTATGTCTGTTGATCATCTGCATGTCTTCTCCAGAGAAATGCATATTTTTTGATTGGATTGTTTTGTTTTTATTAAGTTGTGTAAAGTTTTTGTAGATCTTCAATATCAGTCCCTTGTCAGATGTAAGGTGTGCAACTATTTTTCTCCAATTCAGTAGGCTGTCTCTTTGTTTTCATTATCTTTTGATGTACTGAAGCTTTTTAGTTTGATGTAGTCCCAGTTGTTTATATTATTTTTCCCTTGCTGCTTGAGGTGAGTCCTCAAAGATGTTTCTGAAGTTTATGTCATGAAGTGCTTTTCTTATGTTTTCTCCTGTATATTTTATACAAGTCTTATCTATTTTGAGATGTAGGAAAAAAAGATGATTTGCAATTTTTATTTACATACACTGGAAATCCTAGCATGTGATTTTTATGTTACAGTGACTCTTTTATATTTTAAATATGTCCTTTTCTAAGATTATTTGGCATTATTAGGGAAATTACATATATAGGTACATATATTTCATATGATTATTTAGTTAATTAGGGAATGGACTTACTTTGCTGCTAGTGTAGTATTCTCTTTAATCTCTTGACTTAAAGGATTTTTAGATTTGTCTATGATACGTGGAGACCTGTATGTACATATGTAATATCACATGTGCCTTGGGAAGACAAAGATGGAAATAACACCGGTAATTAAAATATGATAAGTGGTCATAAATTAAATTCAGAAATTCTGTTAATCAAAAGACAGCATTAACAAGGTAAGGGTAAAAGGTAAAGGTACAATATACACTTAAGTAGTTATGAACAGAATTATGTTGTGCCCAAATACCTCCCTGTCTATGTATACACCAGTTCATATGCTGAGGTCCTAATTCCCAGAGTGACTGTATTTGGAGACAAGACCTTTCAAAATGATATGGCCTTTAGAAAGGTAATTAATTTTAAATGAGGTTATAAAGTAAGATTAGTCTAATTCTGTAAGACTAGTGTCCTTATAAGGAACAGAAGATAGATGCTAGCAGTGTCTATCTACAGAAGGAAGGTCATGTGAGCACATAATTAGAAGGTGACCTTCTGCAATTCAGAAAGAAATAACCCACTAGAAACCAACTCTGTCAGCATCTTGGTCTTGAGCTTCTTGTCTCTGAACTGAGAAGAAATGAATTTATGTATTCATGCTATCCATTTTCTTTATATCCTGATATGGTAATTTGAATATATTTGACAAACAGTTATCTTACAAGTCAAAAAGTAAAGGATTAACATCCCACTTCAAATAGGTAAAATACTTAGGCATTTCATAAAAGAAAATACCCAAAAGACCAGTATCAAATGAAAAGATACTCAGCATAGTTATCAGGAAAATTCAAATAAACATATAAACATGCAGATGGTCATATTTCTTTTAAAGTATGCATCCCTTAACAGTTTGGGTACCGTGGGTACCTTTCAATCATGTGCTAATATCCTGTTTTAGTTCTTATTCCCACAAACTATTCTTGTTGTACATAGCCTCATTGTATTTTCTCTGAAATATGTGATCTGAAGGATCACATGTTCCAAAAAATACAAACAGAAGGAAAAACTCAGAAAAATTCAGATGTGATTTTTAAAGAGAAAAAAATCAATGAAACAGTAAATTAGTCTTAATACACTCTGAATAGCAAACTGTATCTTCTTATTCACAATTTAAGCTTTTTGTTAATTTTCAACATTGAATTTAATCTATGAAGAAAATATAAAAAGCTTAAAGTGATTTTTTAACAGGATATACATGTAAATGTCTTTGTAATGGTTAAAAATAGTGCATTAGAAAGTCTAGAAGGAAATGAAGAGAAAATGCCTTTGATCTTTAAAGAGTATTCAATATAAATTGCAATATTTCATAGAGGTTGCAATATTTGATAAGATTTATGTAGCACATAAAGTTATTGAAACATGTATTATAAACAATTTTGGTGAATAACCATATTAAGAAAGAAGGTTGGTAATCATGAATCATTCATGTAATAGTATGTGGATAACATAGTTCATATTTTTAAATCAATTATGTCAGTAAAATAGAGAAGTGGAGGGAATTACTAAATTAAGTAAATACAAAGATAAAATGAGTTAAAATCAGAATTAGGAATATATAAAAAATGATTTGTTTTTATTGTTGAGTCTTGTATTATTAAATATTTTAATGATGCACATGTTTTATTTTGATTATTAAAAAGTTATTCATATAGTTGCTCTCGACCTTTCTAACACATAAATAGCATAAATGGTAAAATCTATTTGGTAAGTAGTTTAATAATAGCTATTTGAATTGAGACACAAATACTCTGTGACCCAGTAATTTCTCTAACAGAAATTCATCATGCAGTACTTTTGAATAAGAATAAAAAATGTAGTAAAAATTTCACGGCAGTGTTACAATAAAGGCTATAAATATCCTTCAATAAAAGCTCATTAAGTGATTTTGCTACAATTGTGCTCTGGATTATTTTGTTCTGGAATAGCTAAAGATATGCCATCATTGCATTAAATGAGTAGCTACAGAACATTATAATATATCCTAATGTACACAAGGTGAATTTATTTTGGAAAAAATGAGTTTATTATACATGTATGTATTACACAGACTTTATATGCAACAATTTTTTTTGAGAAGAAATTGTCAAATGTACTACAGATAATGAGATTGTGGGAAAGGTGGTTATAAATTGGAGGAATTGGAGGAGGAAACTGTCCTTCTGTGGTATTCAAATTGTTTTGAAACTGAGTTATGTTTCCTATTAAGTAGTTGTTTAAAAGAACTTAAGGATAACTCATTTTTCTTCATATCTTTGGGTTGTGGACTGCAATTCTTTCTGTGAATTGGGTGCTCAGAAAGGGCTGATTACATGAATTCTAGATAGAAATGCCAGCAGAGTAAAAGATCCACAGGACCCAAAGGAAGTCCTGGACTTCAATTGAAGTCTTGTAGTCATTTCTTGTCTATAGCATCCTCTTTGAGGAAGTAGTATTTAACAAACATTAAGTGTTTTAATAACTAATTGAAAGGATGGCCAAGTTCCCTGTTAGAAAGCATGTGTCTATGAATTTCATTGCAATTAGACTTAATGAGGATATTACTTCCCTGTGTCCATAGTGTTCCTGGTCAAAGGACACTAACTCCTGTAGTTCTGCTCAATTTGAACCAAGATTACTTTTTTCTAGTTAGAAATTTTATTGAGGTCAAAACACAATAGGGAAGGACATAAAGGCAGGGAAGAGTCATGTTTTCTGTTTTATTTTTTAGCCAAGTACACATCTGTGGCATTTTTCTATATAGTCCTCAAGAGAGATCAGTTGACTACTCTTTCTACTTAGATTATTTGGTTACAACGAAACTCCTAAGCTCAATACCCTTATCTACTTCGGAGACAAAGTGAGATACTTGTCTGAGTTATAAACGGCAGTATGTTAGTGGTTAAGAGTATAAGCTTGCTCACAGTGTGATGATCTGGCTTTGACTGTTAGCTCCATCAATTACCAGCTGAAAAGCTTCAGGAAAGGTATTTAACCTCTCAGAGATTTCATTTACTCATTTGCAGAATATTGAAACTAATGCTTGAACCAACAAAACTGTGGAACAAATACAGCTCTTAGAAAGGTGACTGCACAGAGGTTGAACATTATAGTTATATATAAAACTGCCATCAGACATAAACAGGGAGTATTCTTCTTAGTAGGAAACTGCAATACTTATAGATTCTCTATAGACAAGTGATATTTTGTATCCTCAGGATAACTTAGGAAAATGACCCTCTATTCTGGATAAAGTTAATTCTTTTCTTATAAGATTATATACAGAATATCTTATGCCTGGAAAAAAGTACTGAAGATTCTATAAGGGTTCCATGGGCTTAGTGTACCATATCCTCTTCCATTATTCAAGTAAATATATTCATGCATCAAGTAATTATAGGACTATGGTCTGAGAAATACTTGATTGGGTGATCTCATTGTATAAATGCCAAAAAGTTGCTTACATAAACCTACAGAGTATATCCTACTACACACTTAGATTATAAATAGGGAACATACTCATACATTAGGTCCATCTTGACTAGACAGTTATATATCATATGCATTGCCCTGAAAGTACATAGAGATAATTTGCACAAAATTATCAAGCAATATAGAAACATAAATTTTAGTGCCCAAAATATACTGTGAAGCTTGCCACCAAAGTATCTAATAATGCATCTTTACTCTGATTACTGATAGAATTTAAAATTTTTTGATGTACTCATCAATTCATATTTACTGATCACTTACTCTATGCTATATCCTCAATAATAAAAAAGATTTGTTTTATTGTGCAGATTTCAGCCAACAGAGACAAGAAGGTAAGCATATAAATAAATCTAAAAAGACTAATTCCAATAAACAACAGGAAGTAAAAAATCAGCAGAGATCCATATCAGAGAGGACAATAGTTATGGTGGATCATTATATAAAAAAGACTTCATACAAAGCTACAAAGAGCCAATTTGAACTTACTCTCTATTCAACATGAACTATAAATATTTTATATCTTCAAAATTTACCCAAACCATATAGTTTCATAATCATTCATCTTCAAAATAAGATAAAAGTACTTTTTAAATTTGTTTTCTTATAATCACTAAATTAAAATTCAGTTCACTAAGAGCACTCAGCCTTCTCTCACTATAAATGATTGGTTTAATCTGTCACATTAGCATGTCATTGATATGATATTAAATCTTCGCATGACAATATGTCAAAATTTCCTTTCAGTTACCTAATAACACTTAGGAATTAAAATAAAATGCTAAACTGATTTGAAACTACTAATTTATTTATGTTTTTTCTAATACTTTGCTATTTCATTCTTTAGTGGCAAGAAAACAAGGTAAACACCACCTAAGACTGAGGAATTGATATGGACAAAAATCTAATTTCTGATTGAACTCCTCTACTACTACTACATAAAATGGCAACTTGCAGCTGTTTTATAGAATCCTTCAGCTGGTCCATTACTTGCTGGTAAATCAAGCTCTAAATTACTGATTTTCTTTGCCAAGATCTTTATTATCACTTCCAAATCTTTTAAAAAGACATTTAAAAAAAAAGAACAAATGAAAGACAATGAGGTTATTGGCTAATAACTTTGATACCCTCTTACAAAGTTATATTGCTAGGAAACTCAATGAATCATTGGAATGTGTACTAAAAATTAGTGTTCTTCCGCTTTATTTTTTGTCATATTTTGTTAATTGGAAGAATTTAATCTCATATTTTCTTATTTTGAGCATTTCTTTCTTTTTTCACCAAAAAATCTGAGGTAATATTTAAAGGGTGAATCTCTTTCAATTATCCACCATCCCATCCTCCATAAAGGTCAGAAACAAGGTTGTTTTCATGTCTGTTGCTTTGTGGATGCCTATAAATTATGGTGTGACATTTTTGATTGTTCATTTTCCTTATGATTCTGCCCAAATGTCATTTTCATTGAATTCAGAGTTAAAAGTATGTAGGAGCAATTTTGTTGCTAGACGAGTCTTGAAATCTTTTGATTTCTTCTAAAGTACTCAAATATGTTTTAGTATTCCGTTGCTTTAATTTTCAAGAGTAAAGTCCTATTCCTCACAGGTACAACTTTAAATGCTGCAGCAGAACACACTGGACTGGAGAAGTACTTAGTGACAGATGATGTTGTTTATTTTAACCTTATTTGGCTTTCAATATGGAGCTTTACAGTATTCATCATCTATTAGGAGAACTCAAAATATACTTCCCAGAGAATCAATATTTTTAATATTGATTAAATTAAAACAATATTTTTAATAGCCCCTTACCACTGATTCTTTTCATATCTGCTAAATTCATAATGGGAGTCTCAAATCAGGGATATGTAGAAGGTTAACAGGTATTTTGAAATTATATCCCAATGCAACCTTATAAGTTTTCTTGTATCATTGCTATATCTATCTACACATACACACACACACACACACACATATGTTTTATCATCCAAACATACCCAAGACTAAGGTGGTATAGAAGGCATCTATAATTATTATTTTATGATTGTTGTGACTATCTGAAGTTCTATCATTAAACACAGATATAAATGTTTTAAAAAACAATGACTTTCTGTTTCATATACTCTTTATTTTAGATGCAAACCTAATATATGTATGTGCAAACCTAATATATGTATATGTATGTGCAAACAATATATGTATCTCGATGTTTAGGCTTTATTTGCATTAATTTCATATTTTGAATAGATAATTAATGTATAAATCAGAGCAATATAAAAGGTATACAAGAAGTTGTGTTCCAATTTTTATTATATCACACTTTCTTCATATGCAGTCATTATTAGCTTCTGTGCATTTCCCCAATCTTATATAAATTCTAAAAAATAGTAATATGTGTTCATTTACTATATTTCATCCCACATGTTTCTGCCACTTAAAAATATATTTCATAATCTAATATTCAGACAGTGAGTCACCTCAGTTTTTAATGTCACATAATCTTTGATGCTCAGTATTACATTAAATTTTGTTTTACCTTCAAATTCTAGGAAATGCAAAGATATTTCAAAAAGAAATGTCACCTCATTAACCTAATATGTTATATGCATATATTTAGTCATATCTATAGGATAGATTCCCAAAAATAGGATTGCAAAATTAAAGAATGACACATTTGTAATTTCAAGCGATGTAACCAAATTTTCCTGTTAGGAATTGTTTCATCTCTACATTCTTGCCTGCAGTTTATGAGAGTTATGATTTCCCATGCTAGATTAATAGACTGCATAGTCAACATTTTGGATTTTGGCATGTCCCTTTTTTGGAGTGCAATTAGGCATCTTATCAGCTACCATTTGTATCTCTTTTTTCTTGAACTACATAAATATTTTGTTAATTTATCTAAGGAGCTATTTTTTTATTTATTTATTGGGTCTCCCTATATAGAGGGACATTAATCTTTTTTGTGTGACATAAATTTTTTCAAAGCTTTTTTAACCCTTTGACTTTGTGAAAGTTTTTGGCATGATGGAGTGTGGAAGTTTTTTTATATATATAGCAGATTTTTTGATATTTGTAATTTAGTGATTTCTAGGTTTGGGGTAATAATAAGAAAGTCTTTTTCTAAAACTTATGAGTAGTTTAACATTTACACCTAAATCTTGGTCAATTTGTAGTTTATATATTTGTAGAGATGTGAGTCTAAATTCTCTAACCCAGTTTACACAAAATAATTTATTCACAAGTTCATATGAAGTTCACTAGCCTCAAATAGTATTATTCTTATACACTAAATTTCTATGTACATTTAATAATGGCCAGTCTTTCTTTTCTGAATTTTCATCATATGTATATGTGCATATATATGATAACAAGTAAATTAAAATTCAGTTAAAAGATATTACACTATAATATTTATTACATATATATTATATATATAAATATTTATTACATATATTATATGTATATATCATACAATAATATGTATCACATATGATGTGCAGCATATATAGTATAATATATATTGTATATGATGCATTTCATGTAGTTCTTCAAAATATCCTTATTGTTAAACAACACTTATTTTCTTATTTTTTCCAAAAGTAGTTTAGAATTTGCATACAATTTTAGAAGACAGATTTTTGTTTAAATCTAATTGCTAAAATAGTCCCATTTCTATTTTGGACATGTTATTTTCTATTAATTTTTCTAATTTTATAGATTAGTCCCCAAATAAACATATTATATATGTGTATTTTACTTTACTTTAAAAAGTAGCTTCACCCCTATCCTCACTGTATGACTGGAGAGCTGAAAATCTTCAATGATTCTCCATAGTTTCTGGAATCCTAACTTCCTATCCTGTCATATAAAGACATCTGAAATTCTCCAGTCTTCTCACACACTGTGTACATTTTCTCTACCAAAAGGAATGTATCTGCAGTTCTAAAACAGCATGCTATCTTATAATAGGATATTCTCCAGAAAAACCCTAATCCATTTTTCTTTGAGACTATCTTGCAAGATTCAGTTAAGGTCTCCTCTCTTTAGTATAGGTTTTTCTAATTCTCACTGTCTTCTCCTTTAGCCTATAGAGTATATCTTTCAGAAAACTCTAGCTGAACTCTGATGAAAATGATTATTTTAAAGACTTCATCATGCTGCTCAGTGTATGAATATTAGAACAAGCATCTTCTCATAAAGCTAACATAAAAGATTCCAAAAAATCATTAACTGCCTGTTGAATTAGTTAATATAATTCATGCAATGGGTGAAATGTCATTCAAAATTTTTCAGTCATTAGCTTCTCAGTTGTCAAATTCATACCCAAAACTTCACTATATCAATAGTAAACGAGTCAAAACCAAGATTCTTAGCAATGGTTTAGTCTCTTCATAACACAACAGACTGATAAAGAAATATGCAATTATATGTGGTGCAAAGAGCAGCCTTAAACTATGTCTATAATGTATAAAGCAGTGTTAGTGTTAAATTCATTTTCTACATAGATTGCTCAATGGTATAAATTATAAGTGTATAATACATAAAACCATGTGTTTCAAAGTGCCTGAATATATTTAACTAAAGATTGAATCTCTTTCTGAGAAAGAAGTTCAAACAAATGTAATTCTAACAGTAAATTCAAGAAAGGTTGGAATTGTTTTGTATAATCTTAGTAAGGAATGGTTGTATATGATACCTAAGTTATAAATCATAAAAGAATAATATGAATATTTTGACTACATGAAATAAACTGCATTAAAAATAATATAAGCTATCTTTAAACATATAGGGAAAATGCCTTTCAGATATGAGTAAAGATCAATACATTTATATAAGTAATTTACATGTCAATATGATAATTATTTCTCAAAACTATACTGACAACATAATGTGCATAGGACATTCCCAGATAGTTTATAAATGAAGAAATTGCAACAGTAATCCAATTAATATGTAAAAAGGAAGAATCAAACACACTGGAGTGGATCAAATAGCTTCTGATAAGAAGAAAAGGCAGCATCTTTCTGATTTCATAACTGATAAAATTTCTTACAATATCCTCCAATTCTCTGAGTGGTGAGAAAATGTTAAAATCATGTTTTGGCAGCAGGCATAGTGTGGTGACAGACATCTGAAGAAATATGATTCTATACCACTAAATCATAGTGTGTTGTAAACCACTGCTACTTAGATTAAAAAGTTATATAATTATTTTAAAATGAAAATACTAGGTCTGATCATGTGAAAATCATTGTGATTTGAAATTTCTACTACACTTTAAAATCTGATGTCATATTGTATGACAAAAATATCCAGGCAAATTTGGCGCCATTGGAGAATAAATGTCATTGTATATTAGAATCACTGTATTAGTTACACCTAAAATTTCAGAAGCAACCTTTTTTTTCTATGTAATAATATATTTGTGAAAATAATTTATTAATGAATTCAAAAGCTTGATATATTTTTGAAAGGTTTTTAATACAAGGATTACATCAAGCAATGCTTCAGTACTAGAAAGTCAGGCTTTGTGTCAAGACTGTAATTAAGAATTTGGAGATGTTTTTGTTTTATAATCATCTATGTATATATATATATCTATATATATATACATAGAGAATATATATAGAGAGAACATATGTGTATCTAGAGCATATATACATATATATGATTTTGTAGGTTTTCATTTTATAACATACATTTATACATGGTATGTATACATGATTAATACATATATACATGATATGCATGCACATATATACATATAAAGACAAAGAGAGAGGAAGATTATTTGTAGTATAACCATATTGTCCAGCTAGATGATGGCAATCTGAGTCACTTGGTAAAGGTCAGGTAGATGTGTGAGTATCAGTTCATTGACCCTGATAAAAACCTTAGTGCTGACAGGGCAAAATTGAGAGCCAGCTAGCCTAGTCCTTCCAGGGTCTGTCACTTCCTGTTGAGATGCTCTTCTCTACTGCCTGCCACAATGGATGACTGCTATTCTGGTGTACATGCCAGGAACTGTGGCCCTGAGATAGAGCACGGAAGGCATGTGGTTGATTGCCTGCAGGTGTTTGACTGCAGGATGTCTTCACAATTCATCGAGAATCAAGGCACGTATTCTAGTTGAGCAAATTGACTGCAAGTCACCTTGTCACCTCAAACTATATTTAGAGCTATGAAGGTAGAAAATAAAGGAAACATTAATATTTGACCTTTTATGTTATATCTGTGTTCAAGACATGGCAGTGTTTTGAGAGATGTTGCAAAGAAATTCAGAAATTGTTAGAAGTTAGTACTTGTATAGACTGCCTACATGATATTTGGTTAATTACATAAGTGGTCTGCATCTCAATTTCCTTTTAAGTAAATAATGGATTATGTCATTTTATTTTCTGACTCCTATAATGTATGGTCAGTCTAATGGTCATATTAATCAGACCTTTAATAAAATACATTCCTGACTAGAATGTGCTTTCTCAATGACATTGACATTAGGGGAAAGTAATTACTCTCTTGAGTTCTTATTTTAGCAACATGTTATTGGTTACAACTGTAGTGAACAAACACAAGTTGTTTATAGTATGGTGATTACACTTAAGAATACTGTGTTGCATACTTGAAATTTTCTGAGAGAGGAAATGTTATGTGTTTTCATTACATACACAAAAATAGTACTGTGAGATGGCAGATGTGTTAATTAATGTGTGTGGTAGTCATGTCATAGTATATACATATTAATATCACATTGTACACTTTAAAAATCATTTTGTACTTCTTAAACTTATATAATTTTTGTTTGTCAAACGTATTATCTCAATAATGTTGGAGAAAAATAAAATCTAATATATGAAGACATCATTTTGATTTTAGATTTATAATCCTAGTGGCTTCTAAATCCCTATAGTAAAATATATTTCTGAAATAATTGGAGCAAAATAAATTAATTCTTATATCAATTACATTATTATGTATTAAAAGTGAGACAATAGAGCAAAGAACACAGTAATATAGATTCTGTTAAACTCTCTAACACTACCTAATTTAGATTTCTTTCAAATTCTTGGCTCTAAGGCAGCATTATATGGGAAGAAAAGACAGGCAGTTGAATTAGAAAATACTGAAGCCAAATAATGGTTATAATGTTTGTCAGACAACAAATCCAGAAAACTTCTGTGACATGGGGGTATTCCCAAAACATAGGATTTTTGAGTAAATATACAATATATTACTGCAGGGAAAAATTCCAAGAACACTATATTTCCTCAATATTTTTTCATCCTTTATGAATTGAATATATAGGTAGATAGATGATTACAGGTGACAGGCAGGTTATAGATAGATGATAATGTGTTTTCTTTAAATATTATATATATTTATTTTACACTGTTGTTTTCTCAGGTTTCTCCCCCCACCATTATCACCCATGAACCATCATCTTGATCTTTTGTGCCTATCACTTCCCTTATTTCCCTCTCATTCTACCTCTCTCCCAGGCTGTATGCTTTAGTTCTGTTAACCTCTTGTTAGTTTTAGCTTTTTCTTGCTCTTTTGTCTGTTTTCCCTATATCCAATATACAAGTGATACTAGCTGGTTGTCTTTTTCTTTCTGACTTATTTCCACTAGTGATTCCTTTTAGATCCATCCATAGTATCACAAATGCATCATATTTGTTTTATTGATTGCTGAATTGCATTCCATTGTGTAGATAAACCATAACTTTTTCATCCATTTGTTAGTTTTGGGACATTTGGTTTGTTTCCAAATCCTGGATATTATAAATAGTGCTGCTATAAACATGTTGAATTGTGTGAGTTCTTTGTGGATCTTTGATACTAGACACTTGTCAGTTGAGTGGAGTGCAAAAATTCTGGTTTTGATTGTTGTCATTTTTGCTATTTTGATTGCTATTTTCCTTTGTTTTCTTTGCATGTATAGATATAGCCTGAAATATATTTTTGTGGTATAGGTCATGGAGGCTTTTGCTATGTTTCCATCTATGAATTTTATGGTTTTGGGGAGAGACAATATTGTTAAAGACCTGTCCAGACTCAAGGTTGCTGTTCCTGGTGTACATTCTTATTTCTTTGAAAAGGTTATTTACTTTGAGCTCTATACCTATATATCTCATAAAATGCAATCTACACAGACCATAATATGTTTTTCCTCCTTGAGATCCTCTGAGCATATTCTGATGAAAGTGAAGGTGGGCTACAAGTGAATACGATGGATTATATTATAAATGAGTGCATTGAGAATAATTAGGAAAGCTAAATTGTTTGAATTCAATCTGGTATTAACATGACAGTGTTAGAAGAATATTAAAGGTACCAGGGACTAGTGACCATATGACTCCCAAACCGGCTGTGATTTCTGTAGGAATAGGAGTTGAGTCATTGCTGCCCATCAATGTCCAGTGCTGACAAGTGTTTGTACCTTTTTACATTTATGGAGTTAAACCCTCTGGGTTATCAGTCATTATACAAATACTGGTGAGAATAGCCCTCAGAATGTAGTTTTAAAGGGGGGCAGCTGGAGGACACTTTACTGAGGGGGATATGAGAAGTCAAGATTCGTCATCTAGTCCATATGCTCAGTGTCTTATTACTAGGGTGTAGTGGCCCAACCAGGTACATGATGAAGGCCTCAAACCCCGGAGGAAGACATGAAAGGAACTGCAAATATTTCCCATACTGTTGTCTCCTTGGTTAAACATTGAGTATTGCAAACAGCTCTCAAGGAATAACACAGCCTGCCAAAAAAATATTCTGGTTAGCCACTCCCTTTCTCGTAACAAAATTAAACTATAGATCATGAGAAAAACAGGTTGATATGAGAAAAACAAGTTGTTTGTATGTTGATATTATCCATTAACCTTCCTGTATTCTTAAAAAATAATAATAAAACAACATCAATGAAGACCACTGTACACAGTTGCCACGAACTTCTGTATCTTCTGTGACTCCTTGTTTTATTAACTCAACTTGTTTCTCTTTCTGGGAACAGTAACTACACAAAGGACTGTTTTAAATGCAGTTGTGTGAACAGTTGTAGAAAGAGGCAGAAACTTCTCTCTCTCAAGTAGAGAAGCTAGTATTCTCAGGGATGAGTGATTTATTTAGAAACGTTGCAACGAGATGCCTCCTTTGTGACATTGTTAGGCTTCATGTCACTTCTGTTTAACTTCTCATTTGGTCTGACTGACTTGAAGCTAAACAACAGGGAAGAAGCCAGGACTAGTTTATAATGTGAGGGCATGAATGCATAAGGGGAGTACCATTTTGGACATTCCAGATAAATTAAACTTCCCTTCTGATAATGTATTTCTGTTTTAATTCATCATTGTCTTTTTGTCTTACCTTCCTGCCAAATAAAATGGAATTTTTTTTTCCACAAGCACCAAAAGATGTCTGAGGACAGGAATGGTGAATCAACCTAGTTTTCTAACCAATGATTTTGAAGTTCTGGGATAATTTTGGTTCAAGATTTACAGCAGCAAAAACAATCTCTTCTTTACATAGTACTTTCTTTACTGGTGTGAATTTGCAGTAGGTTTGAGACCACATTCCAGGTGGGTGATAGAGATTTTATTTTAATGTGGACAATGTGGTTTAAGTTTGCTATACTCTTCACAACTGTGGGACATCAATGGAACATAAATTATACTCTAGTATTTGATTTGTTCATCATGAATTAAGAATAATGCTTTCTGAAATATGTGTTTAAGTGAGGATTAATTGACATACAAAGAAGAAAAATTTTTTAGAAATAATTTTTCAAATTTGGGCACCAGACAAGCCAACTGGTTCCATTATTGTCAAGTATGCAAACAGGAGGCTGGAACCTTATGTCATTCAAGCACAACCCTACTCTACCAATCCTCCAATGTGATTAAGCTTATTATTGTTTTTTTCTGTGTTATGGAAATAGGATTAGTTACTTTATGAATTTTACTTTCATTTAGACTATATACCTTAAAATTTCAAGCACCTAAAACTAATCTTCACTCCTAGCTTCCAGTTTCTATAAAGCTCAGTAGGGCAAATTTTATCCTATTCCTGTTCCGTGTCTACATCCTTATCATCTTTCTGCCATGCTTTTCTCCAAAGTTAACATGTCTATATGATTTACTACATTGTTTCATTTTTTTTTACTTTATTTTTCTTTCAAAATATACACTTCCTAAAAAGAGAAAGTTCCGGTTGATTAGTTCACTCTTGCCCAAACACACATAACATGGTATAGAACAGATAATTAATAATTTGGGGGCATACCTATGTATGGAATTAAGACTATTCAATATATTTTAGTAATATTTAAAAACACAGTATACTTATAAGCCTTTACTAAAATATGTAATCTTTAAAGTAAATATCTCCATTTATCTTTTTAACAAGTATCTATGATATCAGTAATTAAAGTGTCTGAATGTTGGAATCTATTGTTTTCCAGATTTTGTGAACTAAAAATTATGTCCTATGTTCAAGTACTCCAAAACACTATTTAAAATGAGCTTTATCATAAGGACTACTAAAATGCAAAGTAAGGAAATGTGTTCCACAGAGAAGTAAAATTACTCAAATCATTAGAAGAGATTGTGAAAGTAATTGTGAATTGGTGGTCAAAATATTCCCAACCTCTTTCTATGATTGAATAATTTGATATATAATTTTACATATAAAGCATCATGGTTGCAGGTAGTTTCAACTAACAGAATCCAAAGGAATATACATGCTTAGTGATTGCTTACAATGCCTCTCATACTTTAATATACTGATATTCCTGTTAAAATACAGAATTTTATTCAGTTGACATGGGGTGAGAACTGAAACTGCATTTCAAATGAGCTTTCATATGAGGCTGGTAAGATTGCCATACTATGGACCAAACAACAAATATCTAAACAATACCACCATCAATTAAAAAAAATATAGCAGGATACTTAAAACAGAGTTACAGCAAAAGTTAATTGAACTTTATTATATCACTCGAAAACTGATGCCTAAAGCATGCTGAAATGTATTTTCAATAGTATTATCATCAAGAGGCAGTTTCATCATGTTGTTTAGAAAACTCTGTATCTGAGGATAAGAACATGATAAATTTTTGCTTGCCATAGTGCTTCATTATAGATTATCTTGAAATGATACCTATTAGATATATGTGGGGTTCCCATGCAATACCAAATACTCTACAAAAGGAGTTTAATGAAACAATTTATACTTATCTCTCTTCCAAGGTTTGGTCAACCAGATTCCATACAAGATATTCAATTATAAAATTCAATAATATATTTATTTAACTCATTTTGAGCAATATTGAGAGTATTATCAAGGATTAGACTATTTTTCAGCTTTGAGTTCTTTGTGCAGTCATTTTTCAGCCTGATTTTTTTACCAAATGAATGACAGCTAAGTCAGTGAAGACTGAAAATATTCAACTTTTGAAAGGAAAGATGAAATTTTTCCTCCTGGGATTAAAATAGATAAATGTAAGTGTGACTAATGAAAGGTATTTTTAAATTCTGTTTAACAGATACTGTACACTCAGACCAAAACCAAAGAGTCAGAGGATAATAAACTGCTTCTCCCACAAACCCAACTTTGAACAGAATACTATACGTGGTCTTCTGAACAGAAGTTTGTACATGGTCACAAAACAATATGAAACAGTGTATAAACTGAAAGCAGATATATGACTTCTAATGGTGACAACTCATTCTACCTGGTATATCAAAGAAATATCAGGAAAAAACAAAACAAAACATGGTTTCGTGTGTGTGTGTGTGAGAAAGTGAAAGAGACTGTATCTATGGTGAATAGATGAACATGTTTATTTATATGGCTCATTTATTAATGGGATCTGTATGGTCCCTCATAAGGCTTGAAATAAATTATAAAAACTTATATAAATGATTATATTATCATAATGTTAATGTAAAATATTAATATATTTGTGAATTAAAAAAAAAAAAAACCTTTACTTCCATAATATAATTTTGAGTGTCTTGCCAGAAAGTTAAAAATGTCTTTCTCATTAGGTTTCATGGAAAGATTTGTTGAGGACATGACCTTTCTTTCCATAGTTTATGGATTCTCCTAAGATATGAGATTCCATAGTATGTCAATAGATAATACACCTCCATATCATAAAGATTATTTTGAGCTAAGGGCATGTGAAAAACAGTAGGTATAAAAAGGACATTCTAATCTCCCCTTTTCTTCTCAAGAACAGAAGATATAAACTTCCATGTCAAAGATGCTCTTCCTGTATCAGGGAAAAAGCAGCATTCTTGGAGGGTGCGTGAGTCAAATCAAGAGAATTCTGTAATAACAGATCTGGTTAAAATCATTCTTAACTGCTTTTAATCTCCGTACTGTTTACTTTTCCATGACTCTTCTTTTAGCTTGTCTATAAACTTTTTCTTTGGGTGTTATTCACTCTGATGACTTCTGTATCATATGTTAACTTGCATGCCCTTCCATTAATCTGTATTATGTCAGTTTAGTTGTCAAGCCAACCAAAGCAGCACAAGAGGATATAGGTAAAAATTTTTCTCCATTACAAATTCACCAACATTGGGGACTACTTATATAAAAGAAAAAAAAACATAAATTACCAGAGTAACTTCAAATATATTTTACTACCTTTCCTGCTTTCAATTTTATATAAAAATATTAGTTATCAAGGTGGGTTCTATAAGAGTTCTAGACTGTTTCAATAGTCTAAAACTAGTTTATGGACCACAAAATCATTTGTTATACTATCTGCAGAATGGATGCTTTTAAATAGGAATAAATCTGGATATGAGAATAAGAATTGTCAACCCAAAAAAATCCAAATATGAAATTTGACATCATTTAAATATGAAATTTGACATTGATTTAAGTGTGACATGTTTATAAAAAATGTGATAATACTTTACGGATATTACTACTCTTTGAAATTCTTAAATCACTCAAAAGCAGTGATAGAGTGAATAAAGGTTTAGCAAAGTCTTAGAGAAGAGAATAATATATGCCAAGTGCATGCTCTGATCACTTCTAAAACTTTGGTAGAATTGCACGTTTGATGACCATAATGTCCTGTGTGTGTACATCATAAACACAGGTTTCTTCTATTTCTACCTATTTTTCTTGTTTATTTTGCTGGAAATATAGATTAAAACATGATAAATAAGCTATTTTTATTTCCTGTAATAAACCTAGGGTAAGTTTTGGTCAGAAATTATTTCATGCCATCATTTGAATACAAGATATTTAGTTTTAAACCACTTAAAAAAATTTTTGAATAGACTATCACTGCTAAATTCCAATACAATTATATGCTTTCTCTCAAACATCCATTGCAATATTCTTTTTAAAAATATGCAAATGATCATAAGTTTTAAGTTTAAGATGATAATCTTACACAAATTCTGCTTTTAGTAGAGGAATGAAGTCAGTGGATCAATTTAGAAATCATCAGTTGGAGACGGGAGGGAGAGAAGAGATAGAAGGGCGAGGAAGGGATAAAGAATTGGTAAAGAAAAAGAGTTTTTCCCCAAAGTGACTTCTTCATGAAGAGTGTGGTTTAAAATTTTGCAGAATTGTCTGTGTGAATCTGACTGTGAGATTTTTTTTAGCTCATAGCTACCTTATAAATGCAAAGTAACTTGGATTTATCTCATTTTCTCATGAAACAGGGATGTTGTTATTCCATTTTCTAGTCCCACATGCAAAATAGTGGATCCTCTTGCATGCCTCAATAACTTTTGAATTTAAATTAGGTCATGAAGGTAAGTGGGGAGGAAAAATATGCTAACATTTTTCAATGTTTATTACCTGAACTTTCAAATTACTTGAATATAATCATAAATGTCTTAAAATTAAAGGAAGGCACAACCTCCAAACTGTATTTTACCCATGCAAATCAGATACACAATTACACCTGAAATAGTACCTTTCCAATTCCAGTTTTTGTCATTCTTGAAGTGTTTGAATGGCAAGTGATCTTGCACAGTGAAACGAGCGAAATGACCAATGATTTTGAGTGCTATATTCATATCACTTGACTGTGTCTATTAAAGTGAATTGTCATAGCCAAATTCTGTCTAAAAGAGTTAAATGTAATTGCATTATTTCTAAACTAAAAAATTTTAACAGTGTAAATACTTAATGAACATATTTTCCATTTTAAACAACAGGAACTTGTATCTAAAGATATTGATTGCTTTGACTGTTCCTTAGGATCCTTTTTCCTCAATTGCGATTCTCTTCCTGTTTGTATTTCCTTATATTCCTCTCTATGCCTTCATCTATATTTTCTCTGACTTCCCTCCTTTGTGTGTGCTCTTCTGATGAATAGCATCTACAGTTTTAGCTATAATTTAATTTTGATCACTTACATATAACACTTAATATGTACCATTGTTTTGTGTTTTAAAAATATTTTTAATCTAGTATTGTTGCGAGCCAGTCACGGCATGATCCAACGGTCTGGAGAGGTAGAGAAAAGATTGACATTGAGTCAAGAAGACTCCGGACTCTCTGGAATTGGCCCTGATTTTATTTTGAACTAGACTTTTACAGTCACCAACAAACAATCAACAACACAGGGGTTTACTCTGAAACTGCTCAAGTCTTGGTCAAACCTACTCCACCTGAAGGTGGTATTATTTTCCCATTAAGCAAACATTCAGCAGTTTTACCAAGGCAGGCCACAGCTCCTGACATAATATAATCTCTACAACAATTGTAACCAGTTTTATAATCACAAAATACTTTACTACTTATTCTACACATGATGGTACTGAATATCTAAGAAATTAAAGCAAAATCAATTACTAATTTAGTAAGATATTGGGAATTCTATTCAAGTATATCAATTTTTAATATCATTGCTATTTTTGTTATTTGCAATGTAACTTTTCAGATAAGATGATATGTATAAATAACACCATTGCCTAGGGGAAAAAGTTCTATGATACTGTTTAAGATAATGTTATGACTCTACTAAATTATTAGCCATTGTTCATTGAATTATTTGGTAGGCATAGTAACTTGTCAAAAAAATTCAACTCAGCTAGCAATCATTATCAAATATTGACTGATGTGAATCTCCGTAGCAAATTAAGTTTATTAAGCTTTTATTTCTAGGTTAATATTGCACTGCATTTTATCTTAATTCCCTCCATTAATAGCTATAACAATCCAATGATATTGACACTATTATTACCAAACCAATGACACTATTATTTCCAAAAGGCTCATACACTTCCCAAATTTTGTTGTTCCTAAGTGGTTCAGTCATGACTTGAATTGGAATTAATTATCTCAGAGCTCAAACTATTAACTGCAGAACTTGTCATTTGTGATAATGCTCAGAAAATAGTGAAACAGTTTATTACTGACTTCAGATTTTACTCTGTATATTCAAAGTAAGGTAATTAAGCATTGCTTTCATTTTCCCAAACTGGATTGTACTTATCTTCAGTCCTTGCTTTCCCCTGATCTTCTTACTTACACCTTGGTCACACATACACACACAAAGGATATATTAAAGAATGAAGATGATAGAGTATGCAATGTCTACAAACAAACTTTACCCACTTTCCTGTTTTATAGTGAAAACAAATATTTTTAGAACTAAAATAAATCCTAGGACCTGACTAAAAAATTGAGGTGACTAGAAGAAGAGGGTGAGTTGTGAGTTGTTGTAACAAAGGGGAGGGAGGGCAATAATCTATGATAAAGTACTTTGGTGGAATGTATGATATGCTAACACAAATTTCAAAACTAAATCATATCCAGTCTTCAAAACCAATATCTCACTAAAACAAAGTTGTAAAAGTAAAGAAATAATTTAAAAAAGAAAATTTTGATTTTTTTTCTGGATTCCTACACCCAGGACACTACCTGATTTCTGTGTAGAGAGATGACAGTATATTGCTTCTTACCTTAGATGATCTCTGACCTGTATAACCACAGATTCCTATCTCATTCATCAACCCTATCTCTTATTGTGTGGCTCAATTCTGCTTCTACTAGACCTTTCCTGTTGATCTGGACTTGCTTTTCAGTAACCTCTTTGTTGCTTTGCAAAACGATAATCATCGAGTTAAACACTTAAATTGCTTTTTGAAACCAATTGTATCATTTTGCTTCTTTAATTTGCAGGTTTTGATAAAATTGAGCAAAGAATGGCTACTTCTACCTCTTTTAGTTTATGAAATATGAAGAATCTTGAAATAAGTACAATAGCACACCGTTAGCATTTGACAAAGATTTCTAAATGTTGGAAATGTCTCTGGACTAGAGATAAGAGGGAGTCCTCTAATCTTTACATCTAGCAAGTTGTTTGGACATGAGATTATCTGTAAATATTAATCTTTTAAATCAATGAAGTAATCTATCAACTCTTAACAGTTTCTAAATTATTATACATTATTTATCAAAGTATTCCATACTTTAATGAATCTAAATTACTTTATTCTCATTCTAGAGTGTGTATGTCATTTAGAAACTTTCAACTCATTAGCAAAGATTTATGTGTGTGTGTGTGTGTGTGTGTGTGTGTGGTGTGTGTGGGTCTTATTCACTTTAGAAGTATGTATTGTATTTGGATTTTCTTTTTTTTTCTTTTTTTTTTTTTGTGGCAACAAATAATTAAGAAAGATTTTTCTGAACTACCAAAACATTAAATCATTGGGAGCTGTATTTATATTTTGGAAAAATACTTTTCTGTTAAAAGAAAATTCAATTCATAATAAGTATTCACACATGTTCACTACATGAGTATGTGGTATTTGCCTAAAGATTCTAGTCTTTCAGCAGAGTTAAGCTACTGATTTCAAGAACTAGCTTGATTTAACAGAATCTCACATTTTTCTCAGTTGCAGATTTGGGATATTAATGATCACCTTCTGCAAAAGTAACATATGGTTTAGTTAACAGAGTAAGAGCACATAGTTGGGGTATACACTTTCTATTCTTTGCTCTTGATTTGCTGTCTTAGATTATTTTATTGTGAAAGAGCTTTATTTTTTAATCTTCCAAGGTTTTTTATTTCATAGTCCCTCATTGACTATCTTAATAATTTGAAAGTTCATTTATCCAGTGAATTGCTAGCAGTCTCAACCTCCTGCAATTTTATTAGTTAAGAAATAGAAGTTTATTAGACTACTTTAATACTCATTTTGAATGCCTATAGTAGCTGCCTCCTTTTAGTTTATTCCTTTTGTTGGTTTAAATAGGATTCAAAAGAGATTACAGAAAAAATTTGAATTTTCCCTTAGCCTTGTTATGAACATGTGAAATGTGGTGATAAGCTAGTAATTGAAGCAAAATGAGCTATTAAAACAATCATGGATGTGTTTGGGTGATAGTCTGTTGTTGACTAAAAAATACCCAGGGTTAAACAACACCATGATAAAGAGACAAAATAACATAGTTTTTGAGGCCAGAGATTCTGTGGTCTTGCAGAACTTCCTTTCAGATTAGGTACATCTGTTTTTATCTACTTGACCTTGGGTTAAGGTCTTTGCAATTTTATGCAATGTCTTTATATAGTCAAATATGTACTAAAATACATTATTACAAAAATTTAAGTGGCCACATTTAATTTAAACACAAGCAACTCCTACATCTGAATTTTTTAATATTTCATAACAATATGCTGAATATTGTATTCAGCATGAAGTATTACAAATACTTTTTGCTACCTAGTGATAGTAACTAAATACTTTTTGACAGAATAAGTAGATTTGAGATTTTTACAGTTATTGTATCTAATATATATTACTTGCTATATATAATCTAACACTACGATATATTATACTCTATTTGTATGTCATAGTACACTGACTTACAAAACTTTATTTATAATTCCAAAAGCCAAAATGTCTCATAAGTCAAAAATTTCTGCACAATTATTCAGCAAATTTGACGATAATCTTGACTAAAAGATATGAGGTTATTGACAGTCTTTTTAGCGTAACTCTTTATATGTCTCACAGTGTAAGTTTCATAGTCAATATTACTACAATCATGAAGTAATATCACAGATTGCTGTTGGGAGTATCATCTCATCTAATACACAGGATAATCACCACATTGTTTTTCTGAAATATGAAGATTTCAAAATTCTTGTAACATACCTTGTCCTAGTCATTTGGAGAAAGCACTCAGATTTCCTCGATGGGTCATGCTATGATAACAAAACTATAGAATTAAGTGAAAGAAACAACCAGTATCATTGAAATGAGAATAATTTCAAGCTCTGTTTCCTCACTTATATTTTCCATGTTTAATGACCCCAAAGTTATCTATTTTGAATAAAAGGAAATTTAGTTAAACTTTTGTGAACTTATCAAAATGATCAAAAGTTTTCTACATTCATAGCATTGCCTGATCATAAATAGGTTTCAGTTCCCCTGCCTTGGTCAATAGCATCTAGCACTTCTCCAAGAAACTTGTCAATGCTATCATTAAACAAACAAACAAAAGCCTGTCCCCTCTTTCTCATGTCAAATAAAGTCAAAGAGCATCGCTTACTCAAAAAAGTTGAAACTTCTTTATATCTCCCTCTGATGATTTGTCTTGCTCCTGCTCTTTTGGGCACATGGATTTCCCCTATGTCAAGGGAAGAGATAGATAAAACTATAAATGATGTGTGCACACTTCATACTTGTCATGACCATCTATCATCATCCTCTCAGGAATAAAAAAATAATATATATTTATTCTATCAGGAATATTTTTCCAAATAAATTGTGTTTGCAATGAGGATTCTTATTGCAGCAGTTATTTTTAGCCTCTCTGGTACCCAACCTTCTCTGACCTTTGCTATCATATTCTGAATCACCACAGGGCTAGTTTTAATGTAAGTGCTAATGCACTCAGAACAGGCATGAATCTCTATAGCCGGACAGGAGTAGTCTAGGTTAGTAAAGACTTCAGTGGATGAATTAGAACCTGTCAATTTACAAAAAAGATAATAGGGTGTGTCCAATAATGGAAATTAATTAAAAGAATAAATTGTTAAAATTATATGATATAGTAGTAAACAATTAGTAAGAACTAGAAAGCAAAAATTATGTAAAGATAGAAATATCAAAAATGTTAAAATATGTACATAGTTCAACTTTTGTGTATATATATATATATAAAATACCCATAAGCATGTAAAATACATAATTTATTAAGAGGAAAAGATGATGGAGTTATATAACTCTAAAACATTTGTGGTGATAATTCCAATAGAATTGAGCTAACAGTGAATTTGATTTTCATTTATTTGCCTTTTTTCATGTTATGCATTTAAAAATGATGTATATATTGAATTTTTTTGTATCTACCATTCATCCAAAGTAAAACTGGAACATTTCTCTCAACCAGAAGCATAGTATGTGAGACTCACAATTGCATTTCTCTCCTCCCTATTAGATATTAGAACTGTGAAGGGTTAGAGATGTTATTCTGCTTACTAATTAGCCCGCCACTTTTGTGAACCCATGAAGACATGATTCCTAGAACTAAAATGAGCATTATATTACTTAGGACATGGTGACCACATGAGTTCCTTGTGCCCATATATAACTTCAAAAATCCACACAAGTAATGTGAATGCTGGACAGAAACTGTTTCTAGAGTAGATGCACTGTCCCATTCAGTAATACTAAGCTTAGAAAATCACTAGGAAACTAGTCCAATCTTTGCCCCATTGGGAGATATTATCTTTATTACTCTGGGTAGCAAATAAATCTGTCCTTTATCTGAGACAGAAATACTACATCTTTCAAGGTTTATTGCTGTTTAAACATGCTTAAAAACATTTCAGAACAAAAGTTGTCAATAATTCTGCCTTTCAACATCACTGATCTAAAATGTTCTTTGTAATTGTCCAGTGTTATTTACTCTTTAATACTAACTGATATATCTCTAAAGAATATATAGTTTTCTGCTTTTAAAATTCAAATAAGTGGAACATGCAGTATTTATTTTTTGTGATATTTTAAATAAATTTTGAATGCAATCACATTAATAAATAGAATTACAATTTATCTATTTTATTGTCTGTATAATATCCTATAGGCTGAATGGAATATTCCAACATTATCTTATCCATATATTGCTTTAGTCCACCAGATTTATTTTTATGTTTTGTTTATATGGAAATCCTATCATAAACAATTTTTAAAAGTTCTAGTTCCAAGAAGTGACTAACATCTAGTAAATAACAAAACTTCATTACCCATTGACATGGATGTTGAACTTATTTTGCATCTGTTTTGATAGTCACATAGTTCTTTACATCAATCTACCAATATTACTTCAGTATATTCAGCCTTGCTTTTCTAAATTTTCCTATGGAAAACACATATCCAGACATATGGTAGGCATTGCCATGGCTACACAAATATTGCAGTAAAACGTATTCATAACATCTAACTTGACTATCATTTTAGTATAGAATTGTACTTTCATCTTCTGCTCAGGACTGAAAGGTGGAAGACAGTAGTATATCATTGTACAGAAAATATTAATATATACTCATTGCCTTCAAAAGATTTAGTTTCCAAATAAATGCAAGAAAAATGGATTTATGAACACATCAAAACTGTGATATTATCACTCAGTGTTTAGAACTAGATATGACATGTCATCTACACAATCTCTGTGGGAAAGTCAGTAATAGAGATTAGGTTAATGAGTGATGTCTATGAAAGCAAATTTAAATTATATTTTCATTCCTAACTTTGTTGGTGTCTATGAGTAAAGTACTAGAAAAAATTTTAAAAACTAATTTTATTCTAGATTATCAATTGTTTTGACTGCATACTTTTCTCTTTCTGGGATTGAAATGGTGTTTCTCTTAGGAGTTTCTAAAGAAACCTTTTTTTCTGATATGTGGTCTTTTTCATGCCTTATAATTTCTTAGAACATTTACTGTGTTGTTTTCCCAATCAGTATTCCTTTACTGGCATATTGTTGCATTTATGAATAAAAACCAGACATTTCCCCTGCTCTGCAACTTCAAGAGCTGAAAGTTACTTCAGAAAGAAATAATCATTTAACTATTTACACAAAAATATATTATCAAATCACACACAAATGAACTATATGACTTACTTCCCAGAAACTTTGATGTTAGGAAAGTGTTTCTAAATTTGATATTGACAAATTTGTTAGTATTGCAGTACATTAAATGCAGAATATTACTATTGCTTCTACTTTTACTTTAATTATAGAGACATACAAGCAGTATGTTTTTAATTTCACAGTAATATTAGTCAATTACAGAAGAATGAATAAAACTAGGCTGCGCATGACATATGGTTTCCTTTATGTCATATTAAAAACTATCTGTGTCAGATGTAAACAACCCTTTCTATGGATCCGAATAATATTTGTCATATGACTTTTTTTTATGTAACCACTATTTTTGCTTGCTGAAATAGCCTTAAGAAATATAAATTTGAGCAGTTCCAGCCATATATAAAATATCAAATTTGGTCATAAATTTCTTTCCTACACTTATTAAGATCATGTCCTATGCCTTTTTTAGTTCTAATCTAAACTACGGTCATTCTCTGGACCCAGCTTTCTTGCTTTCTCATTCACCTTGGCAAAGTCTGCATAAATCCCTCATTAAATACATATGAATGACTATATTTTGTATCATTTTTCTTGACAGTATTAGCATTTTGTAGAGGGTTATGACATGTGTATCTACTATTTACCCCTTTCCCTAAAAGTGTTGACTTCACAAAAGTTTACTTCAAGGCAAACCGAGCTTTCAAAATTACTCAGTCACCACTAAGAAGATCTAGGGATAAAGTACAGCAAAGGATAGTACCCTGTAAAAGCATTTTCAAACTGAAATTGGAATGACAAGGACATTTCTGAGATATCTTGCTTGAAAGACTGGAAGACTGATGATGTGGGACCTTTACAATATTTCACTGTCACTTTCATTTGTAATGACACCAAGTATAATTTATTTGTCCCCTCTCTAGAAGCAACATCATTTAGACAAAACTTCTTTCACATTACTAATCAGATATTTCTCTGTGAATACTGCTCTCAAGGGTGGTGATAGAAAATATGTTGTTTGCTTAGAATAGTAATTCAAAGGAGGTGGGACAAAGGACTGATTTTTTTTTTTAATATTCTTCTTGAAAAGTCCTCTCCTGGAATGTCTTGTTTAAGATTATACCAAGCTTTCCAAAGAATGTAGTTGTGAATCTAGACAATGAAATTATATTTTCTGTGTAAATTGTAATTGTTAAATAATTGAATCAATAATACAGTCTAAGATATCTTCTGAAACTGTATTTAAACTCTGAAAGATTATTATTACCAAGTATTTATGAGTATAATGTACTCAGGAGGAAGACAAGGCAGTTAAAATGTCACATTTATATTGTCTCAGCTGGATTATATGTGGTCCTAGTTTGGGATCATAGATGGGATCATAGTTTGGTGATCTGTTTGAAGGAGGTGGTCTTTTGTCTTCATTACTACCAAATTAAAAAAAAAAATCCAGTGCTTTGGAAAAAGTTGTTTCTTCTATTAGTACTTTTTATTTGAAAGTTTTACCCTTATTGAACTATTCTGACTATATAATTTTGGAAGGGCTTCAGGAATTATGGAACAGCAAGAATGAAGATGAACTTATTTGTATTTGATTAAATTTATCTGGCAAAATATTTTTTGGTAATAATTACAAGGTAATAATTACAAAGTCAATTATTCCTTTGGTATAGTCTCATTTATTAGCACAGTTCTTTATACTTTCGATGCACTTTCTACCAGATGTTTTAAATTTTTAATACCCATAGTGACCCCTTGAGATATAGAAAGGGAATAATAATATTCCTACATTATCCAATATGAAACTAGAGACACAGGAAATTAATAATTGAACATGGACAAGAAATCACGTAATCAACTTTAAAAATATTTTTCTCCTTTACTACTTTAAGTTCCACTATATCATGTAAAGAGAAAAGGAGATACTTAATATGAGAGCCACTCACATGTCATACACTCTACTAGTATCTTTGTAAGAATTATCTCCTTTAATTTCCAAATATACTCTCTGAGGTTGCTGATAATTATTTTTCTTTTCATGAGCTTTATGAATAAGGACACTAATATCCAGAGAGGTTAATTAACTTGCCCACTGTACAACTGGAATGTGGCAAAGTTAATATACAACATTAGGAGTGGTTAACGCCAAAAATCACTTTTCAGAAATATTATGTCATCTTCGGGTTAATAGAGGATCAGCAAACATTTCTCTTTTATTAAACACTTTATATAGTTATGATTTCTTTTCTGATTTCTCTCTTCAAACTTTGTTTCCTATGTATATCTAGAGCTTGCATCACAGATATGGTAGTAGTAATCTTTCTTTAGCGGCTGAAATGTTTTATCTGCCAGTCACAATTTGCTCAAAACTTTGTGAGGGACTAAATTAAAATTTGTAAATACTTTAATGTCTAACAAAAAGTAAGTACAGATTTACAAAATTAAGAACACTGTGGCATTTCAGTTTCACTTACCATTATATATATATATATATATATATATATATATATATATATATATATATACACACATATACATACACATAATATCATTTAGAATTTAACAAAATTATACATTAAAAGTGTCAGATTAGATGCTAGGCACATAATAGATTTTCCATTTTTTATTTTCTGCTTGCTTTTTAGGAGTTCAGAATAATAACTTCTACCTACTGTTTTTTTTTTTCTTTTTATTCTCAAAAGCAAAACAAACCAAAAAAATAAAAAGCCATAAAGACATCATATTCTGTATTATAAGATCATTTTATATTTCTTGAACAATAAGTAATAAACACATTTTCTGATCGTATTTACTTTTGATACTTTGGATTTTCAGAGTCATTCAGACATACTTTTCAGAAAATGCATAATACTATAGTCTTCACAAAATAGAAATTTCATCTTTTTTAGAAAAAAACACTCAATACAACTCCATGGAAGGCTCTTTCTAAAAGATAAGACCCTCCCATTTGATTGTTTCACTAACTTTCTGAGACTCATTACATTATGGTTCTGCAAATGTGACCAGAATTTTAGCCTTAAGTAGTAATCTTGGCACACTACAGCAAATGATGTTTTTCACATGTTTAGTGAAAGTATTTATGAGAGATACACTTTATTTCAGATATATGACTTTGTATTAACACTTTCACATTAATTCTCAGATTTGAACGTTTTCTCAATCCTATTTCTGTTTTCCTGATGTCTTTTTGAATCAGGAATTTAGTTCAAATAACAATACCTTCTAAATAGAAATTTAATAATCTTTAATACACCTTGTATTTGTAATTACTCTATGAAGATTATCCCTTCTGTCTATATGCCTGTAAACCCTTGGGCTAAACCTGCTATCACAAGTATTACAAGGCATGAGTGAAGTATCTGTTTTATGGTAATTAAATTGGAGTCACTGGGGTAAAATTCTATGTAAGGGGAATTTTACCCTTTAGGATATACCAGTTAGCTTTAACTTGACTAGAAGAGCAAATTAATTTGATCTTTTGAACTAATTATTATCAACTGGTAGCAAACTCTTATGTTGAAAAGTACTTAGAGACTCCATAATGACAAAGTATTCTCTCAATCTATTGTTCCATGTTTAATTAGAATTCTTTCTTTAAGCATAGGAAGTGAATGGGAACAATTTTACTACAACTACGATCATTTATTCCTCAAGTTCTGAACTCTTTTGGTATTTTCACACTATTTTTTTTACAAAGGAGGTAAATTTTTTAATTAAATGAGTAAAATAATAGAAAAATAAATAATATTAAATTGTTTGAAATAAAATATTCTTAAATCTGAATAATTGCTTTTTTTAGACCATGAATCTTTTGCAGTGGAGCAAAGAAGATCTCTTCAATAAAAGGTACTAGGAAAACTGGACATTCATACATAAAAAATACAACTAGATGACTATCTCATGCAATTCACAAAACGTAAGTCAAAATGGATTAGAGAGTTGAGACCTGAAACTTTCAAACATACAGAAGAAACATAGATGATATATCCAACATATCAGCTTCAGACATGTGTTTGAGGACTCAGCTCTAACAACAGGAGAGAAAAAGAAAATATATAGAAATGAAATTACATCAAACTCAAAAGCTGCACAGAGTAGCAAATTATTATTAAAACTGAAAAACATTACTGAATGAGAGGTTTTTAGCATTTCACACATCTGACATCTGAATTTGTTGCATAGCTTAATACACAAAAATATAAGTAAATATATTCTACTATTCTAATAGTCTAATATACAAAGAACTCATAAAATTCAACAAGAAAAAAGCAAAAAACCCAATTAAATAATGGAAGATGTGAACAAAGACTTCTCTAAAAAAAGGACATACAGGCAAATAGAAACATGAAAAGATAGTATCACTTGTTATTAATGAAATGAAAATCAAAACAATAATAAGCTATTGTTTCACATCTGCAAGAATGGCTGCTATCCAAAAGACAATAAATACATGTTGGTTGGTGATGTGGAGAGCAGAGAACACATGCACACTGTTTTTGGGAATATAAACTAATATAGCCATTTTCAAAAGCAGTAGGGAGATTCCTCAGAAATTAAAAATGAAAGTTACATATGATCCAGTTATCCCATTTCTGCTTATTTACCCCCAAAATAAAAATAATAGCAATTTAGGGGATACAAATGCTCCCATGTTAATCACATACTTAATGTTCAGCTAAAGAAGGAGTGATATAAACACACAGTAGAATATTACACAGTTATTAAAAAGATGAAATCATGTCACTGTAATAACATGCATAGAACTTAGAGAAATAGTCACAAAAAATTAGCATTATATGATTTTTTTTGTATATAAGTTACATAAAGCAATCATACAAATGATCAACACAAAGGAAATAAAGTTTTAGATTGTAAGACCAAACATGTGCTTCCCAGAAGGGAAGGTGTATTAAGTAAATCAGGCAAAAGGGATTAATTACATGGTAAAGTTAAAAATTAGACTTTTGGTGATCAACTTAATACATTGCTACAATGAATATTATTTCAATAAAGTGCTATTTAAAAAAAAAAAACTGAGTATATATCTTATAGCCACAATCAATTGGCAATAAAATGAAAAGTCATATATCTATAACTTAAATATTGGTACCAGTTATTCCCTTCTATTTGTGAAGATGGAAATACCATGTTTTCTGAGATGGTTTAAAGTGAGAAAACATTTTTGTACCAATTTAACTTTCTCTTTTTTTGCTTCATAGGCTAATGAATTATTGACAGTGGCAAAATTCTGGGACATTAATTCAGAGGAACTTTAGCACATCATAAGTTGATATCATTTCATTATAGGAGGGGCATTTACACACACATTCCCCTTTATCATCCATCATTCATTAATGAATATCCATTGGGGGAATATTTTCTTCTCTTATCCAATAAAATTAAAGACACACCAAATAATTATGGGAATTACCTGCTGTCAAAGTTTACATGCAGAAGAAATCATAGTAGCAGAAACAAGTTGGAAAGAAAAATACATAAACCAAATGGTTTCACTAATATATGGACAAATAAATGAAAGTATGCAATGGGAGGGTGGGGACTAGCTGGAGTGCTCAGGAAGGGGAGATGGTGGGTGACCCCTGGAGATTAAAATTATGTGAAATATATATATATATATAAATTATTTAATAAAAAGTTTACATGCACATAGATAGATAGATAGATAGATAGATAGATAGATAGATAGATAGATAGATAGATAGATAGATAGATAGATAGAGGGTAGATGATAGAGACATATAGATATAGATAGATACAGTAGAGACCTGGTTATTTTACTCTGATTTTGACAAGTACTTTTCTTAATTTTACACCTCTCCATCCCTATTACTTGTGACTGCAATGTGGATATAGACTGCAATCTAGTTTATTTTTATAGTAATTATTGTCACTTGAGTGATAAATTCTCATATACATATATGTATATATATATGTATATCTTTTTCCAAAATGGATATTTATAAGTAGAGCTAAGAAATAAAAATAATAGTGAGAATTGTTATTTAAGGTTTAACTTTATATCACTTCCTGCAAAAAAAGCCTTTCTTGAACTAAATCAGATTTTCCTGAGGTTGCACTATTTTCTGCTCTGTTAATGTCATAAGACTATGCTCCCCTGAATCATCATATATAATATACTCTTTCTATACTAGTAAGCTCTGAGAAAGGGAAAAGTATCATTCATTTTTGAATTCCCAGTGTCTCTCATAGGACCTAGTATATAATAGACTCTCTCTCTCTATGGTTATGAAATAAGATAACCATGGTTTAATGAGAGATACTTTCAATAGCATAGTAAGTAAACAAGTAATAAATTTTTATATCACTGAAAGAATTTTATTTTTAAATTCAGTTTTTAACACTAGGATATATCCCAATACTCTATAAACAGTTTTTTATTTTTATAATGATAATAACATTTTTACAACCACAGAACTACTTTACATTACTAGAGCTCTTTTTTATTGAGCCCCAAGTATTTTATATCCAATGATGTAGCACTCTAATTACAATGTTTTGAGGGACAAATAACTTACTAAAATTCTTTACAGTTCATTAGCAGCTGGGGCAGGATTTTGTAGTGAAAAAGATCTGCAAAACTTATAGACCAATCACCTCTAATAGATGAGATTATAAAATCCTAGAGAAGTGACATGGCTGGCTAAAGTCTTAAAGTTGGCTAATTATGGTGTCAAGGCAAAAATTCACATTTCAAATGTAAAAGATGACCATAAATATCCAACTACCTGATGTGCCTCTACCTGTCTGAGGGAAGTCATTATAAGTAGATCTTCATAGAGTAGAATGGTTTATAACATTGAATCTATACTGCATCTACAGTAGAAGATACTAAGGTATGCCTTTAGTTGGTAACATAAATATTTGGAGTGTCTGAAACCTTATTTGATAAAATTAAGGAGGTATTCCCAATTTATGTTTATTAGTGGATAATAGAGATAAAGGGAATGTGTTTATAAATCTCCCTCTCATAATGAAATGACACAGTGAACCTAAATAGTTATATTCTTATGAAATGGATTGGTTTAAGAATGTTCTCAATGCTGAGAAATCATGGGAGGCAGTTGAATAATTCACCTAATTCTACTCTCTATGTGACTAGGGAATACTCATTGGAAAGATGGCATAGATGGAACAAGGGCTACTTGATTCTCAATGAAACCATCTCTTTTATCTATTTAGTTCATTTGAACTGGTGAATAATTTAGACATCATATCAGAAAATGAACAAAATTGACATGGCCCCACTATTCACAGATCTCACAGATTGTTAAAAGTAATCATTACTCAAATGATCAGAAAAGCATTTTAACTATTAACCACTTAACCATTTTAAGTGCTTTTGCAGGGGGGTGGATAATGCTTAGTGCACTTATTACGCAGATTTGGCTTTATTGAGGTTAGTAGAGGTATTTCTGCATAAGAGAATTACATTTTAAGTGTGAAACATTAGTAACAGGGCAGAAGAAAAGAAATTCCAGGTAGAATGGATAATATGTTCAAAGATTCCTAGGTGAGAAACTATTATAAGAGGAAAATAGGCAGTATTGCCTGAGATATGTGAGAAAAATATAGAGAAACAGATCCGGCCAAATTATGCAGAGATTTAAAGACCATATAAATAGTTTTATATTTATATAAAATATAATAGCAATAATAGGAAATCTTTGGTGGATTTGGAAATATGACAATTGCTATGTGAATAAACTAATTAGAGGGAAATCAGACTGGATGAAATGCAAACTAGGAAGGAGACAAAGCTGTCACTTTGAGTAAAAGGTATAGCAGCTTGGATACTGGGAGAGGAGAATACTTTTAAGAAATTAAAACATGGCTAGTTACCAGAACTATTAAATTCATGTCTTTTATACTTTCTGCACATAATGAAGACATTTGCTCAAGTTTCCAATGATACTCCTGGGTAGTTAAACTTTAGTTGAATGGGAATCTAGCAGATTATATGACTCCGGTAATGATAATCTATTATCCTTTCATTGCATGGAATAGATCTCTGTCACTGGACTTGTCCTCATTCTTGCACTCATGAAAGAGCCCTAAATATTTAGAATTGATTACTAGAAATAAAGTTGTGAGACATTTTTGAGGAATGCACAGTGACAGTGAGAGTGAGACAAAATGAGCTAGCAAAAATCTCTGACCCACACAAGTCTTCCAACTTAGAAGCACTAAACTGAACTAATATTTTTGATTTCTTTGAAATGACTGACATGCCATGTGAACAATATATGATGGGCAGAACTTTCAAAAAGAATTGTGTTAAAGGAAATGAGGAGTCATATAATTTGTTTGTGTTTTCCTAGAACTTATAGTAACTTGTTTTTTGAATAAAGGATAAATTCTGAAGCTAGATTTACTTATGGAAATATAAAATCTCTGATTCAGAGAGCACTTTCTATAAAAGCCAATACACCCCCCAGTGTGCTAAGTACACATTCTTCTCAAGTGTTCATAGGACATTCTTGAGGATAGGTCATATGTTGGAATACAAAACAAGTAAAAAATTCAGGTAGATTGAAATCATATCAAATATCCATTGTTATCACTATGGCATCAAACTAGAAGTCAATTACAAAAAGAAAGTAGGGAAAACTTCAAATGTATGAAATGTCAATAGCATACTCCTGATTAACTATAGATCTAATAAGGAAACCAAAGGGGAAATTTAAAAATATCTGGAGACAAATGAAAAAGATAACATGACCTACCAGAATCTATATGACAAAGCAAAAGCAGTATTAAGAGGGATGTATACAGTAATACAGGCTGATACTAGGAAACAGTCAAGAACTCAAATAGGTTATCTAACCTGACACTTTCAGGACCTAGAAAAAAAGAAAAACAACAGACAATAGAGCAAAGAAACAGTAATGATTAGAGAAGAAATAAATGAAGTATAAATCCTAAGGACAGTTCAAAAGATCAATGAACCAAATCTGGTTTTTTTTTTAAACAATTAGCAAAGTAGACACACCTTTAGGTTAGACCCTGAGGAAAAAAAAATAAGAATCAGAGAAGTTGCAATAGAAACTACAGAAATACAGAGGAACATGAGAATAACAGAAACATTTTTATGCCCAGAAATTAAATAATCTAAAAGAGATGAACAAATTCTCAGAAAGCACTTTCTCATTTTTAAAAAAAATTATGTTGAAATAATTTCAGTACATAGATGTCTTGTCTACCTTGTTCCAACTTCCTCTATTGTTCACTTTTGAACATACATAAGCCATAATACAGGTATCAAAATAAAAATATTCAGTACCATTCATCTATTTTGGGGCATTTGGAATGCTTCCATATCATACTGGATGGTCTCACTTATATGAGGGACAAAGGGAAAACAAACATCAAACAGGCAAAAAAAATTAAAACTAATTTTTATCAAAATTGAAGCATAGAGCATAAGAGGAGGAGGTAGAAGTAAGAGGGGGAGGGGCACAAAAGACTAAAATGATGGTTCATGGGTGATAAGGTGGTGGGAGAACTCTGGGGTAGATAATGTAAATTGAAATAAATAATAAAATTAATAAATATTTTTAAAAAATCAGCATGAGCAGAAAAAAATAAACATGTATTCCTTCAAAAATAAAGTAAAAATAAAATATTTATATAGGGACTTTACTGTTAACTAAACTTTAGATATCATTAGTTTTTCTATTGCCATTAGCTTCCTGTCACAAGATCTAATCTGGGACACTAGTTGGCACTTAGCTCACTTAGCTATCAAATCTCAGTCTTCCACAAACTGAAAACTTCTTAGTCTTTATTTTTCAAGACCTTGTCATGTTTGATGACTACTGATGAACTACATTTTTAAATGTTCCTTTCTTCAGTTTTATTTTTTCACAATTCAATTGTGTTTATAAATTATTGCAAAGCATACAACAAAATTGCTGCTCACTTCTCGGTGCATTAAATTAGAAAATTTGTAATATCAGTGTTACCAGTGATATTAACCTTGATATTAACCACTTGATTAAGGCAGTGCATGCCAAGTCTATCCATTCCACAGTTACTAGTTTTTTTCTTTAAAATTAAGGCATATTTTTGAGGAGCTATTTTAAGACTATGTAAATACCTTATTTTGCCTCAAACTTTCCTTACCTGATTTTAACCACCACCAGTGAATGTTGAACAGGACAATTATTAATATTCTAATTAAAATTTCTATTTTCCATATTCCTTTTATAGATATAGAATGAATTTTTTCTCTACTGGATGATTCCTATTTATCCTCTATTAAGTTATTATTCATGCAATGTGTAATCAGTATTATTTATTCTTTGGGTTTTGATTCAAAATTATATTTATGTAGTTGATCGTATTTTTTATTTGGTCAATGGAAACTCTTTTAGCTTGGTTCCTTCATAATATATATATCAGTGATGTACAATCTTCCTTACTTCTATCCTCCTTATTTTACTTCTTTCCTTCCCTTTACACCTTCTCTTATCACACTGTGCATCACAAAATTTTCTAGGCACATCTGTTATTTTTCCTGTGCCAGACTTGAATTAACCTGTCTTCCAACAAGTTCTGATTTCTTCTCTTTGATACTGCAAATTAAAATATGAATCACAGATACCTTCATTGTTAAAGGGCATGATTATTTGTAGTTTTTTTAACACACAGGTAGGGTATATATGTATATTTACAAATCCATGCATATACATATCTATGTTCATTTTTATATCTAATGGTATGCAGATTTTAGTTATAATATAAGATATAGTATGTATATAACAAAGTATTATATGTGTTATATGAAACATGAATGTTATATATTATAGCTTATATGCATACATATGTATCTGTGTATACATAGATATGTTTATATAAAGCTGAATGAATGTTCATTCTAATTCCTCAATTTTAATAAAAACCACAGGATCACCCTAGTTTTCTCACTTTCCTATTTGTAACTTTTTTCACTTACAGTAAGGGGAACTATCTCATTATCTACAACATATTTACATTTTCTTAAACACAATACTTATTTAAAGCAGTTTAAGAATCGTTAATCCTTATGGGTATGAGTGAAAAAAATGTAGGGTATAAATTTTGGAAGGATTTTTAATTTGTAGTAGTGATGAGTAGTGTTCTGTAGTTCTCTTCTAATGACATTTCTTATTTATTTTGTATTGGACTAATATTACCTTGATAAAATGAGAGGGAAATGTTACCTTCTCTCTAGAAATTACTGTTTTCTAGAATTACTATGTTCTTTAAGTGTCCAGCAGCTCTTACCTGTAAAATATTCTAGTCATAAAGTTTACATAGGAATTTTTGTGTTGTTCTGAGTTCAGTACCTTTAATAGTCAAGTCTATTCAGGTTATCTACTTGATGTTGCATGTATATTAGTAATCAACATGTTTCAGTGTATGTGTACAGTTCATTTAAGTTGAATTTATGGATACAGTAAATTTATTCTTTATTATTCTCTTTTTCTCTAGGTCAATACTCTTCTCTTTGTAGTATTTGTACATTTTACTAATGTTACTTTATTATTAAAATATATTAATATTGCTACAAATAAGCATGTAATTAACATTTCACTCTTAATATTTTTCATCATTTTGGATAGAGGTTTCTCAATTTTATTTCAGTGACTCAGTCTTAGGATTTCTCTATTGTCTTAATTTTCTCTATCGCCCTTTGTTTTTGAATTTCATTGATCTCTGTTCTTATCTTCATTATTTCCATATCTGCTTGCTTTAAAAATAATCTGCTATTTTTTAGATTGATAAGGTGACAGGTTACTGAATTTAGGTATTTTTCCTATTGTTACATAAGTGTGTAATACAATAAATTTCTTTCTTTGCACCACATTATAATCAAATATTTGAATTTTACTTTAAGGTTTTTCACTTTGTCTCAGACAATTTGAAAGTTTGTTGCTTAATGTGAAGATATTTGGGTATTTTAAAGATATCTTCTTATTATAGAATTCTATTTTAAATGTGCTTTATCCAGGAAGATATATTGTTAATTGGCAGACATAACACAGATTGTAGCTTTCTGTTTTTCTTTAAACTTATTTAAGTATATTTATGTCCAGATGTATTCTATCTAGGTAAATATTTCATGTGTATTTGAAAAGGCTGTTTTCCTAAATGAGGTAGAACATTCTATTAATGTTAATTATACCAAGTTGATTGTTAGTGCTATCAACTTTGTATAGTTTTTGTCTACCTCTTCTGTCAAATCACAGTAAGAATATTAGTAATTCTGACTATAATTTTGAGATTGACTGTATTAAGTTTTTAGTTTTTAATTTGTGTATTTTAATGATATTTTTAGGTGCACATCTTTGGGTACTCAAATGTTTTTAGAATTTTTGTTAAGTCAGTATCTGTATTATTTCTTATTAATATAATTGTTAATGGGGCTGTTTTCATAATTTCTATATGTTCTAATTTGTTGCTGGTACATGAAAACATCACAGAATTTTTATAGCTTGTCACTTTACTAGTCATGTTGGGAAAATTGGATAGGTAAAACAATGTGACTAATCATCTATTATACACAAAAATAATTCAAAATGGATAAAGACTTGGATGTAAGAACTGAAGTCATGGCTAGCCAGGTTAGTGTCGAACTGAGTGTGTTTGAACTGGGGGTGCCTTCCCAGCCACAGGGGCTGGGACAGCTATCCTGACTGCCAACAGCTTCTACCCCAAAGCCCAAAAACACTGGAGCCGCTACACGGCACCGGTGCAAACTCAGAAAACTAGGATACTCACTACCAGAAGCACATAGGCAAAGTTAACCACAACTATATAGACATCAACATGCCCAATACTAGAACAGTAGTCACCCAATATGTAGAGCAGAACCAAAAGGAAAACACAGGAAGGAGGAAGAACATAAATACTCAAGCAAGCCCTAAGAAAAATAACTCACCACCAAAGGATAAACAATCTGAAGAAATCAACTTGGATGACATGGAAGAAATGCTCCATATGTCAGACGAAGAATTCAGAAGCAAAGTGATGAAAGCACTCAAAGAGTCCAAGGAAGAGGGGGAAAAAAGGGAAAGCAAAAGGGAAGAAGCATTCAACGAATTAAGAGAAGTAGTAGAAAAATGCAAGCAAGAATGCAGTAAAATGGGCAACATCATCAACATCGAGAAAAACAAAATTGAAACACTAAATAAGAAACTACGGGGGATTCAATGCATAAAACGAGAAATAGAAGAACTCAAGAATGCAGGGAAGAGCCAGGAAAGCAGATTAGAAGAAACAGAGGAAAGAATCAGTACACTAGAGGATACAGATACAGAGAACGAAGAAAGAGAGAGGAAAGCAGAATAAGAAAACAGAAGAAAAAATCAGAGATCTGTCAGATACCCTAAAGAAAACAAATATAAGAATAACTGGAATACCAGAAAGGGAAGAGAAAGACATTGGATCTGAAAGGCTCTTCAATGAAATAATGGAGGAAATTTTCCCAAATCTGAAGAAAGAAAAGAAAATAGACATACAGGAAGCAAAAAGGACACCAAACTACTTTAATGAAAGAAGAAATAGAGCAAGACACATCATAGTAAAACTTACAAAAGTTAAAGATAAAGAAAAAATTACGAGAAAACAGGAGAGAGGAAACAGATAACCTACAAAGGAAAACCAATCAGACTGACCTCAGATTTCTCAGAGGAGACACTCCAGGCAAGGAGAGAATGGCATCACATCTTCAAAACACTCCAAGACAAAAAGTGTCAACCAAGAATACTCTACCCAGCAAAGCTGTCCTTCCTTTATGAAGGAAAAAACAGAATTTTCTCAGACAAACAAAGCCTACAGAAATTTGCCACCACCAAACCTCCTCTCCAAGAAATCCTGAAAGAAGTCCTAAGAGCGAAACCTGCAGAAGAATAAAAGGAATGAACAATTAAAAAAGAAAGAAAGAAAGAACAAACCAAAACAGAACCCCAAATGACCACCAGGGACCCATTGTTGGACCCTAAACCATCAATAATTACTCTAAATGTCAATGGACTAAACTTATCAATCAGAAGACATAGAGTTGCAGACTGGATTAAAAGACAGAACATTCTGTTGCCTCCAAGAAACATATCTGATCCTGAAGGACAAGCATAGATTGAAGGTAAAAGGATGGAAAACAATTCAACAAGCAAATGGACCCCCCAAAAAAGGCAGGAGTAGCCATCCTTATATCAGACAAAGCAGATTTCAAAATTAAAGAAGTAACAAAGGATAAAGATGGCCACTACCTAATGGTTCAAGGGTCAATCAACCAAAAATACTTAACAATTATTAATATATACTCACCAAATGAGGGAGCACCAAGATTTATAAGACAGATACTAAGAGTGCTGAAAACAAATATAAATGAAAGCACATATGTAGTAGGAGATTTCAACACCCCACTCTCAACAAAGGACAGATCAAAAAAACAAAAGCTACACAAGGACACAAAAGCCTTAAAAGAAGACCTAGACAAAATGGACCTAATAGACATATACAGGATGCTACACCCACAAGGAACAGAATACACTTTCTTCTCAAATGCACATGGATCCTTCTCTAAAATTGATCACATACTAGGCCACAAGGCAAACATGAATAAATACACAAAGATTAAAATAATACCAATCTTTTCTTCAGACCACAAGGGCATCAAACTAGAAATCAACAATGAAAAGGAAGTAAGAAGAACACCTAACGCTTGGAGATTGAACAATA
>PVHY01000317.1:0-257809 GCA_004024945.1 Uropsilus gracilis
AAAAAAAAAAAAAAAAAAAAAAAAATTAAAAAAAATTAAAAAAAAAAAGCTCAATTAAATCCTCTCACATTTTCAGTGATTACCTGCATGATAAAATACAGAAAATGAAATACAAGGATCATTTATGGATTTCAAAAAATAGACATTAAACAGTATATGACATCAGTTTGAGAAAAAAATAACCAATAAGGTAGCTTATATAAGTTTATTTGGTAGTGTTTATTTAATAAACAATAAATGAGACTAATAACTATTGGTGAAAGGAGTCACTACTTAAGAGATCTTAAAAGTGCTCATCAAAAGAAAATGTTTCATAATTATGTATGGAGACGAAAGTTAACAAGACTTACTGTTGTGATCATTTAGCAATATATACAAAAATCAAGTCATTATTTTGTTTACCTGAAACTAATATAAAGATATATGTCAATTATATCTCAAAAAAAATAAAAAGAAACTAGAAAATTTATCTTTTGTGATTAAGAAAATAGTGAAACAAAAAATATCAGTTTACTAAACTACAATAAGCAAATATAAAAATGAATGCAACAAATTGAGAGTGATAATAGCTTGTTGTCTAAAAATATAAGAGAAGTAAACAATTATATAAGGTTGACCCTTAAAATTCATTCATAAATGGTTAAAGAGAGAATGGTATGTCTTAAAAAGAAAATACAAATGGGAAAGGAATCATTTAAGGCAATACACAACTACAAATTCAATAAATGTTGTTAAATAAATTTAAAATGCTGCTGTTTAACTAATAAAACATAAGTTATAAAATTTTATGTTGCCAAGGCAATACTTTGACTTAATATTATTGATTCAATCTTTTTGAAAAAATATTTGTAAATATGTAATATGAACTATGAAATTGTCATTATCTTTTGAACTAATATTTCTGGCAGGCAATATGAGGAATATAAAGAAATATTCATCATACTACAGAAAGAAATAAGAAGAAAAATAATCTACACAGAGCTGTTCTTAGATGTGCTATTCAGAATAGTCAAAAACTAGAAATCATCCACAGAGCCTTCAGTACGAAAATGGCTTTTTAAAATTGACACATCAATATGAGAAAATTTGATACAGCAATTAAAAACACGTGCAGAGACAAAGGAGTGCAATAAACTTGGAAAATGTAAATAAATATGTTTTTACTGTATTCTGTGTATTACTTTACATTCATGAAAGGGTGGTTTTCTAGTTTATCAGTGAGAATGTGGCATGAGTCAGCATCTAAATCTTACTGAAATTAAAAAAGAGTAACAGTTTACTCTCTTCATCCTTATCTGTGGGTCTTTCATTTTACTATACAATAGGAAAAGGATCTGACCTGACTGATTTTCAGAGTCATTTTGATTATTGCCCCTAGTACCTTGTAAGTGATACCAAGCTAGATGTTAGATAATTTAGTCCACTTTTTTTCTAAATATTGAGGTTAAGTGATTTTTTAAATTCCCTTACTTTACCTTGGGACCTTTGAAATTGAGAATAAAGCTTCAGCTATAACCTCCGAGATCTTTAAATTCCTATACACTAGAAGGGAGAAGGGTGGTCTAAGAAATACTAATTTTGATTTGGTATTAGGATAAAAGAAAAACTATCTTCCTACTTCTATAGGGGGGAAAAAGGAATATGAAGATAATAAAATCTTACTCTTTCTCATAAATCTTCAAAATCCCTCCATCATTTTTATGACCGCTTTTGTGACATTTGTGTGTATGTGTCAGTGATCACTGAATCAATCACCTGTCACTAGTCCTAGCACGTAGTCCTCAATTTATTGTCATTTGGACCTGACTCACTGTTGCATTGCCACCACCACCACCAATTTCAGGGTTCACACAATATTAACAATATTAAAGTGAAGCCTAAGACATCTTGGCCTTTCCAGAGATTTCTAAAAGTAATAGAAAGCTTTTAAAAATGTAAGTGGTCTTATCAGTAAGTTCCATAAGTTATTTTTCATTTGAAGAAATGCCCACAGAATTGTAATCAGATGATATAAAAAAACCAATATAAGTCAGGTCAACTACTTCAGTGATTTTGCTGGATAAATCTATCATAAGTACACCAAAGTCTCATTCAAGTTCACCTCCCTAAACCTTCTCCCAAGCAATAATCAGTACCAGGATCATTTGTTCTTTTTTCCTGAAATACATGTTAGTTACTACATTAAAATGACATAGGTCAGTGAGTTGGGGGGGAAAATTCAAGAACTAATGCTACAACTGTCAGTCTTTCAGATAATGGCATTTTCCCAAGACACTCCTACTCTTCACAAATTATTTAATCATTTTATTTGCCACACTAATTACTTTAGATCAAACTTCATGATAAAAACTAAAACATATAAATGAATACAGTAAATTTTTTAAATAACCTAAGTGTATGTTTGATTTATTATGTGAGCATGCTGTGTCACTGATTTGAATATGTTGAAATGATTGACATCCAGTTCTTAATAAAATGTGGAACTCCAAAAAAACAACACAAACCTTCTTTTCCCTCTACACTGAAATAATCCTTTCATAAACCTTTGCAGGAATATCATTTCATCCTATTGACCGGGAATAAATTCTTTAACCTGCATTTCATATCCCTGTCATCGCACTTCAAGGACCCTCACCTCTCATTCTGCTATAGACACTTTCCTCATTAGAATATACCTAGTCCTCATTCTCTGTGCCAGTCCATCATTCCATCTATGTCAGTCACTTATGATGTACTATATCATTTCCACTCTCTGTGACCAATCCTTCAACCTGTCATCACATAGAAAATCAATCTTCATAAAAACTTACCCAAGTAACTAGAAGTGAACATTCTTGCCATTGACTATTAAGCCAATCAGACCAATAAAATTCCCTCATGCCAACCTTTGGGTACTATTCCATTCATGCATTACAAACATGTAAAGGATCTATTTGATGTTTAGTGCTAGTAAGTGTTCACACATGATGGTTCACTGTAACTCACAAATACACTGAGAAGAGCAATCTCTCTATACAGTGCCACAACAGAAACTGTTTCACAATGAGTCATTAAATAAATGCTCTTTTATTATGAAACTTGTAAGGGAAATATACCCAGATCTCAATCTGGAGTCTTAAGTGTTCATTTCAGAAGCTGAAAAGCACTGACTAACCCTCACCACACCCCATTTCCATGACTACTGAACAATTTCAACTTCATTGTTTTTGGCTGTCTTTTCCCTCAATGAAACCCATTAATAAAAATAACCCACCAAATGTTGCTGTCTTTCTAGAGAACAAAACAGAGAGAAAAAACTGCATGGAGACTGTTGGAAGATTTGCCTTTTCCACTCTGCCTCCACATCTATTGAAACTTTCATTTTTAATTATTTAGTTTCTTCAGCAGCTCTCCCAAGATAGAGGAAATGATGGAATTTTACCCCCAGTGTACAGATGGAATCTTGGCACTAGTTTTATAATGAGTCTTCTGAGAAAAAAAAAGGACAAACATCAAAAAAATGCCCAAGATGGACAGTTTTTCTGTCCACATTATTTAGTTCTAGAAAGTTTGGAACTTAAGTTTTGCCAGGAAGTGCCATGAAAAAACAGGATTATGAAGTTAAGAGATATGCTACACAAGGGAGGGGAAGTTCGGAGGAGGTTAGTGGAGGAATGGGCACAGGAGATTGGGAAGGCAATTCACAGGTGACAGCGTAGTGGGAGAACCTTGGGATATACAACGATGTAAAAAAAAGTATATATGCAATCAATAAAAATTTTCTTAAATGAACAAATTTAAAAGCTAAAAGAATATAGTTTCTCAGGGAAAACACTAGCAATGATCTTTGTGACCTTGGGTTCACAGTAACAATTTCTTAGGTATAACACCAAAAGTACAATTCATAAAATAATAGATTATTTTAGATAACAATAGATAATTAAACAATCAAAATTTTAATACTCCAGCTCTTCGAAAGACTCTATTAATAAATTTAAAGGACAAGTCAAAAACCGAGAGAAATATTTGTAAAATTGATATCTAATAAATAAATTTCTCTTCAAGTTTAAAAAAAGATATATACCACACAAAGTACTAAGATCTGATTCACAAATCACTACGATTTCAACTGTGGCATTCACTACTGAGTAGGCTAAGGAATTCTTAGATGTGGTTAGATAAATTATTATCACTATTCAACAGGAATATAAAATAGTTACGTAACAATATATAACTCTTCTTCCAAGATCATTCTTCCTTTTCACCAAGTATGATAGGAATCAAATGAAATTATACTAAGACTAGGGAGGCTAGGGAAGTTGGGGGAAAAAAAGAAAAAGGAAAAAGATAATACAGAGAATAACCTGCTAAAGTCTCTGAGTGTCAGTGACAAGTAGAAGGCATATGTATACAAGGCACACATGAATTACTTTTGGAGAAGGGCGGTAGTGCTAACAAAGAGCAGCTTGGAGTAGTATGTCTATGTAGCACTTTTACACAGACTGATGTTAACAGTAATGGTCACAAATTATTTCTACATTATGAAATATCATGCTGCATACACTTTGACAGAGATAATAACACAAAATCTACTACTACAGGTTAATATTAATTTAAATATTTCCCAAAGGTCACTGTCAATTATATTGGGGAAAAGTACAGGATATTCTTAATTGTCCCTAATCTAAAACGAACAAAGATTCCTTGCTACATGGCCATTTAAAAAAGTCAATTCAAGAAAGTCTACCTAGTAAAACAGAATTTTGTCTCTAAAGTCAAAACTCAATTTTTGTGCACTTTAATACACATTTCATAAGCATGGAACTGGACCATTCTGATTTACTGTTAGACATGACAGTGCAAGAGGCACTGTCCCAAAATGCAATAAGCAAAGCAACATAGACCTTCTCCCCAAGGCTGTGAACAACTCTGCACTATTACTGAAGAATCCAGTGAGGTGTGATAGCAATTCCCATTACTGTGTCTTTACCCTGCAGTTTTTTTATTTAAAATAAACAGAAAGTGAAAGTAATCTTTAGACTCCCTGACATCCCCAGATGATGTGTAACTCAATTTCTATTTCAATATCCCATTAACTCCAAACAAGGAGAGACAGCTCAAAGTCATTCCTGAGGACATCAAGAGATACTGCAGATAAGCTTTTAGAATGAAGCTCTTCACAACATCCCACAGCACAAAAGACCTAATTTAAGCCTACAACAGAAGGAAGAATCATTCCCTCTCCAATTTCCACAACCATTATGCTTTGTCAAGCAGAAAGGTCCAACTAGAAGTTTTAACTTGCAGTGTTTCCCTAAATGAGTGACTAAGACCCTTCTCATGGTTGACTTCTGACAAGGAACAAGTGACCCGTAATTACTCAACAAATCTTTTTTTTTTTTTTTTTTTTTGGTGAGTTTGTAACTCTCCTGTATCAAATAAAATTTAATTTATTAATTAAATAAAATAAAATTTAACTGGTTCGTAGTATTATAAACAAATTTTTGGTGTATGGCATTGACAACTATTTCTACTATATTTGACCACCAAAATCTAATTTCCATCCATCACCATACAATTGAATCTTTTTAAATCTTTTTTTAAATCGGTTTCTCATTTCATACCACTCACAGCTCCCATTTCCTCTGACAATCACCTGTTCTGTTTCTGTTTTGTTTTGCTTTGTTTTGCTTTGTTTCTTTATATTCCACATATGCATAAAATCGTAAGATATTTGTTTCTGACTTATTGTACTTGCTATAATACCCACAAGGCTCACCCATGTTCAACAATCTTTTACAATAGGTTTTCATCAGAGAACTTCAAATTAGAGGAAGTTTACCAAGCATCCTCAATATTAACATCGACCACATTATCTAAGACACCCTTACTCAGGCCCTTACCCAAACAAATCCCTCCTTTCTGCCTTGAAAGATGCTGGGATGATGGAGGGAGGGAGGGAGAGAAGGAGGGAGCGAGGGGGAAAAAAAGAAAGAACAAGATGGTGGGATGACCTGAGCCTTGCTTGGTGATCAGTAAGGTCATTTGTGGCAGTTGATGGCACTCCTGCAGGCAGGCTAAATACTACTGGAATTATATCCTCTCTAAACCCACCATAACTTGGGAGATTGCTTCCATGTCTATGCCTATGCTGCTGTGAAAGGTGACTGAATTCCCATCAATGCCTGGAGGCGATGGAGTTGCCCACTGGATAAGAACCCTGTCACTTTTGTAGCTGTCTTTCCCACACTGGCAATGCTGTTAGCATCTTCCCCCAGAACTCTGACTACCTTTCATTCTACCACTTTTTCCAAAAATTATACTTTAGTCCGACTACTCCAAAGTAGTTCCACCAAGTGATTCATATTCATCACAAAGGGAAAACTGTGCGTGTTTGACTCTGAGTAACTAAAGAAAAAGGATAAATCTTGTGCAATCCAGGTAGTGTGACCCTTTTTCAAAGTGCTAGAGAATGATTCTAGAAGAAATTTTTCCATAATTTTCACTGTTAGAATTGTTAAATCAATTTGGGAATTTACAAATCACCTGGCTTACAGTTGTATGAATCAATTGGGGAGACACTAAAAGGAAGAGGACATAGCATGTGTTCTGTGACTTTTCATTGCTAGAACTTCAAAGCACAAGATGCACAGACTTATAGATTTACTTACAACCCTGGCTCAGATAAGCAGAAATCAGTTTGGTATAAAAATAGTTGTTGTTAATGTTGTAAAGTAGTTCTAATTTTTATGCTATAAATTTCACAATAAGGTCACGACTAGAAAATAAAAAGATAAGTAAGCTTTCTTTTCTTTTAATTATTTATTTTTAAAAGGGCTTTGTTTCTTTAACACAAATGACCTCTACTGACATCCATGTAGGGTGAATCTAGCCAGGTTTTCCCTTGTTATTCTAATAAGGATAACAAGCCTAACCAAAAAGGCTCTCTAGTCTAATTTTATGAAGTCTCTACATATTATTGTGTTGCTAAATCCATGCTATTCACTTTCATATAAATAAGTACCAAAAAAAGGTCTCAATTATCTCCACAGGAATCTTTAAAGTCACTTAATAAAAAGGTGTTTTAAAGGTAATTAACAATGAAAAATAAAGATGATAATTGCTGAACTGGACTTAATTCTGACAAAAAAAGAAAAATAGGTTGGTAACATGAAAGTGACAGAAATATTCAAAGAAGCCACCTATGTAAAATTCAGGTATTAATCAAAAAAAGAACTCTGGGTATATTGGACATATATATTAAAGCTTAAGAAAACAGATTACTAAAAGTTCAGAAAGAAAAGAAAGATACAAGTCAGTTTTCAGAGATCTAAAAAAACTTTAAAGTCTTACAAATCAAAATTTTAACTACACAGTCACTAAAAAAAGAGATCTCTAATTAAGTCAATGTGCATAGTTTGTGAAGCACCCAAACTTTTAAAGGTTATATTTAAAAGACAGAAGGGAGAAAAAAACACATTGTCAAAAGCAAATTGTACCAAAAGAGTATCTGAAGGTGAGGACCCCAAATGAGTATGTGCAAAATATGAAAGGTTGTAGAGCTCTTCTTGGATACATAGGGCCACTTACAAATCAGAGAAAAAAGAAACATTTAGTTCTTGTATATCTCTTTATCTGGACTGAAATTCAACTTGACAAGGAAAGGAAAACCTTGATGAGAAGAAAGAACTCAAGTAGGTGAAAAAAAAAAAAAAACAACTTCAAGTCATATATAATAAGAAACCACTTAAATCAAGTCATTCACTGATCACCTACTATGTGTCCCTGGCTCTGTTCCAGTCATGAAGATATGTAATCAGAGTACAAGCTTAAGCTCTCAGACCAAAATTCATAACACATGAAGGAAATTACCACCAAGACTATCAACAAAATCAACTTGAGTACATAGTTGACAATACTAGCACATTAATTCACTCAAGACAAAATGAAAGTAACAGAACAATGTGAAAATGACCTTCAAATAAATGCTTAGGAGTTTCAGAGATAGGAAAAAAGTCCTAAAACACAGACATCCAATGTGCAACTTCAGTACCAATAAGGATAAATATAAATAAATTCACACCTAGACAAATCACAGCAAAATAGAGAACATAAAGGTGGCATAATTATCTAAAAAAATAATTAGACTGGCAACAGGCACTTCATCAGTAATGATAGAGGCCTTGAAGATCATGAAGTTATTTCAAAATGTTTAAAAAAAAAGAATTGTGAGGCTAGAATTCAGTGTCCAGTTAAGGTGTAATAAGGAATGAAAACAAAATAAAGATGCACAATGAACCCGTCTTTTTCAATAACAGATTCTCACTAAAGAATTGGCATATTTCAGGAAGTACTTCAAAAAGGAGAGCCCAAAAAAAGAAGCAAGATTATGAGGTGGTTTTACAAGTAGCTAGGACACATTACCCAATGTAGTTATAAACAGAATAACTATTTTTTCATGATTAAAAGAAAAGTGGTAACATGACTGAATTTTGAAAATGTTATGCTAAGTGAAAGAAGCCTTAAACAAAACCATAGACTATACAACTCCATTTGCATGAAATGCTCAGATATCCCTTTAAACTATGATAGAAAATTCTGTAATTAGGTGTGTATGTGTATGTTAAAGTCTTAGGAATAATCATTATAACATTACAAGAATATCTACAGTTTTCAAATCAAAGAAACAAAAGATAATACTGACAAGTTTATCAATCTAAATGACCAAAGTGATACAAAGAAAACAAGAAGAAAGCATAAGTATACAAGCATAAGTATATAAATAAATGACAAAAAATGGGTTCAAATCTTAAAACAGATATAATAAGAATAAAAATAATTAATCAAGGTTGCTGATATAAGATGAATTTACAAAAACATTTACAGTAGTCTTATATACCACTAATAGACAACTTTAATAAAATACAATTTAAAAAATAAACCAATTATAATAGCAGTAAACATTATAGGGTAACTGAAACAATTCCAATAAATTATGTGTAGAGCTCTGTTGGAAAAAAGTGAAAGCTGATATAAAAACACAAAGAACAAAGTAAAGAAACGTATGTTGATAAAGCATAGCTTGCTGGATTAATCACTATCAATTCTTCCCAAATAATTCCACAAAAGTCAACACAATTCCAATTAAAAAGTCCATAGGGAATTTTTATGGAATGTAACAAGAGCATTCAAAAATTCACACACAAAAAATAAAGAGAAAAAGTTAATCAGGACAATTTTGAAGAAAATGATAAAAAAAATAATTAAAATAGTGTGGTACCATGCTACAGATAGACAATGGAACAGACTAGAAACTAAGACGACAGGCTATACACATGGCAAATGAAATACCCATTCTATAGACAGACTGATGGGAGGCAAAAAAAGAAAACCCTTAAGTTTTAAAAAGTAAAAAAAAAAGTAAACTGTAAACTGTAGAACTTTAAAAAGTAAACTGTAGAACTTTCACAAAGGAATTATAACATTACAGTTGTATCATTACTTGATACAGTTTCGGGGCTCTGAACAATCTAGTTGTTCCCCTAAAGGAGAGCCTGTATCCAGAGTTGAATTTTCCTTATAATTCAGAGGGAACATTATTTTCCCAGTCCTATTACTAGATTTCTGGTAACAGTCTGCCTAAGATCATACTAGCTTTGTTCACTACAAAAAAGTGTGAAGAAAACTATACTTACCATCTATTAACCCCTCAAAAGTCATTTTCACACCTGCTAGACTGAAGTCTTTCACATTCTATGTTTATTTGGATAGGATTTTTTATTTACTCCATGTGCAAAGCCTTATTCCCATGTCTATTTATGCTATCATTAAGTTAGGCCAGTTGTCTTTGTAGTGCTCTTTTCTGTATCAACCTATGTTATCAAATGTATTCATTATTCCTTTCACACTGTCATTCACAAAATCAGTAAGCATGCCTTCTATAAACAGCTTCATCCAAAGTACTGATAAAAATGTTGGTCAAAAAGTTCCAAACACAGAACCCTATCAGCACAACAGAAAGTTTTTTCTATTAATTAATTTACACTAATCTGCTTAACTATATTAGTTCATGTTTTCCCACCTGGCCTTCAAAAATATTATGAGATTTAGTCAAATGGCCTGCTGAGTTTTTGCTAAACTTCGTTTATTGTATTTCTGTCTTTCAATCTGTTAAACTTTTCAAAAAAGTAAAATGAATATGATATAACTTGGTTTTAGTGAACTTATATAAAGTTACTTGGATTTATTGTCTTAGATTCTCCCAACCATTTATGAATAATTTCATAAACATATTCATTAGAAATTAACATAAATTATAGAAGAGATCAAATTACAGGGACTGCCTATATTTATAATTACTATAAGCTCTATGGGAGACATAACTGCTTTAAAATGAATCATTCACATAATACAGTTGATATCTTTAAGAAATAGAACCCCTTTTAATTAATTGTATTTTCTTAATTGATTGCATTATATATATTTTACATCATTTTCTACCCAGAGGTTTTCCCACCACCTCATCACCCATGAACCATCATTTTAATCTCTTGTGCCCATCTGTTCCCAGATTTTACCCCTTTCCCCCTCTCTTGCTCCATGTTTCAGTTCTGCTGACAGTTTTATGTTTTCCTTGTTCTTTTGTTTGTTTTCCCTATATCCATATATAGGTAAGATTAACCAGATTTCTTTCTGGCTAAAATAGAGCCCCTTACAATAAAGAGTTTGTGGAGGATGATAAATTTAAAAGGATACTAAGTTAATGAAAAATTCTTTGATGATTTAAATTAGGAGCAGGTAAGTGAGATCCAACTGGGCAAATTCTGTACTTCTTCCTAAGAAGTGTTTTAACTATGTGTTCTAAATCCATATAGTTAGAAAGCTCAGTCCAAGATATCATGGCATGTCCCCCCTGATCAAAAAATACTTCACAGTACACTCCAAATACTGAAACTAGAGATTAGAAAACTTTGCCATCCTAATAAAAGCCAGTTTTGAAACACTTCTTCATTCAACTTTCCTGTTGAATTCATACAAGAACATCTATGATTTACTTGCACTTAGCTTTCTTAATATCCCACAACTACAGACTGCTCACATTGGAACTAAAAAATCAGTTATCTATAAAGATACTGTGAATGTGAATAGAGTTGGGACACATTGCTGAAATCTTACTGCTCACAAGGAACCATGAGCTAGAGTAAATATATTGCTACTTAGAGTACCTTTTGAAGGATACAAATAAGTAAATAAGGCATTAGAGAACTTAACTGCAAAAATCAATTCTGGAGACAAAGAAACATGCTATTTCCCAATAAACTACAACCAGAGGAACAATACCACAATGCTAGACAGTAGATAAATTTATCTTTGCCTGAAGTTCTTTTTCTTGACTATAAATGAGAAATAGAAACAGAGAACTTCTAAAAGCTAAAAACTGTATATAGCCAGCTAGCATGCGTAACTATGAGAGTTCCTACAGCCTATTAGAGTGTTTAATACAATATACTTTCTGTAATTTTTTAAATGATATCTGCTTCTTTGCAGCCATTTCCTTTCCACCAGGAGCTAAGCCAAGAGGACTAAATCATCTCAATGTTATGATTGTCATTCAATGCCGATTTTCTCAATAGTATATCAGGGCTGAAAGATAATCTAGAAGCTACCTAATGCAACTAGATAAAATAGATGCAAGTGTGTGCCCAGGTGGGAGAGGAGAAAAATCTCTGAACTCCATCCATAGCAGTGACCACTGGCACCCCTCAGGGGCACCTGGGAGTTGCACCCCCTGGCACCAGTCATGCAAAAGCCATGTGCTCAGGTGGGAGAGAAGTAAAACTCAAGCACTGCATGCAGTGGTAACCCATGGCACCCAAAGGAGCACCTGTGAACCCACCCATCGGTACCAGTCATTTGGTAGCCACATGCCCAACCAACACTGAATGACACACAACTCAGAAACACCTTTAAGGAACCATCCCCAAAAGGAAAGAAAATGAAGGAAAATATAAACAGCTGGGACCATATCAAACTGAAAAGCTTTTAACTAAAAGTACAGCAAAAAAAGGACAATAACCAAAATGAAGATACAACCTACAAACTGGTAGAAAATATTTGCACTCCACACAACTGATACTGGACTGATATCAAAGAGCTACTTAAAGCTTACATAACTCAACAAAGCAAAGAACCCAGTCAAAACATGGGCAGAAGAACTAAAAAGATATTACTCCAAAGAGAAAGTATAAATGGTCAACAGGTATATGAAAAAATGCTCAACATTACTTATAATTAGGGAAATGCAAATCAAACCACAATAAGATACCACCTCATACTGGTTAAGACTGGCCAATATTAAAAAAAAAAAAACAAAAAAAAACAAAACAAAACAAAACAAAAACAGAAACAACAAATGCTGGTGAGTATGTGGAGAAAAAGATACCTTCTTAAATTGCTGGTGGAAATACAAACCACTATGGAAGCTGTGTGGAGTTTTATCAAATACTAAAAATGGCTCTACTGTATGACCCAGCATTCCCACTCCTAGGAATTCACCTGAAGAACACAAAAACACTAATCCAAAAGGGAACTTGCACTTCTATATTTATTGCAGCATCATTTATAATACCTTAGACATGGTAACAGCTTAAATGCCCCAAAACAAGTAACTGAATCAAGATGATGTGGTATATTCACACAATGGAATACCACTAAGCAACAAAAAAGACAAACCCATGTCATTCACAGCAACATGGTTGTAGTTAGACGGGATTACACACAGTGAAATAAGTCAGAAGAAGAAAGAAAAACATCAGGTGGTTTCACTTATAGGAGTAAAATAGGGAAATTGAACAAAGGGAGCAAAAAAAAAAAAAACTTACTAATACCTAGGTGAGGTATTAGTAAGGGGAGAGGGAGGGAGAAGGAACAAAAGTGAGGGAATGGTGATGGCTCACATGCAAAATGGTAGTGGGAGATTTATGAGAACTACACTGAGGAGAGAAATAAAATATACAAAAATAATCAACAATGTAAGGAAATAGATTTTAATCAATTTAAAAAGAGCGAGAATTCTGACAATGATGTGGTAAAAAGGAATATATTCCTCTTCCACTGCTGATGGGAATGTAGACTGGTCCAGCCACCACAAGAAAACTGTACAGAGATTTCTCAAATCACTGAAAAAGGATATCATATGACCCAGCAACTTCACTCCAATCTACCCAAAGGACACAAAGACACTAATTCAAAAAGAAACCTATGCTCCTATTTATTGCAGCACTATTTACAATAGTCAAGCCATGGAAACAATCTAAATGTTCTTGAGCAAATGACTGGATCATGAAGGTGTGTGGGTTTGCGTATACAATACAAAGGAATGTTACTCAACCATCTATGGTAAAACTCATACCATTGCAGCAACATGGATGGAGCTGAATGAGATTATGCTAAGTGAAATAGGTGAAAAGGAAAAAGCTAAATATATTTATTTATATAAATATAAATATTTACTTATTAGGCTTACATAAAGAAACCATAGTCTTTTTACTCTATTTTTTTATTCTTTATAAAGTATATAACTTTTATTATTTACATATAATTTATATAAACATAGATTCTGTATTTTCATGAAGAAACTAAACAAAGGATTAGAAAAAAGACAAACTTACAAGCTGACTACAAAACTGAAGTACATGGGTGAGAAAAAGAGGAGTAGTCAAAACAAGAGAGGGAAGAGCACAAGAGACCAGTGATCAATCACCAGTGCTACAATGATGGGAGAACTCCAGGGACTACACCGGAGGAAAGAAATCAAATATGTCCAAATATTAACAATGATGTATGAAATAAAATTAAAGAGTGTTTGAGTCCAAAGTCTCATGATTAGTTAGTGAAGCTGTAACTAGAACCCCAGTCATGACACTCCACTGTCAGAAGTATAATCTCAGTTCACCAGGGACTCTGTCTTCTGAGCAGGACTCCTTATTTTTTAATCTGTGTATCACTGCCCTTCAAATACTGCACTGACTTTCTACAAAAATCTTTTAGCCTCTGGAAGGTATGGAATACAACAGGTTCCTATAATCACAGTAATTTGGAACTGAGTCTTCAGAGGCTGTTTCTCTAGATCTATGTCTCATGAGCAAACAGGTTAAGGGGCTTGCACAAACTCCCAATATGAAGACCATCATCAGAATTAAGAACTGGCTGCCTTGATCTCCAAGCCAGCATCCTTTACACTTCATTACCGGCTTCTCTTGTCCTCCCCACTTCCTTGTTCACAGCTTGTTTATAAACATAAATGTTGTAAATTGAGGCTATCTTTAGGTATTATTTTTATGAACAGCTCTATTTACTTCAATTAAAACCTTTATCTAGAAAAGGAACTTGTAAATAAATAACCCCCACTCAACCTCTGATTCTATCAGTTTCTGAGTTGACTGCTCCCTGTCTATCTCTTAATCACTAAATAATAGCTAGAATTGGATGGTGGTACGACCGAGATACAGGAGTGAGAAAAGCCCGGCAATGTATCTGTGAGTTAAAGGAGGAATGTACTTGGTACTCATCATCTACTTTACTCAAGAAATTTCATGTGACACAAGACTTTAAGCTACAGAGTATCTTGGGTCCAGAGGGCTTTGTAGTTCAGGGATGCTAAGGCTCCTAGACTAAAACAACTTGTCATTGCTGAGACATCCTAAGCTAATGGTTTTTATGGATGAACTTAAAAACCTAACCATCATTTAGCACATGACACGTATTTCCAACACATCTTCCTATAAGCAACTAATGTTTGGATGCTTGGGTAATTGACAAATATGACATTGTTATATTTAAGACATTCCATTCATTTTTTTCCAACAAAATGTCTCTAGAAAGAAGCTGCAACAGAATGGGTCCATACAATATAACCCCCCCAAACTCTGAGATAAACTGAGGAAATCCATGCTTGTTCCCTTACTGAGGTAGGTTGCAAAGGCTGATCTTTGATGCAAGGTTGGCATAGGAAGAAAGAGAGAAAAGGGCTCTGGCTGAAATCTAGCCAGAGTCACACCATGATAGACTTACTGAATTTAGCCCAATAAGCTGTTCTGGAGCTCTTAATCTTCTCAGTTTACTCAGATTCAAAATGAAAAATTTTAGAGTAGAATCCCAAGAGGATATATAAACTGCAATAGTCTACTTCCCATTCTGGTGCCTCAACACTGATTCTGTGTGACAGACCTATCCATAAAGACCTCCTGCAAACATTTGTCCTGCAGTCCTAATGCTCCAGGCAATCAGATGGCAGACAGCAAAGCTGCCCAGAAATAAATGCACTAGCAAATTCACTGTAGGCCAGACTGAGAATAGAAAATGATTATCTGTTATGGTTCCATCAATTTAGTGTGTACACAAACACTTAACTATCTAAAATCCAGCATTTCTTTGAATTGCTATTTCAGTTAATATAGTGTATTTCACTATTATATTTGTTTGAACAAATATTTCACAAATGATGTTTTTATGTCAGCCAAACTGCTGCAGGTGTCAGTAAGAGTGAGTATCAGTGTTTTGGATCCTAGAACAAAGTTTGGCAGAAAAAAGGCAAAGGGAAATGTGGATGAAACATACATTACAAAACAAAATTGGGGGGTAAAATCCATTTTAGTGTAAAACTATCAAACAAAACTCCATATCTAAGAAATCCAACTCAAGAGGTTGATACTGAGAGTCTGGAATGCGTAAGCATGTTACTCATGGTTACAATTTTGGCTGCCACACTGGTAGTCCAATTATGTTTAATAAGCAGCAAGGAAACGGTTACCAGGATGACTCTGCCAAACTGAATACGAAAGTTCAAGCTTTAACACATGCAATTTACTGAGCACATTTGGTCACCAATAAAATATAATTGGCCCCTTGTCTTTCATTTTAATCATCTTTAAGAGGAGAAAAATAAATCACACTCAAGGAGTTTACCATATGGAAACAGCAAACTTAAAATTTAATGCCTTATTACCATGTAGAAAATTAATACATATAGTTTTCCAAAATGGGAATTGAATAAATTTTCAACTTGATATGAATCTAAGTTGTAGGAATTTTGTCCTTTAACACGATTTAGGTAACAGGTGTTTAGACTAGACCAGCCCACATAGCATACTACCATGCTATCCTTTTTCTACTTATATGCTTGGTTACCTAGAGAACCAAAGCTTTTTTTAAATATTAATTTGGGTTTTTATCCAACTCAATAGTGTAAAATAGTAATTACGGTTTATAATCAGAGCACATTTATAAGATGCTTCTGAGTGAAACTGCTCTATTTATATTGTTAATTATAAAACAGGTAGCACTATTTTTTATTTTATTGACATAACACTAATTTATAACATTATATGATATTCCAGTGTATAGTTACAGTTCGATATCTATCTATGCTACAGAGCTTCACCAAAAGTCATTTCCAGCACCACCATAAATTTTCCCATTCCCTTTTTTCTCTTGTATCACATTTGTTCTCCTAATCTAAGAGTCTTCTTTTGTTGTTTTTTTTTTAGCTTTTCTAAAAATTTCAGGTCTCGAGCTTAGCATCTCAACTACAGTGTGATGCCACTGAACGACTGATCCCTTGCACCCAATTTCCCTGCCATATCTCTTCCCCTAATAACCACCACTCTGTCATAATATAAGTTTTGTTCTTCTTTTGCCTTATTTACCATCCTCATAGGCATGAAATCCTATAGTAGTGTATCGTCTTTTCCCATCTGATATATTTCATTGAGCCAAATCCAATCTAGTTCCATCCATGCTGTCAAAAATGCAAGATTTCATTTTCCTTTTAATACTTGATATTTCACTATGTGCATATGCCACATCTTCTTTATCCAGTCATCTACTGTTGGGTACTAATCTTGGGACACTTGTTTCCAGATCTTGGCTACTATAAATACTGTTGAAATAAATATGGAGGTGCATATATCTCCTTAGTGTTTTTATATTTTTCAGATAAATATCCCAAAATGGAACAGCTGAATCATGTTGTTTCTAGTCTTAATTTTTTGAGAAATCTCCATACTGATTTTCAGAGTGACTACATTTTACATCCCCACTAATGAAGATCAAGGGACACCTTTAGTCAACACCTCCTTGCCAACACTTGTTTCTTGTCTTGTTGATAACAGACATTCCAACTGGTGTGTGGCTGAATCTCATTATGGCTTTGATTTGCATTTCCCTAATGAAAAGTAATGATGAACATCTTTCACATGTCTCTTGGCCATCTGATTATCTCCATCAGTAAAATGTCTATTTAGATTCTCTGCCCACTTTTTAATTAGGTTGTTTATTCCTTGTTGCTGAGTTCTACAAGTTTTTAAATTTTGGATGTGAATCCCTATACAATACAAGATTTGCAAATACCTTCTCTCATTCGGTATATTACCTGTTTATTTTTATGATAGTTTTCTTTCCTGCTGCAAAAGGTTTTCAGTTTGATGCAGCTCCATCAGTTTGATGCAGCTCCAAGGGAAAGACAATCACAAAGACCAATGTTAAAAAGTTCATAACAAATATATTTTACTATGGTTTACAAGCACTGCATCATGTCTTTTCTACTTGGTCTTCTAATTCACACTCTTACATATTATACAAAACACCTATATGAAACAAATTCTACAAAGTAATCACAATTTCAAGAGATGAAGATTCTTGGGTACCTATCAAATTCTAGAAATCAGTTTTCTCATAATTTACAAGGTTGTTTTGTAGGCCATCTGGATTCCTTCAATCCTCTATCCCCTTCCAAGGGAATATGTCCTCTATCCCCTTCCAAGGGACTATGTCCCCTTTCTAAGAAATTAACAATTTTCACTACAATTCCTTCAACAATGAAATTCAAATGGAAAAATTGTGAAATAAGAATATTTACTATAAAAAAAGAATACTTACTGTCTATCATTCATTATTTCCTGGTCCATAGCTTCCTTTTCCTCACATTTCATTACATTAAAAAGCATGACCACTTAAAAACCTTTCTCAAAATATTTTCCTCAGAACACTGGAATTCCATAAAAATGTGTGCTCAACATAAACATGAAAGATGCTAGAAAAGTTTATCTAAATATGTCCAAGAAAAATACTTAACATCTTTACAAAGATATTACTGTATGCAAATTTGCCTTTGTGAAATAATGTTGCCATCCCAAGAGGGAAAAAAATGTGGGCACACAAAGATTTACATAAAACATTCACAGCAGCATTATTCATAATAGCTAAAAGGTAAAAACAACCAAAATGCCCAGCAATTGATTTCATACAATGGAGTATTATTCTGCAATAAAAAAGAACTACTAATAGATGTCAAAATATGAATAAAACTTGAAAATATTAACTGAAAGGAGCCAGTTACAAAACAAAACAAACAACAACAACAACAAAACAGTGCTAGGGCAGCTGGGGAAAATGGCAGGTGTAGGCAGGGCAGCTACAGCTACTTGGCTACCTTGTTGAAATTTGGGGTAGGCGGTGGTCTCCTTTGGAGTCCATCATGGCTTTAGTGTGTTGCTTGCATGGCAACCCAACTGGGCACCACAGTGGCTCCTGGTTTGCAGACAAAAGACATCACTCTCTTTCCTTAGTAGAACGGACTTTCCAAAACTGGCTTTTAAGAGGCTAAAGGGTAAAAGTCCAGGAGCTAGCTTCATCCCTGGCTTTCTTTGTAATATGAATGGTACAAAAGCATTGGTGATTGAGGAGTTTTGCAGAGCTCGAGGTCATATCTATATAAAGTTTGTTACTCTGGAGTTGGAAATTGATGGTAACCTACATGAAAGCACAGTGAGAAAATGGAGAAAAGATGCTCTGTAGAACCACAGATACTAGTTGGGTCTAGTTTTGGTGGATGGCTTATGTTCCATGGCTGCCATCATATGACCAGAAAAGGTGGTTGCTCTTATTGGTGTAGCTACAGCTGGGGATGGACTGATGACACAGTACCAACAGCTTCCTGTTGAGGTGAAAAAGGATATAGAAATGAAAGGTATGTGTGAACCTTCCCATGAAAATACAGTGAAGATTCATCAGATTCCATACAGTTTCATTAGAGAAGCTGAATACCATTGCTTGTTTGTTTGTTACACAGCCCCATTCCTGTGAATTGCCCTGTATGATTGCTCCATGACATGACATCATACCATGGCATACACCCATGCAAGTTGCTAACCCAGTAATCAGCACAGCTGCAGATATCATCCTCAGAAAAGACAGTGGTCATCAAATAAAAAAGCAGACATCCATCTTCTTGTTTGCACAAGTGACGATTTAATTGATAAGCTTAAACTTGAAACAAGAATTACCAAGAATTGATATAGGGTAGTGATGCCTATATCATGTTGAAAATTCTAGTGGTGCAAAAATACCTTGGTGGGTGAGTCTAAAAGATCCTGTGAGAAGAAGTAAGAAGCACCTAAAGGCAGATAAAAGAAAGGAGTGGGGGGAAAAGGCAGAAAGGAAAGGAAGGAGAGGAGAATGGCAGACTGAGGGAACAGGCCCATGTGGCCTGGCCCGGGTAAGTCCCTTGGAAGAGTGAGCTGGAAGTGGCAAGGAGCCATGGTGACTGGCAGAAGTATAGCCGGTGTGGAGAGTATGGCACTGCAGTGTGACACAGTGAGCTGGTACCTGGAGATGGCCAGGGATTTGGAAAGCTGATATGTGCATCAGCAATTGTGGAAGAGTGAGCTGGAGGTGGCAAGGAGCCATGGTGACTGGTAGAAAAGTGGCCAGTGTGGAGAGTGTGGCACCGCAGCAAGGTGACATAGGAGCTGGTAACTGGAGATGGAGGCAGATTTGAAAGCTGATTTTGCATCAATATCTGTTGGAAATTTTGAAGAATCTTGGAGAAGCAGAGCAGTTTGGAATACTGGAGTAGTGAAGAGAAGACGCTGAAGAAAGACAACTCCACAGTGCCTGCCTCAGTTTTGGAGGGGCAAAGAGCACCATCTTGGACATATGTTTTTGAGACTAAAAATGGTGAATGGGGTAAGAGAACTGGTCACTTATAACTTTAAGGACTTTGTTTTTCCTGTTGAATTCCCTTGTTAATAAAACCTTGTTGCTTAAACTGTTTTTGAGTGGCAACTGCAACATGTGGGTGAGAAGGACCTAGTAATAAGCTGGGCAGCAGAAGCCGCATTTTAAGAAGTTTTTTCCTGTGGCTTGTTGGTTGGCAGCTTCTGTGCCTTTTCAACCTGATTTCAGAATCACATTTGCAGTTGGTATGTACACCAAGGGGTACAGGTGATTGGAAGAGGAATACAGATGAAAAACCCTAATACTTTGAAAGTTCTTTTCCTCTTAGCTGTTTTGTAAATATCACATGAGTATTTATTTAATGATGTAATTGCACAGTGATACAAATGGTAGAAAGTACCAAATACTGTTTGGAAAATTTCTTCCTTCCCTCAATATTTGATTTTTTTAAACCAAAATGTTTCCTTTTTTATTTAACTTAAGAGATGTTTACCTTATGAAGTTTATGTTAACTATCAGTTCATAATGGTATTCTCTCCTACTTAGAATTATTAATAAAACTTGAATTTGGTTTTTGTTTAGTTAAAAAAATCCTTAATATATCACTCCATATATATGAAATGTCCAGAGTATGTAGTCTATAAACACAGAAGATGAATTCATGGTAGTTAGGGACCTGCGGTAGACAGAGGATTAGGTACTGAGAAGGAATTGGTGGTAATAATTAAGGAATGCAGGCTTTCTTCATGGTACAATGAAAAAATTCTAAAATTGACAGATATAAAGCTACAAAAATACCAAAAGTTCTTGAATTGTACACATTAAGTTGAATTGTATAGCATGTGAAGTTTGTCTCAATAAAGCTATTTTTAAAAAGAAAAGTATCTGAACAGCTACTTCATTAAAAAGGACATTAAAAAGTCATTAATAAATAAACATATGGTCAGCTTTATTAAGCACCAGAAAAATATAAATGAACATCAAAATGAGACACCATCACACAACTATCTAAATTTAATTTTAAAAAGATAGGTAACATGTTGATGAAAATGTAGTACAGCATATATACACTATTAAGAAGAACTTAAGTTGGACAGTCACTTTGGAAAGTTTATTGATAGTATCTATTAAGGTTGACTGTAAATAAACCATGACTTAGCAATTTCACTTCTAGGTATTTATTCCATATATGTACACTAAAAAAGTATAAGAATATCTATAATAACCTAAATAAAGAACATAAAAAGTTAATATTTTTTTAATTATAGCAAATTGACTAATGGAATACTACACAGTAATTAAGATTAACTGTTGATACAACATAAGAGGGCATATATTATGCTGAGGAAAAAGACAATACTGTGTTGTTTGATCTGTACTTTTAGATATTGGGATAGTTATTATTTTGGAAAAGAGAAAAGGTAGAGTTGGATAGAGTTGTGAGTATGGTTTTAGGGGTGCGGGTTATTTTAATTTCTTGATCTGGGTGCTGGTTACATGGATATATTTTATTTTATTTTTGAGACTAGGTCTCACTATTTTTGCTCAGGGAACCACAGGCTCATGTTGCCCGGGGTACCACGTACTCAAGCAATCCCCAACCTCAGCTTCCCAGGTAGCTGGGATTACAGGCATGTGCCACCATGCCCAGCTATTTTTTAAAGACTAGGTCTCACTATGTTGTCCTGGGTGGGATTTGAACCCACAGACTCAAGCGATTCCTAGTCTCAGCCACTCTCTAGGCTGTGCTTAAAAGGCATCATGGTACCCAGCTACATGGATATATTTTATAACTTACCTAGTATATACTCTTTGTTTTCTTCTGTATGTATGTATATAACTATATGTGAATATATATTCCTATAAAAATCATGTTTTCCAGAATAGATTACTTTGATTTAAAAACTTTTTTTAATGAGCAGAAGAGGAAGATTAACAGTATCACACTTCCAGACTTCAAATTATACTTTAAAATCATAGCAATTAAAACCCATACCAATAATGTGAACAACTAATTCATGACAAAGACCAAGACCATACACTGGAACAGGGAAAATCTCTTCAATAAATGGTGCTGGGGAAACTGGACAGTCACATAGCAAAAAGAATGAAAATAGAACATTATCTCACACCACACACAACAATCAATTCAAAATATATAAAAGATTTGGATATAAGACCTGAAAGCATAAAAATCTATAGAAGAAAACATAAGCAAAACATTTCACAACATGAGATTCACTGAAGTCTTTAGGGATTTGTCTCCAACAGCAAGGAAAACAAAAGAGGATATAAACAACTGGGACTACCTCAAACTAAAAAGCTTCTAAACAGTGAAATAAACCCAAACTAAACAAAAAGATACCATACTAAATGGGAGATAATATTTACACACCATACATCTGAGAAGGGACTGCTTATCAAAGATCTACAAACAACTTACACAACTCAACAAAAAGAAAGCAAATAACCCAATTAAAAAACAGGCAGACCTAACCACTTCTCAAAAGGAGATATACAGGAACATGAAAATAGTGCTCATCATCAGAAGAATGCAAATCAATCAAAACCAAATAATACACCACCTCGCACCCAAGAGAATGTCCTTTTTAAAAAGACCAGGAACAACAAATGTTGAGGGTGTGGAGAAAAAGGAACTCTCCTACACTGTTAGAGGGCATGCAGATTGGTCCAACCCATGAAAAATGATATGAAAGTTTCTCAAAACATAAAAATAGATGCAATATAATATTCATCAATTCATTTCCTATGTATCTACCCAAAGAATACAAAAACATTAATTCAAAGGGTATTATGGTCATTATAAGTTCATTGTAAGTTCATTATAGCACTATTTATGATAGTCAAGCTATAACACTGTGATAGTCAAGCTATGGAAAAAACTTATATATGTGTGTATATATATGTATACACATACACATACATATATATGTATATACACATACACATACATATATATGTATATATGTATATATACATATACACATGCACACATACCTATACATATGTACACACAATGGAATATCATTCAGTTATATGCATAAAAAAGATGAAATGTTTGGGACAACATGGAACTCAAGGGGATTATGCTAAATGAAATGTCAGAAGGAGGAACAAATGCTATATGATTTCAATCACAGGTATAATATTAAAAAGCTAAGGAAGAGACAACCAAACCAAAAATAAACCTTGAAATGTAATTGTAGCATGAAGCTATAATATGGGTGGGTGGGCCTGGGGGAGTCAAGGGAAGAGAGAGTTCAATGGACTATGGTGGAGAATTATTGTTGCTTTAATGGTTATGAGAACATACATTTGTGAAGGTACAAACCTAGACACCTAAAACATATACAGTGTTGCAGATGAACACCACCTCAATAAACATAATTGGACAAACTGGGAAACTGGAGATCAGAGAAGGGATGTAGATTAACTTTTTGTTACATATCATTTTGTTCTGTTAAAAATAAGAAATTCAAGATGATGAATCACAGATGACATGGACTTAGACTTATACAAGGAGGTTTTACATATATGTGTGTGTGTATAAAATCATTTAAAAAATAAAATAGGACTGGTAAATACCTGGAAACAAAAACATAAGTCAACATTTTAAATAAAAAATAATATGATTACATCTTCTACATCAGTTAAACACAACAAAAATTTTTGTATATGTTAATTAGTTTTACATAGAACTAAAGTAAAAAATTTATAGATGTGTTTCATTCCTAGGACTCTGGACAAAGCATCCTTTTTTCTTCAGAATACCCCATCCCCATACCCCAAGGTTCATGTCACCAAACACTAAAAGGATCCAAAGTAAATCAAAAGTTTTTTCCACCGGCAAACATTTAAGAATCCGTCAGCACCAATGAAGACCATATTCTGTATTTGTGATATGAGGATCCTTCACATTAAGGTCTAAAGTTTCAAAGTTACCCCTTTTTAAGTAACTGTGGACTAGCCAATTACATGAAAGTTCGAACAATGTTTAAATTACTAGTACCATATTGCAGTATCATATACTGTCTTTTTTGAAAAGCATTTCTCTATAAAAATTTTTAGACAGATAAATGAACAAAATCACAACATTGGTTTTGCTTAGAAAATACAGAATATCCTTAAAAATGCTTTTGCTATACATGCTATAAATACGTGTCCATGTTAAATATTGTTCCTTTCATTGAATTGTTGATTACATTTTATTTTTTAATATTAAACAATTTATTTATATATAAATTTCACATCTTTATGATCTCTGGGGTTCACCCCCCTCTCTAACCATTCCCACCCTGTCCCACCCACCCCCAATTTGTATACTTTAATTTGGTTGTTGGCTTGTTTTGACTTGTCTTCATGCTTTCTGTTTATCTTTCCCATATTCCATAAAATAGAGAAACCATTTGGTTTCTGTCTTTTTCTTTTTGACTTGTTTCTGCTAATATGATTTCTTCTAAGTCCATCCATGTTATCATAAAATCATCCAATTTGTCATTTTAAATTAATGAATAATACTCCATTGTGCATATATACTACATCTTTTTCATCCAGTCATCTTTTTTGGGACATTTAGTTTGCTTCCATGTCCTTGCAATTATAAATAGTGCTGCAATAAACCTCCAAGCACAGTTGTCCCTTTGTACCCACACTGAAGTCTCCTATGGGTAAAGTCCCAGGAGAGCAATTGCTGGGTCAAATGGTAATTTCATTTTCATTAATTTGAGGGCCCTCCATATAGCTTTCCATAGAGGTTGGACCAGTTTACATTCCCACCAACAGTGTAAAAGTATCCCCTTCTCTCCACATCCTCACCAGCACTTGCCGTTGCCCATTTTATGGAGGTGGGCCATTCTTACTGGTATAAGGTGGTATCTCATTGTGATTTTGATTTGCATTTCCCTTATTGCTAATGATGTTGAGCAATTTTTCAAGCACATGACTACATTTTAAATGACATATTTGGGGACAAAAAGACATTCAGCTGGGCACGGTGGCATGTGCCTGTAAACAGCAGCCTAGGAAGCCACGGCAGGGACTGGGGATCACGGGTCAAGTCCCGCACAGCGTAATGTAGTGAGACCTAGTTCCAAAGAAACAGCTGGAGTGGTGGTATGCGCCTGTAATCCCAGCTACCTGGGAAACTGAGGCTGGGGATTGCTAGAGTCTGCGGTACCCTGGGCAATGTGAGCCTGTGGTTTCACAGGCAAAAATATCAAGACCTAGTATAAAAAAAAAAAAGATATCCAGTTAAATCACTGTACAATGTGATCCCAAAATACCCAGGGATGAGTTAGGCTTAAATTTTAGAGGTGGGTATTTTTAAATGACAATCAGATTGCTTTTATCACTACTCAAGTTGGATAATTTTTTTAAAAAATGAATCTAGGAAATAATGATGACTTTAAAGGTTCTAAATAGGTAAATCACACTATCAAGCTACTTTTTCAATGTGCTAAACTAGAAATTTCTAAATGTGTTGTGTGAGAAACCACTGCTAATTCATTTATATCGTAAATTGTAAATTTAAAATGCCACCAGCTTAATAATATATATGCAGGTATATGAACTAATTTCATTTTAAATTATTCTCCCTTCTTTCCTTTACTAGACTCCAATGAAAAGGAAAATAAAAGAGTATAACTCAGGAGTTAAAAGGAAAAGAAAATGCAGGAACTTCAATCAGACCTGCATGACTCATGTCAGGTCAATAGCAAACCTCCTATGTTGAGTCTTTAAAAAAAGAAGCCTCAAGGATCCTTCAAATTATGTTCGAGCCACACGCCTGATTAGACAATTGAATCACTTTACTGGCCGACGTCTTCCTCTTGATTCAGGCCTCTGCTCTGGCTGCCACAAATATGTTTATTCAGTGTAAATGAAGTGATGAAGATTGACCTTTCTAGTTGAGCAGCTGGCTGAACAGGGTTTTAAATGGTATGCTTACGATTTTATTTCACTCAACTGAAGGCAAAAGGCAGTGAGAGAAGAGTTCATGGATGATACATCCATACATATAATTTCTATTCTAGGAATTTTAAAGTGCCTTTCCTGCCCCTTTGGATAAATTCAGCATCTCACATCAGGGTGAGGTAGTTTGCATCAAACTACCACTGCAAGATGGTCAGGGGCTTCAAAATAGACTTAGAAGCCTTAGAAGCAATATGTCTTTTAAGAATTGTTCCCATATATTTCCTGTCGGGGTGGAAGGGGGTGGGGGGCCAAAGCTGAACAAAAAAAGAGAAAAACTGCTTAAACTCTGTCTTAAACTCTGCCTAGTACCTTGACTAATTCGAATGTCTTTTCACTCATGTTTCTTCCCAAAGCACAAAATAATAGGACTTTCATTTTCTTTCTTCTTTTACTGCATAATCTGACAAAGCATTCTTGGAAACTCAATATTCTGGATATTGGGGACCATACATAATTTCAGTATTTAACTTTTTTTTAGCATTTACTTTTTGCTCTTTCCAATCCTTGCTTACCTCATTCAGTTACTGCACACTCTCACTCAACCCAGTAGTCATATTTAAAATCATATAGGAAGCCGGGTGTGGTAGTACTTGTCTGTAATCCAAGCACTCAGAGACAAGAGGCCTGGGATCACTTGAGTTTGTGGGTTTGAGACTACCCTGGGCAACATAGCGAGACCTGGTCTCCAAAAGCAGCTGGTCATGGTGGCATACACCTGTAATCCCAGCTACCTGGGAGCTGAGGCTGGGGATCGTTTGAGTCTGTGGGATCAGGACTACCCTGGGCAACATAGCAAGATCTAGTCTCAAAACAAACAAACAAACAAATAAATGAATGAACGAATGAATGAATGAACGAATGAATGAATGAATAAAATAGGTGGCTACTGCCCAAGATATTACATAGTCAAATCAGTCCTCAAAAACAAATATCCATGGAATACCTAGTAGGAGAAAGAATCTACATTTGAAATTCTTTTAGAATTGCTACCTGATTTTCATTCAATGCTAGCACATGAGCAAGTGCTAATTTGCATAGCTGATAGGAAGTTCAGTGCAATCATTTACTCACAGCAAGCACGATGCTAGAAGCTAAGGCTTAGAGATAAGACTCAGCCAGACTCTTCATTCAAAGTCTCCAAAGTCCAATGGAAGAGAGGCCCTTTAAACCTAAAATCCTAATATCATAGATGGGTCATTACAGGACTAGATACAAAGTGACATGAGAAAACAAAAACAAAACAAACAACAAAATACAAGCAACTACTTCAAGTTCAAAAGAACTAGAACAGTTTCTTAGACAAGGCACAAATAGAACCAAGATTGGAGAGATTTTTAGAAGAAAGGGGGTTAGCAATATGGAGACAGGGCTTTCTATTCAGAAGCAGCAGGATGTAAAAAGATGCAGATTTTCTGTTAGAATGGCCGAGAGCATGATGTTCTGGACAGAGAGCATGATGATGGTTAGTCAACATTATGAATACACTTAACACCACTAAACTGCACACTTGAAAATGGCAAGTTTTATACCACAGGGAAAAAATATATAGATAGATGTGTAAAAGAATAGGAACACCCAAAAGGGCAGAAAACTAAGTGGCAGAAGAAAGGATGGAGAGGTACCAGAATTAGACCACAAAGAGCTATGGATTCAGCTAAGGAGTGTGAAGGAGAAATCAAAGAAAGGGAGAAAAAAGACTGAAAGCTTCAGAAATCATTAAGAAGCTATTAATATAATCCATATGAGAAATGCAAGTCTAAATTCTGAGTGGCAACACACACACACACACACAAAACCACACAAAAATGAAGAGATTTCTGAAAGAAATAAAGAAGAATGAAAAGAACGTGGAGACTAAATGTGAAAGAACAAGCAATCTAGAATGCCTCTCAGGCTTCTTGCTTGAGTAATGAGGTAGGAGATCGGACATTTCTGCTTTGATCTACTAAGTTTAAAACCTTGTGGATAAAGGGTGAAGACGAGCAGCAATAAAAGCAAATGCTTGATTTCTTGAGTGGGTTGTGGTCTTTGTACTTGTTTGGAGATTCAGAACTGAGAAGGAAGCCATTTTTTGTCCACTTCTGAACAAACCCAGAATCTCTGTCACCCAGAAATTAAGGGGTTTGAGAGACTCAAGAGGGAACTTCTCTGATAAGACTCTCAGCAGCACCTTCAGTGAGGGTCAACGAGGGCAATATTCCCAACAAGAGGAAGCCAGCAGTTTGTGGTGTCTGTTGCTGATACTTACTTCTCTTGGAAATAACTTGGGGACTTTTGCAGGATGGAACAGCATCTGACAGGTTGGGAAGGGCAGAACAGAATGAGTTATCATTTGGGGAGTGTGATTAGGGCCTAGATTATTCTCCTGTGCTATTGAGGCCTAGAACTTACCATTTGATATACACTTTAGCAAAAGTAAAACCAGTCATTCACTAACCATTTTGTAGATTGTTCTTTGACATTTAACAAAACAGTGAGCATCTTTCTATGTCACAGTATTCTTCTAAAAACTTCTTGTTTAAAGCTAAATAGTATCTGACTATATTCCATGATTTATTCAACCAATCCCCTATAGTTGGACATTTCAGTTTGAGTGGAGCTAATCAAGGTAATTTTAAGCGTTAAGTTCATCATCACCAAGTAATCACACTTTTATGATGATATCTAGAAATATCTAAACATTTTAATTTCAAGATGACTTGCCCATAAAATTCCCTTTAGACTTTTGTTTTTTCAAAAAAAATTTTTTTTAATCTATATACCCAGCTAAAAGAATGCATAGTAACTTATGGGCCCTGATTATACAAGAAGAAAGTAAATTGCTCACTTGTTGGGGTGCATTAATTTTATCAAGCCACTAGCGTACCATATTGTACAATGGAAGAGGCAGGTAATTCACTAAATGACACCCTAGTGGCACAAAAGAATAAGTGCCTCTCCACTAAACGAACTGTATTCTTGGTCCGCAAGATCTAGTGTATTGTTTTATATCTCTTTTCCCACCCTATTGATGTTTATTGGGCCCTCTCTGGGTTAACAATAAATGCAAAAATGTTATTTCTTCTACCTGTAAAGTCCCTCAACTCCAATTTCTGTGCCCAACTGGCTCCTACTTATTATTCAAGACAGTAAACTGTTACTTCCTCCAGAAAGCCTCCCCTGATCACTTTCATCCTGAACTGTATTCTTGAAGTGTTCTGCCTATATCACTTATACTAAGCACAGTTTATTATAATTATTTGATATTCACCCACCAAATTTTAAGCCTCATTAGGTTGGGATCCTGGCTTTCACTGTAATAGCCTCAGGTATAGCACACTTGTTCATTAAATAATTGCTGAGAAGAATGCTGTGATTTATAGAGTACTACACTCTTACCTGCCTACCAACATTCTTATCACAAGCAATGTTTTCTCTCAGGAGCAACTGAGCAACATTCCTAACTAAAAAGATTATGTCCAGTTTTCTAATAAAGTTATGATAATGCTGAATTACTGTTGTGCTACATAGTAACTAAACAAATATAAGTGATGTGGAAATTGCTACCACTGATAATTTCCAGGACTGCAGTGAAATGGCATGAGGTACATGACCCCCTCTCTCCCTCCATCAGAGATGGGAATGACCTCATCTTGCTCTGCCAGCCTCTTCTAAATCCCCCAAGTTCCAGAACATCCCCCTAATCCACCATATTTTCCCTGCCTAGTATTCAGTCACACTAAAAATATTTCCTCTGGAAATAGGGTTAAGAAAATCCTGCCATGCATCAAAACCTGTCCCTTAGACTACCTGGCATTCCATCATTTACAGATTTGGGTTAACAAAAGAACACATACCCCTCATGCCACCAAAAAGCAAATAAACTAGTTAGCTAGTACCTTAAATGGTACAAAGCAAGTGAAAATTAAAGTAAGGGAATAGTTTTGAAGGAAAATGAAAACGATAAGAGTAACTGCTGTGATGCAGTGGTAAGAAAGTTCTGGCAATGAAAGAACAAGAAATTCCAACAGAATGAAAGAAACTGGGTTAAACCCAAATTTTCACTTTTTTTAATCTATAGCGTCCAAACATCCCTACTTTGATTCTTTTCCCTCCAAAATACAATCTTCCATTTCCGATACCCACCATGCAATTATTTAACTCTCTTTGATCTGTTTACTTTTCAAAACAACAGTTTGAGCTACATTTAGTTTCCTTATCTTGAAATGGGGATATCACCACTTGCTCACAGACCAAAAGAAGTGCCTGCTGCCCAGGAACAATTAACACCTCATTAGTCTGAGAGAGGTGCTTAAAATACAAGTCCAAATTTCTTTCTTCCTCAACAGATGGAGCTATTTCATATCAATAGCAAATATAAATGTGTAATAAAGGCTTGTCAGACTCAAGAGGTAACTTCTATGACTAAAGCCTGAATTTAGTAGCAATGTTATAACACTCAAAAAGTAGAAACAATTCATCCAATAATGAGTAAACAACATATATTCACATAAGGGAATACTATTGAGCAATAAAAGGAAATGAAGCACAACAGTTTGAATATATTCAATGCTAGAAAATCATATACTTAAAAATTGTTAAGATACTAATTTTATGTATGCTTCACTACATAGAAAAGGAAGCACTGAAACATTACAACATGTGTGAACTTTGAAAACATTACACTAGTGAAGCTGTCACTCTTCAAAAGGCCATACATTATATGATTCCATTTATATGAAATGTCCAAAACAGATAAGCTAACAGAAACAGAAAGTAAAATAGTGGTTGCCAGAAGGCGGTGGTAGGAGTGAATGTAGAGTGGCTGCTGAAGTTTCTTTTTAGAATGGTGAAAGGTTCTAAAAATATAGCGTGGTTATAGTTGTACAACTACTGAATATTCTGAAAACCAGAGGACTGTACTCTTTAAAAGATTGGATTATATGATAAGCAAATTATACCTCAATAAAACATTATTTTAAAAGGCAAATGCTGGTAAACAAAGTGTTGCTGGTATACCTGGGACACTTAAGAAACATTTAGAAAATCAGGAAAAAGAATAAGGCCTCAAAAATTGTATAACTGATGCATTCATAATAAGAAAAAAAAACACCAATAAGGTATATAAATCACAAATTGAACTACCATCATGAAGCTAACAATAATTAGATCACTTAGAAAAGAAACAAGATTGGAAAAATTTGTTTTTAATCATGATGTGCGGAATCACACCTCTCTTTGATTCAAAGGGGCAATAATGTGTAATCACTAAGGTTCTAAAAATAGACTGACCTAGTAGCTAATCCTCTGCTCCATCAGTGACTCTATGAACATGAGAAACTTAGAGACTTTAGCTCTTCATACAACACACAGGCATTTCTTTTTCTTGCTCATGTAGTTAAACTATAACTTGGCTTTCAACTTTCTCCTCATATTTTATGATTAGAAATTTCTCCACAATCATCAAATGAGCACTTTTTTATACTTAGCTTCTATATCATTTATTGACTTCTTTTTTACAGTTAATTCTATTTTTCTGTGCTTGTGCTTACATTATACTGCCTAACACAGTTTCTTCTCTCCACTTTCTTTTGTCACTATTGGCTATTTTTGGACTTAAAGTCACTTTTTCCCCTCTCTCCAGGATACAAGTCTAATGTTATCTGTCTTAAAAACTCCTACAGCCCCTACATACCTCCATATTCAAACTTAATAATGCTTGGCTCTCTCGGGATGTCAGGAAATTGCTGAACATGCACAAAACATTTCTTAATTGTACTGTACATGTCTAATTCCCTTGAGGAGACTGGGGACTTCTCAAGGGCAAGGAATATGCCTGTCCGCCATCTCTGCTATACCCTGTGTACACCATGACTAGTCCCTGAAACTAAGTTGGCAGGGCCTCAATAAATACTTTTTGAATGACTTAGGGAATAAATAGCAACTGTGGTCCAGATACATACACTACTTTAGCATGTTTTTACAGACTCATTACATTGTTCCTTTTGACCACTTCATATCAAATTTTCCTACCCCTTATATCCACGCAGCAAATGCTCTAGGGTCCTATTATTTATTGATCATCCTCATATGAATATCTAGAGCTGACTTGCTGAGAACCTGGCATCACTGCCTATGGATATTCTACCATCTGCTAGTTGCGAACTAAACCTACTCATAGTGAAACACCCAAGTGTTCATTCTTCACCAGGTCTGAAAGAGAGTGAGCATCCCATAAGTAAAAACTTCTGCAGGGTCACTGGCAAGGGTAAAGGCTGTTGTCTCCTGGTCTTCTTCTGCATTAAGACTTTTAATAAGGTCACAAGGTGAGAGTGAGCAGCTGACTAGAGGCCCTGAATATTAGCTAGCTGAGTGCCTCCACTTCATTCCACATGAACCAAATTAAAGGCTGGTAGACCTTATCCATTTTCAATCCCAAAATTTTGCCTTTGCCTTTCTTCTAAGCAAGACAAAGTTTTTCAAATCTGCACTCCATTTAGGCTGCTCCTTATATTCTGCACCATCTTTTAGGAAAATAAGACAGAATAAAGACAATGGGTTCTTCTTTTCCTGCTTCCCACTATCCTCCCCAGCTGTCATTTTTGCATTCTCACTTCCTTCTAGACATCATTTTTTTTTAAAGGAACATCCTTTTGTACCACTGCAGAAGGGCATCTGCACAGATTTTGAGAAGGCAAGTCCAAGATTTTTTCTATCTAACCTTTTGATATGATGTTTATTGACACATTTCTTGGGAACCTAACCTGATGATGTACATCTTTTTAATGCATTGTTTCTTTCTATGTTAAACACATTTTCTTCCATGATATTACTTATTTTTTGTGTAATGTTGTCAAACCTGAAAACATATTTTTATTAAAAAAAAAAAAACACTTTGAAACTACTATCTACTACTTATTCAATAATATCAACGGCTACTTGCCATGATCAAAGCACATGTTATTGGTCCTTTTTCTGTGTGTGGTTTTTTGGTTTTTTTTTTTGCAGATTTCAGATTTTGCAAATCCTTTAAATAATGGAAGAAGTTATGCCTTGATATGGGAAGTCTCTCTACTTCCCACTCAATTTTGTTGTAGACCTAAAACTGATCTAAAAAAATTGTCTTCTAAAAGTCAAGCTAAATATGAGACATCATATATGAAGGAAGCTGTAATATACTCAAATATAGCATCAAACAATCATAAAAATTAACGGAATAAAGACAAACTATCCTAGTACTATCAGGAAAAGGACTAGATATGGTCACTTTTAAACTTTGTTTCTATTTTGATGGATACATGGATATAAAGGGCTTATATCACCAATATGTAAACTGCCTTGTAAACTTTTAAGAGTATGGGCAGGACACAGTACAGAAACTGAAAATATTAGACACTTTTCCAGCCTTCTTGTAGCCAGGACAAAGTATTTGATGAAAGGTTTGGTCAACCAGGCACTCCTATCCTGAATCCTGACTCTGAGGCTGTGACAATGAATAAACAGTGTCCATGAAAACATTTGGGCAGCAGATATAGGCAATTAAAGCAATTTTAGCACCAATATCAAGTATACCAGCACAGAAGTGATAGTGATGACACTGGAGCATCATTTCCAGAACCCTAAGTAACAGAGAGGCAAACAAATTAATCCAGAGGTCAGAAACAGAGGTAGCAGTAGTTTCTCCTACTGGCTCCCTATTATTATTCTGGGTGCTCCCTAACCTTCACTGCTTATGTCCATTTTCTAAGTCTACTTCTGCAAACTTCCTATAAATTTTCTGAGGTACCCAATGTTCTTTGTAAATTTTTCTTTTGTCAAAATTGGTCAAAGTCAGTTTCTTTGTTTATAACTAAGAACACTGATATAAGAGCTAATATTTTAAATATTAACAGATAATTAATATTTGTTAAGGGCTTACTTGATATACCACAAATTTTTATATCACTTAATGAGGTGTAATTTACACAAAGTACAATTCATCCTTTTTAAATAATGTCTTTTTGGCAATGTTGCAGAACAACCACAACAGTCAAGATATAGAATGTCTCTATCATTTAACAAAGTTGCCTTGTGTCATTTTGTAGTCAATTTCTTATGACTATCCCTATATTCTAGTTCTATATTTTTGCTTTTTCCAAGAATGTCATAAAATGGAAGTATATAATAGGTAGTACTTTTGTGACTGGCTTCTTTTACTTATCATAATTCATTCGAGAATCACATCTGTTGCTACAATTAACAATGGCCTAATCCGTTTAACTGCTGAGTACTAGTTAATTTTATGAATGTACCACAATTTGCTATCTATTCACCAGTTAATGGCTATTTGGGTTGTCTTCTATCATAATGCTGGAAACATGGAAATGTATCAAAATAATTATAGAATTCCTTCTGGGAATGTAAATGGTAAAACTTTTAGGACAATATATAAGAAATAAGATGTTCTCTCATATAAAGGATTTATTTTATTCTATAAATTAACATACTCAGATACAGATATAATTTTTATCAATACCCTCTTTCAGTACATTTGTAAAAATATAGCATTATAGATCCCTCCCAATGTCATATATGTGTAAATACACATATATGTATGTATGTATATATATGAATCAAGAAAAATTCCTCAGGGAAAAAAAATAAGCATAATTTGTTTCTTGTTTGCTAGCAATATCATCATCATCATCGATGATATAGTAATAAGCAAAATGCTACTTGAGTGGTGCTTTCTCTCTTGAATCTGCTAGGTTCATAACTCAAAAGCAATTTCAAGGCTATGGCCAATTTTTATCCTGTGGCAATTCATCCTGCAGGTAAAAAACTCATTCTCTATACCTATTTTCACTATGCTTAATTAAGATTTATAAATGGTATAGTCATAGACTGTTACAGTTATTTTGCCCTCTAAGTATGAAAGGAATAACATCATACATGTTTAAATATATAGAATACTGTTTCAGGAGAAAAACATCTCACTTCTATGTGAAAGAATTCTAACCCCAACTCCACTGATACAGTTTGGGTATAAAAACTTTTATATGCTACCCAAGCAGCATTCTGCTTATTACTACATCATCACCTGATGATGATGATGATGATATTGCTAGCAAACAAAAAACAAAATTATGCTCCCTCTGATAATTCTGAAAAAAATCTCTCTTGCTGTCTTATATTCTATTATCTCTTATAAGGCTTTTTGAGATTTTCAAAATTACAGGTTTGCTTAGCTCTTATTTTGTGGTCACTTTCCATAAGTATTTCCCAAGTACAAGGATTCTAGTCAAAGGTACTCAACATAATTAACTATAATTAAAAGTTAAAAAGATTAAATTCCCAGGCAACCAGAGTGCATATTTTCACCCATACTAAGTCAATTCAGTTCACTTCTAAATAACTAGCAATGGTGCTCGATTGCTAGAGTGGATATAAGATGGAGACACTAGCCATTGCTTGTTAAGATAGGGAAAAGTTAAATACTGCAGCATACTCCAGAGATGAGATCATGACCTTGGTTATCACACTTATCATTTCAGGCAGGAAATTTTCCTGCCATGTTATAGCTTAACCATAAACTATAACATGTATCTGGGAAAGATTCACTGTGACTTGCCAAAGGTCACTTTCACTTTTAACAAAGCAAAATAACCCAAGCAACTAAAATTTACAAAATATATTTATTTTAATTTAAATTTATTTAAATTTAAGTAAATTTATAAAATTTACTAAAATTTACAAAATAACCCAAGCAACTAAAATTTCCAATGACATGAACTAACCATTTTTATGTAGTTCTAAACCTAACATTCAAGTTCTTCTTCATTTCATTACTTCTTAAAGAACAAACTCAGGGAACTCGTGGGAGAAAAGAACAGCATGGTACTACGGTAGGAGTAATGCTAGTAGCAAACCTTCAGACAGATGGGAGTAAAATTTCAACCTTCCAGGAGCATGGGGAACCAACTCCAGGGTGATACTGGGAACAAATGAAAACATCATTTAGAATCAGGATATCTGAGCAGGAATGAATGAATGGGTAAGAGTCTATTTAAATTTATAACTACAAACATACAAGGATGGGAGCTTTCCCATCCTTAAATCTTAAAATTTAACCACATTGTCATCAAAATGAAAAGGGACACTTTTTTTTTTTTTGAGACTAGATCTCGCTATTTTTGCTCATGGAATCACAGGCTCACATTGCACGTGGTACCACAGACTCAAGCAATCCCTAGGCTCATCTTCCCAAGTAGCTGGAATTACAGTTGTGCACCACCACAACCAGCTATTTTTTGAGACTAGGTCTGCTATGTGCCCCCGGTGGGACTCGAACCACGATCCCTAACCCCAGCCACTTCATAGGCTGAAGCTTACAGGCATGCACCACCATGTCCAGCTGAAAAGGACACTTTAAAAAAAGTTAAAAAGTGAGTGAAGATGAAAGGTAAATTGAGATAGTTACTAGTGTAAAAATAAAAATTCTAAATGCTGTCTAAAAATTAAAGGACTGACAAAAGCAGTGATGGTTTTACTCACAAGATTAATTTTTTCAATGATTAAATAACTTGAAATAAAAGTTTTTAAATATTTTAAGAAATAAATTCTAATGGTGTTCTCAATATGCTTAGAAATAAAAACATTTATTAATTTATTAACGTCTCTACATGCAAAGGGATAATGGTCATAATCTATGTGGTATTTTCAATATTTGAAAAAGACCAGTAGAAATTCTATATTGATTCCTAAGATTTCTTTGCGCTCAATTATTTGGTCAAAAGTTCTAGTTGAAATTTATATAAATCCTTCATTAATTGAAATGGGAAAACTTTTATCAAATTTTAGTTAAAATCTATGTCTTTCCATTCATTAAAAATGACAAAATGGGCCATCCCAACTTGCATGTGGGTACCGCGTGGGCCAGTTTTGGCCCATGCCTGCGGTGGCCCAGATATCAGCCACCACCATGCCGTTGCACCCCTGCGATGGGGATGGGGTGTGGTGGGGGTGGTGGTGGTGGTAGGTAGTTCACCACAGTCCCCTCTCATTTTGCTTCCACTCCAAGCATCCCACACCAGCAATAAATACATTGAGACAAACTTTGACCACAGAAACAGAAGAAGCAAGGAACAGCAAGAAAGACTTTAAAAACAAATGCCTCTAAGGCAGGACTCAAAAAGAGCAAGGCAAATTCACAGAGCAATGAACTGTGAGAACAAACATGAAAAACTATGCCTGCTACTCACTGGGGAGCTGTGACCAAAAACCCAGCACAGAGATGTTGTCAATAAGGAACAGCATACCCCCTTTGCCAGAAGGAGGATGCTTACAGAATGGCCGTAGCCCAACAGCAAAGCTCCTAAAAAGGAGACGAGGATACCTACCATCAGTCGATGGCTGTCCCTATCAAAGAGCCACTCTACCAAAACATAAGACTGGGCTTCAGGTCCCCAAAGTCAAAGACCTGAAACATAACGGAATGGAGCAGCAAAATGAGGCAGAAAACAACAAAAAGAACAGCCACCAAGAAACAAGAAGCATGGATACAAGCCAAAGGTGCTTGTAATGGCCAATGAAGATTTAAAAAAAAAAAAAAAAAAGACTAGAGGGCTAAACATAAACATGGACAAACAACAAAAGTAAAGGAGGCAAAGAGAACAGAAGGGGCATGGTAGGGTGGGGTAATCCCATGGGGATCAACAATTATGCAATCATGTATTGTACAAAATCCAAAAATTTTTAAAAAATTTATATATAAAAAATATATAGTTTATGGTTAGAAATCCTTTAAAAGCAGTTTATAGGGCAAAAAAAAGTTCTGTTTAACTCTCTTGCTGAAGTAAAACTTGTAAATTAAATAATAAAGTTGGACAAGAAAACTCATAAAACTGGGGGGGAAAGGCTCATTTAAATATTTTTAGCCAGGTGTGGTGGTGTGTGCTTGTAATCCCAGCTATCTGGGAGGTTGAGGCCAGGGATTACTTGAGTTTGTGGATTCAGGCAACACAGTAAGACCTAGTCTCAAAAAAAAATTTAATTACTTAAAATAAATAATATTTTTAAGTTCCTTCTGAACATCTAAGCAGAACAGCTGGATAATCAAGGAATTCAAATGGTTTAAATCATAGCTGGTACAATTTTAGGGGAGTTCATGAATTTAATATAATTTTCTTGAAGACAAAGCCTACAAGAAATAAAATTAAAATCCCACGTAACCATGATGCTCAGACATAATCACCATTAAAATTTCAATGCATTACCTTCTGTAACAGGCTAAATAATTGCTCCCAAATCAAATCTAACCCCTGAAACTGTAATTTTCATGGACTGAAAATTTACATGAAACTGTAAATTTCATGTTATTTTATTTGGACAAGATGACTGTAAATGTTATCTTATATTTACCAATGTGAGTACAGAAAATTTAATTGAACTTTGGAGATTATTCTGAATTACCCAAGTGGGCCCTACATGCAATCACAGGTGTCCTTATAAGAGACAAAGGGAGACTACGCACAGATGTACAGAAGGCAACATGACTGAGGAGGGAGGAGGTCACAAGCAAAGGAGTACCTGCAGTCACAGGAAACTAGTTGAGACAAGGACCAAAAATTCTCTCCCCTGCAGCCTCTGGCAGGAGTACAGCCTTGTCAATCATTGATTTCTGCTTGAATGATACACATTTCATACTTCTGACCTCCAAAATGGGAGAATAAATGTTTATTGCTTTAACCCACCAAGTTTAAGGTGACAGGAACTATTGGGGGACTTAACATATCTTCAAATATTTTTCTTTATTAAAAATTTTTTTAAATAATTAATTTTATTTGTCTCATTTACACATTAACTTTTCTATGAATAATTTTACATAGTTCATATTAAAACATACATTTGAATTTTAAATGTATTGTGAATGAATGCTTTATATACATGTTTAGTTATATGTTGTTCTATCATCTGACATGCCATAATTTAGTCATTCTTTTATATGTGTAATTTTAAGCTTCTCACTATATAATGTTCTAATGAATACCTAGTTATAAAGTCATCTTAAAAGTGAGCTTGCAAGTCTTTTCAGAAAAACTGTAACAATTTAAACATACACTCAGCATATTTTTATCATAATTGAGAATTGTTTTTCTAGTTTTTGTTAAATGATAAAACCCAGCATCTTACTTTAGCTTATTTTACTTACTGATGAGCAATTTTTCATATATGAGTAATCTATAATTCCATATTGTATTGTCAATTTTTTGACATTTTTCCATTAAGTGATTGGGTTCTTAGTATTTATATAACTTTGAGGCCATTAATCTCTCACCACATTAGCTACATTTTTTTCCTGAACTTTTGCTTGCCTTCTAATTTTTGTTTTTGATGCTTTTTGATATGAAATAATCTTTAATCTTCATGTGATATCTTTTGATCTTTTCCATCTAATTTCCTCCATTATGTTGATACTTAGCTAGTTCCCCGCATACAAAGATTAAACAAACATTTTATTTTCTTCTAGTGACTCCTTGCATTGCTGATTTAGAAATTATGGTTTATCCAAAGTGAGAAATCATCTACTGCATTTGTGTTTATCTAAATGCAACATTTCTGAAAATCAAAGCATCACTGCAGCTGAAGCAAGTAACAACAGATTTAATATCTTTCAGCATTTCTTAATTAGAATTGTTTTATAAGAAATCTATCTTTACCAATTGGACTTCAATATAATAATAACAGTATACAAAAGGGCTAACAGGTTTTACCTCCAAGCAATATACTGGCTGCCTAGAGCACTGGTTTAAGAAAAGCACTCAACCGAGTGTCAGCTTTGCTGACCACAGTCCAGGAAGGGGTGTGCAGCAACAAATGCACACTCTGCCCCAGACACCTGGATCCTGGCAACCTTGACTCTTTTCTTCATACTTTATCCTCTATACTTGGTCTAGTGCCTGACATATTAGGGCTACTCAGCAAAAATCTTTTGGGTGACTGAATGATGGTCATCCCAAGGCCTTTCTCTCAGAGCCATTTTAACTACATCAGTGATGCATTTCACTGAAAATCTGTTTTAATGTCACCGTGGCAAAGCTCATGTTCAACAAACCAGAGCCCTTATCAGAGTTACGCTCGGTTATATGATTCAGGGGACACCAATCCTAATTAACAGTTTAATCTTCTAACCAACTGAAGTGTTAGAAACTCCATGATCTATCAATAGATAAAGCAGTCCTTCCATGTAAAGGGGGAACATGTTAACTGTTAAGACTACTGCTAAAATAAATCCAATAGCTTGCACTGAGAAACCATAGCTCTTACAATAAGAGAACATATACACAAAATGGACTATGAGATAGCTTAAATAACTATTTAAATATGTCTCACAGTCTTTGAGTGATTTCCTAAGAGAGAATTTAAAATGAAATTAATCTTTTTTTAATCTCTCTAAAAATTTAAGTCAGACTGAGTTGTGTCTGAGAATTCTTCTGAGTTTAAAATCCTTTTAAATATAGATCATCTGCTTAAGTTCTCATCAGAATTTGTGGAAGAAGAGCAGGCAGTCAGTCAGCTGCTTGCAAGCCCGGGTCCCTGGCCCCTGGACTCCCTTGCCAGCAGGGGGGTCAGGCTTCTCGGGTGAGTCCCCCCCATCTGGATGGACCCAGGAGGGGAGATGGGGTGGGGAAACAGCCCTCACCCACCAGTGAGTGGCTGCGGCACCGGGCAGGCACTTGCAGCTTGGCTCAGCAGTGCCATGTTGCCCCTGACCCCTAACCCAGGGGGAGCCTGGGAAAGCACAGGGCAGGCCGACTGGACCTGCCCCCATGCTGGGAGGTTCCGTGTGGTGGGGGAGCCCTTCCATGTCTCTATTACTCCAGCTAAACTTCAGAGGACCAAGAATATGTGCAACCCCAACCCCAACATAGAATAGGTAAGGGACCATGCAAAAGTCCAGCCCACAGGCCTGAGCTGGACACAGCAGATGGACAGCCAAGAGAACCAGTGCATGCGACACAGGAGAAACAACTGTAGAGACACCACGATGTTACCATGCGCACTTGTGTGCTCGCTGGGCCAAGAAGACCCGGGACTTCACTGCCTTCAAGGAGAGCAACACACACTCCCCTCACTACGGGAGAGGAGAGGACGACCAAAGATGGGGTAATCGGCCCCACATCAAAACTGCAAACTGAAGCAGAGGAGATGATCTTCAAAGGCCATTCGCAGATGCTGGTATTCACAGAGAAACTTCTTGACCAACACTGACTGGGGGGTGAGACTCCCTAAATCTGACACCAGAGCCATAAGGAAAAGCAGCAAAGCAATGGAGATGGGATTGGAGAAGACGGCCTGCAGCAAGAAAACATGGACAGACCACAAATGGCCACCCAACACAAACTTAAGACTGAAAATCTTACAGCAAGGCTCGCCTGAATCCGACAACACAGTCCCTCACCCAGTGAAAAGACACTACCATAGGAAAGAGACTAATGGACTTATTAGCTAATAAACAACAAAGAGTGGGGTTTGAGAGAATGGAAGGGGCACCAGAGGGAGGAGGGAGAGGAAAAAAAAAGAACACTTACAGAGGTTGTAACCTAAAGAACAAATTAAACTAATAATAATGATAATAATAAAAGAATTTGTGGAAGAAACCCACACACTGCCAAATTAAAAGGAATTTTTATTGTCATCAATTCTTATGTTTTAGAAGTAATTTTTTTCTGGTTGCAAACAACTTAAACTATGATAGCAATGACAACAATTTTTTGTATCTATATTTTAAGTTTTTATATGAAAGCAAACATAATTCTATCTTTACTCCCCAATTAAAATCAAGTAAACAATGTAAATGTACATGGAAGTAAAGAGCTAAAATTGTAATTGAAATTAGTTATATTTGGAAGCTGAGTCCAAGTCAAAGGACTGAAGTTAATTTCCCCAAGACACTTGATTTTTGATACCCCAGTTATATTCACCCTTTTTCTTGACTCCCTCCTTGGTGCTGATCTTAAACGAACACTCTAGTTCCTCTTCTGCCAAACTGACTAAATAAGTGCTATTGCGTAGGAACACTCACCTGCTGCTACAGACCTCTTTTACTTCAAAGGTTTCTTCTCTCCCTGTTGCTCCTTGATCAATATCATTTCAGAATTACTAGGCTACTCCTCCCCATCACTTAACTACTACAAAATGCTCTATTTGATGTCTCCTGTGCTCATGTGCAACCACAGGCCACAGAACTCACATGGAAAATGCACAAACCCTGATGAGCCAACTTCAAATGTATTCCCTATAGAAACTAGTAAGTATAACACTTACATACTTAATAACCACTTCTGACTCTTATGGTATATCTGGATTTATTTATTCATCTTCATTTACCCCTACTTCCTGAAATGTGTTTCATCACTTCATTCTTATCTTGCATCTTATGCTTCAGGACACTTTTCATTCTTTGTCTTAAGTCAGGAAAATGCACAATAATCCTCTGAATTTTCCTCCATATTTTACATCTTTAAGTAAATTATTCCTTTGAAATTGGAATCCCAAAATATTTTGAAGGGAAATGACACATTTAAAAAATCTCTAAGACTTAAGGTCAGCAGGTAGGAGAGAGTTGAGAGAAGTGAAGTTACTAAGAAAACAAGAGTTGAAAGAGGCAAGAAGGGCTAGCAGAGAACTGCTTAAGAACAGTTGACTTGAGAAATATTCAAGCACATGTCTCCTCCCAGTAAACACAAGTAGAATGTGAAGTCACCCTAGGATTGGCCCTGTCAGACTCTGTAGGGGTTTACTTGAGAGCAAGAGATTTCTAGAGGTCCTTGCTCAAACAGTTATCAAAATATGTGAACTCTAACATGATGCAATGACAAAATTAGTAAGATTTTAGTTAGACATATGGTTGGGTTTTTGTATACCACTAAATTTATTTCTATACCACCAAATTCAGTTTAGATTATCTGAATATACTTTGAAAAAATAAGGAAACTATAAGTATCTATCTATTTGATTACAGAACTACTAAAACTCCTTTTCATATTATAGGAAAAAAGTACTGTCATTAGTCATTACTGAAACACATGTACAGGTAGAATATAATATAAAATCTTCTGCATATTGCCTTAAGTGTAACAGTTATATGCTTTTTCCAGGTGAGAAGAGGGTGTTAGTGTACAACTTGTTTCTCCAGTTTATACATAATATTTTTGAAACTTCCCCCCCAAACAGATTTCTCAAAATTACTTTTTCTTAAAAAAAAACCTGATTTTAAAAGTATTGTTCATTTAAAAGTATTTTTAAATAAATCAGCAAATATATCTTTGGACATAAAAGCCTCCAATTTTCCCAAGATTTTTCCCTTTCTGTAGATTCACACTTAACCATTATTCTCCTTTGGGCCTCAACAGCATTTCTACGCCCAGGGTATGTTGTCTCTGACCCCTACCAGCCACTTTTGATGGGGCTGTTGCCCTTAAATAAACTGTTGACTTTTGTCTGCTATTCCAGAAAGAATTATCTTGTCCAGCTGGTGTTATGTAACACTTCTAACATGAAAACTCTAGGTTGAGTTACATATTGATTTATGCATGATTTTTCATTTAACAACAGAATTTGCTATAGATTCTTATAAATAGTTCAATTTAAAACATTCACATGCACAATCAACTTTTTAAGAAAGTCATCCCTTCTATTACTCAAGATGTTATTCTATTATCTAGCTATAGTGCTTTAATTGGTATAAATGTTGACATTCATGTTGCTATGTTTAAAAGAACACATACACACGATTGCTGAAATCTACAGCTTTCATAGTTTGGTAACAAGACATACGCCTACAGACATTTTTAAGAGCCCACTAAGATGCCCTACAGTAAAAGTGAAATAATATGCTCCTCTTAAAGGATGTCAGTGCACATTTTTTGTGTAAAATATCCAGATACAGAACATACTGTTATCATAAAACAATGGGACTTTTAGAGTACAATTTAACGTATATATTACCAAAAATAAGAAAGTCACATTATAATTCCCACCATAACTGTCCGATAGAGTATTTTAGAGCAGTCATTCTATTTCTAGTCAAATCATTGATCAAGCTGTTCAAAAGCACCCAATTTTACATTCATGAATTTTTCTTGTCTACTTAGTATTCAACATTCTAAGCTTTTGGTTAAAATTGCAAGGTTGTATTTGGGGACCAGTTTCAGTTTGTCTTTAATGTACTATGGATTATACAATAATATACAATGAGAATGCTATCCCTATAGCTATTTTAGAAATTAGAAATTTTGAGGTCAAGAAATGATTTTCCAGTAGATATAAATGATCATAATATATCTAAATCTTTGAATTCTCAACTGGCACAAGCACAGTTATCCCTTTCAGGGTCTGTTTTTGCACTCCTCCATGAAGGATTGCTATGAATAAAATGATCCTAAAATGTCATTATTGCAGAGTCTATTCCTTAAATGAATGTCTGCTGGTTTTTATGCTGTATCCTCATAAGCTACTTTTTTTTTAAGTTATACAAATTGTGGCTTTTTTAAATAAAAATATAATATAACCCAGTAGTAATCTAAATAAATTACAAACACACCAATGTTTTCTTTGCTTTCATTTGGAATTAAAGATTGTGACTCTTTAAAAACTAGCTTCTGATTTTAAAAAATGAAATGTCATTTTTTATATATAGTTTTAGAGATGTTATTTTTTAAATGTTGAATGCAAGTCTAACAAAAAAATACATAAGTAAATCTCCTAAAAATTAAATAATATTTTATGCTAATATGATTGTCCTCCAAAAATCCACTCATCTAAGTGATATTTAAAATACACAACTTTATTTTTTCAATTAACTTCAATTTTTAAAAATTAGGAAGATATACTGTTGCCACTCAAAATGACTTTGAAAAGCCTCAGCTAAAAATTTTTCCTCTTTTAATCAAGAAGAAAAGGAAATAATATTAAATTAATAACCTCATCAATTTTAGGTGTCAGAAAGGACAGGTACTTCTATTTCGTCAAGAGAGAAAAAGTGTTTTTCTGATACCTACAATTTTTGAAAACTAAGAGAGACCCCTGACTCGAAGTTAGAGGAGTTAGATCAGCAAATTAAATCTCTTGTCAGTATTGGAGCAGTGAAAATATATGACCCGCCATTCATGTCCACAAACTCTATCCTGATAAGGTATTATGGACTCTATTATATACCAACAAATGGATTTGACCAAGGTTAAAAGCATATTAGGTGTCAAACACACCTAGAAGAAGCACAGATCTCAGAGAAAAGGCAATAGTAAAAGAAAGTGAATAACCACTATGAAGGGAAATTCAATACCAAAAGAAAAAAAAAGAAAAAAGAAAAAAAACTACAGGCAACTTAAAAGTTTCAACCAAGCTGGCTAACTACCTCTAGCAAATAAAATTAACTCATCTTTTACTTAGAAGGGGACTAACACAGTCACCTAACAGACTGAAGTAAAGAAAGATCTATTTGAATAAAGACGAGGAGATCTAAGAACAGTAAAAATTTTCCCTAAAACTAAAGACATGGCACAGAGACCAAAGGAATGCAAGTAAAGTGTGACCAAACAAGAGAAAGAAAAACCATGAAAAAAAAAAAAAACTCAACAACTGTATATGTTATTACAAAGGTTATTAAAAATAAAACTACATTTGTATAGTAGTTTAAAATTAAGTGTTTTCATATATATTTTCTCATTGTTCTCTGCTCATACAATTCTAAAGCAGGTTGACCAGGTATCACTATCATCTCTTTGAAATGACCAAAAAAATATGAGAAGTTGCAAGTTAAGTGACTCAATCAAGGTCACATTGGAACTATGAAGCAGAAGCAAAGCTTGACTTTTTCTCACTCCAATATGATCTCCTTTCACAAGACTATTATGAAATAAAACTTCTACTCAATCCACCAAAGGTATTCTAATAAAATTCTTCTCAATCTCAACCATGCACTCCTTTCTCATCAGTCCTGCAGTCAATCTCAGAATTGTCAATATAAAACTGCTTTCACACTCAAATAATTTCTAGGGAAAGAAAAAAAAAGAATAAAAGAAGGATTACAGAGCTGAATCCTTCTTATAAAATACAATTTTTTTCTAACCATTGTGATTGCACTAATGAATTCAATTTTAACCTTTCAATTGATGAGCCGTTGCTGTTTGTCATAACTGATAACAAAATATAATGTCTGTTTCTCCACAGCAAATTCTTCCTTGTTCCCGCACCTATTTCCATAACGTACTGTCATTTATAACCTCTGACAGTTGTGCCACATTTTCTACACTACTTAAAAAATCAAGCACAGTAATTTTGGAAGGTTTTATACTAGAAATTGGTTTTCTGAAGAAAAGATAACCCCCATTTTCTTAGTACAGTTAAATCATGAAAGAGGATTTATTTTTCATGTACTATTTTTCACTGTCATAAAAGAAGCTTCCTTTTAAAATATTTATGATTTTAACAAGTCTAAATCAGGCTTTTCATAAACTTCCTTGAACCAATAAATACTGGAATTCTAGAGTGATGACAAGGTAGTACAATAAAGAGCACTGAAGAATAAGCCTACTTCAGACTATATAACCATTAGTAAGTCAATCTACCTCTCTCTGGGTCTCCATTTCATGATCTTAAAAAAGAAAAAAGCCAACGAGTTCAGTAGCTTTCAGACATTTTCTTAGCAGAGATTATTATTTTCTAATATGTCACAAAGTCAATATCAAAAAACTGATAAAAGAAGAGTTCTCTGGGTAGAGAACTCAGATTTCAGTCCAACAAGTATGTACCTTATTCCCCAAGTACCACAATCTCAGAGAAAAACATTTTAAAAATCAGGAATAAACTCCTCTCTCTTCTAACAGCAAAGTCTAGGATTTCATTAATTTTGTAGTACGTACAGGCTATAAGTATCCTCTAGACTAAGACTTACATTTAAAATAAAAAGAAAAAAAGAAAAACCTTGGTTGTATTATTAGCAAATGTACATAATCCATGAAGTAGAAAAAATGCTTATTTAAGAGAAGGCTGTCAGAATTTAGTAACCAGTATGTAAGTAAAGGAAACAGAAAAACTGATTCTGGTGAATACAAAACTACTGGAAATCTACTATGGAACAGAGATATTTTATAAGTCTTTCATACAACCAAGAAGAATAGCCCTCAAAACCATCTGATGGTCTTCGCTTTTCAAAACAACTTTTCTGGTAAGGTTTTCCAAAATCTAATCCCAAAGAACCTACAGTGGCAGAAACAGCATTCACTACCCCATTCAGATTCCAAATTAAAAAAAAAAAAAAAAAATAAGAACACTCTTATGATATGGGTTAGCATGAGTCAATCCCCCAGAATCTGATCTGGGTTGACCAAGCATATAAAGCTGTATTTTGTGTCTATAAAACTAAAAGCCAGATCACAGACTGAAACAGTTACAAAGTTCTCCCTTTGATGTCTTTCTTTAAAGAGAGTATCTGCATTTATACAGAATATCTTCACAGAGGAAACACAAAGGAAAATACTATGAGCCATAGATAAATTTTCTGTGAACTATGGAACATGCTAAAAGAGATTAGAAGGATGTTATATTTCAATCTTCCCACTTTGCAAAAGAAGCCAGATTGCATCTTACAGATTGTCACCTGCTCAATGCCTCAAAATTGGTCAGTCAGGCATTTTAACACAGACCTCCTGATTCCCAGAAATCAGTATTTTCCTTGTCGGACTACACTGCCTGTTTCATCATAGAAAAGAACAACTTTGAACACAGACCTGAGTTCAAACCCCAGCTCCCGCATTCACTATGTGACATCAGGCAAATAATTTACCTTATTTAACTCCTTTGGCTCCTAAATTAGAGCAATATATTTTCTATTAGCTAGGATTAAAGAAAAGAATACATACAAAGTGTTTATCACAAAGCCCAGAACACAGTAAGTGTAACTCAATAAAGTTTTAAATGGAATAATGAAACACGTACAATTAAAATATGTAATAGCACATCAAACATCTCTTTAAAACACAATAGCACCATGTTATGACATGTATAATTTGTCAGTACATTTATTATAATTGCAATTATGTCAGAGAAACATAAGGAAAGAAACCAAATCACAGTAAAAAATCAAAAATGCAAAAAATTTATCTTTTTTATTAGCATATAATTGACTATTTTCAGGTGCCATATGTCAAAACTTATCTACTTATAAATAATCGTTCATCATTTTGAAAGGTAATTTTGAAAGATCCTAATCAAATGAGAAAACTCTCCCTAGTCACTTTATACCATAAGTCCTAACATATTTGATCAGAAAACTAATTTCATTACCCCTTCAAATCTTTTAACAATGTAATAATTACAGACTCAAGAAATTGTAAAAATAATATAATGGTTCCATGTATCCTATACCCAGTTTACTCCAGTGGTATCATCATATATAACTATCATACCCTATGAAAATCAGGAAATTGATGTGCATATTGAGATATAATTAACACATAAGACTATCATTTTTAAAATACAACCCAGGAGTTTTTAGTATATCACCAAAGTTACGCAATATCACTTACCACCTTTTAGTTACTCTACCTAACTCTAAGACCTAAGCCTAACTCCATATCTGATATGTTTGTTTTTTAATCTATTGAATTCAAGTCAGAGGTCATATTACATTTGTGTTATTAATAATTCTCTTTATCCAAACGGTTTCATTCATGTGCATCTAGAATCAACATTTATTGTGCCTTAGCTGAGACATTAGATACAACAAAGATATCATCTCGGCCCTTCAAACAATTCAATCTGGCGAGAGGCAGACATGTAAGTAAATATTTACATTTCAACATAAGAGTTTCATAAGGTCACCCAAGGCACTGGCAAGCAACACTAGGGTAGCGTCTACCTTGGTATAAAGAGATGATGAAAGGCTGATGCCATGCAGTGGAGAAGAATCATCTGGAGGACAGCAGGAAATAATGCTGGAAAGGGAAGTAGCAAAGAGATCATGCAAGATCCTGCTAAAAGGCTGTTGATCCAGCAGGCAATGCAAAAATCTTGTAGAATATGAAAAAAGATCAGAGTTACCTTTTGAGGGCACATGAAAGGTGGGAATGGGCCTACTCCCCATGGAATGGTAAAAGCTAGCCCATTTGGACCCCATATCTGGCAAACACAAATGGAGTGTCAGGGAAGGTAATGAAGAAGGATCTAGCTCGGGCCATTGTGGAGGCTGCAGCCAGAAGACTAAAATTCATCGTTTCCTACCTTAACTCAAGAACACCAGGATCTTGCAGTTTCTTAGATGTTTCCATCTCATTGAAGCTGACAGAGTAAGGAGTAGATTCATCTTGGCATGCTTAAATAGGACATGCTGGTTATTAAAGTACTGAAATACTTATGTATACAATCAGCAAATACCCACTGAGGGAATTCTCTATTCCCTGGGTCTACCCTTAATCCCACCTCACATGATTCAGCACTAAATAGTGTCTGGCCCAGGAGACGGTTCTAGACCAAGTCCCAGTGAACCCTGGAAGTCTTGGTCACTTAGGTTTACGTTCCCATGGCTCTAGACTAGTGAGGTGTTCACTATGAGTTATTAATAGTTGGATTTTTAAAATATCATCCCCAAGTGCACGGAGCACCTTAAAACATTAAACCTTATTATCACCTGCAGCTGTAACAACAAAATTAGATCACAATTTCTTTAATTATCCCTAATCTGCTTCTGCAGATTTTCCCCTCAGATTATCACCAGGTATTTGTGCTTAGGTCTCATTTTGCCCCACTCCAACTGTTTCTGTGATTTTCATCTTCTCAGTCAATTATTTCAACTCTCCTTCCAGTTTCACTAACTTCAGAATAAAGACTTTCCTGGCCACGGGTAGTGTCTCCACGATGAACACCCAATTGCTAAATTCCAGGCCTGAGGTCACAATAAACAGAGTTTCATTCAGTCTACTAATCCATTAAGGGATAATTGCAAAAACAGTTGCAATTATCAATATTCAGTTCGGTCCCAAGATGTCACTTTATACAATAGAAAAACATACAAATACTCAGTTTGGTCCCAAGATGTCACTTTATACAATAGATGTCTTAATTGTCTCAAGTTCCAATTAATTAAAACATATAACACTCTTGTATTAAGATGTGTATCACATATTTTAGTGTATATTTAGATAAAATCTCATCTTTTTTAATACCCCACCGCCAACAACACCATCACATAAAGAATATGGCCACAAAGGTATCACTTTATAGCGAAGGCCATTAAAAATAGTGACAAGAGATTATAAAAGAGACTCCAAGAAATGAACAGAAGAACTATTGTGTCAGGAAAGATGGTAGAAAATAAAACTGTGGAATTCAGGAACTGAAAAGAAAGTCAACACTTCGTCATTTTCATTCAAACAGAAACTAAAAAGAACTTAATGTGAAATATATTACTAGTAGGACTATTTCATAGTATTTTATAACGAAACACTAAGAGATCTAAATTGGAGTAAGACACTATAATATTTGTCTCAAAAATAAGACTGTTTAGTAGACTCAACATTAAAAACTGGATTATGTGTCTCCTTTACCATCAAATTAGAAACCTTAGATGTGTTTGTATTCTATGTCCATTTAAATAAGCTTATAGATTATTCAAATTGTATTTTAAAATAAGCAAAAAAGGTTGATTTTTCAAATCAGCTATGTTGCTTATAAAATCTGAGACTGCAATAGATGGTTCAGTATCTATGCGCTACAGTTACACCATACAAAAACTCCCATTCACTTTTTTAAAACCTATTTCAGTGTTCTAGAAGCTGGGCATAGACTGAAGAGGTGCATTGTGATATTGGGACTACCTTGTTTTAATCTGAGTTTTTTTTTTTTCTATCTCAGCCTAGTTGCTCCAAAATGGACTCCCAAATTGTTGATGGCAAATGTTGTTGTACCGATGAGAGTATACTGTGAAACCACAGGTCCACTATGCCTTCTAATATCTGAGGCATCACTGCCAGTTCAGAGACCTTCTAACCTATGAACCTCTCATTCCATAATGACTCCGGAGATTTCTGGATTTTCATTTTCAGGTGAAACTCTGAAAGAGGGCAGGTGGGTACTTTCTCCAGCCTAATTTGATTGAGATGACTTGATTAATTCTGCTTCCTTGCTGTGATCAAAGTTCATGTTTGGCTCATGCCTGACAACACAAGATTCATTGTGCCATTTCCTGCCTAGCATATCTGGAATCCTCTGGGACACCTAAAGCCAAGGTTTTCATTTACATGACCTCAGTATTAGGCTGAGGCTCAGACTAGAAGCCTTTACATTAAATCAGAATATGGAGAAAGGCAGCTCTTCCCCTGCTTGGAAGCCAAGAATAGTTCACCTGACCATGGAGTGTGTGGACGGAGTGCCAGACTAAGAGGGTTCCTAACAATGTGGCTTTTTCCAACTACAAATTCAAAGAAAGTGGCCAGATGCTCAAGTGTGCCCTGGGGCATGCTGTTTTGATATGCCACTTTTTCTTTCAGGTTTTGGGTCTGTGGGTCTTTGCTAATTTATCAGTCTCCCATAATACCACTTCACAGCAAGCCTCCTTAATCTCTCCAACCAAGTGGAGAGTGCCTATATTGTCAGTCATTCCCCTATTCATCAGTCTTTAGACTATTTCTTCTTTCTCTACTTTTCGAGAGCAAAATAACCTATTAGCATTGGCATTCTGCCCAACATTGATTGCCCAAATGCCAAGCAGTGCTTTCTTGAAGGTTCCCATCCCCAAAGCTCTAGGCTGGCATTGTGTTGAGTGCTAAATGTGCACCCTGTGTAGGGCTGAGAACCTTGGGGTTGGCAGGCTGGGACTCACTGAGGAATCTAGTAAGCACTCCTGCAATCTCCAGAAAAGCTATTTTTGTGGCCACTTAAGTTAGGAAACAGAGATGCTGAAATATGCCTTTTAAGGCATCATGGGTCACATTTCTTAACTGTTAATGCACAATTTTGGCTGCACAGTTTCAGTCAAAGAATTTTCAGACATCAATTTGATACCTTCATTTTTTTGTCAGATAACTAAGTAGATGCCAGAGATGGGGTCTCTTGGAAATAAAATTCATGTGTAGCTATTGCAGTCACAGAATTAAGATTGATATCTGAATCTATCTTTTCTTTTATGATGCTACTGCTTTGTGAAGAATCTTAACTTGTATTGTACACTTTTGGAATTAGATTTAATTCAAAGCCAGTTTTATGCATGTATTTTTAGTTTAGACTGACTCTGAGCATGTCAAAATGATTGAAATTTACTGACAGTAATTCTTCTGAGGCAAGCAGATATTTTTTTGTTGTTTGACTCAACAGTACCAGAGTAAGTTGAATAAACATAAGGAAACACTAAGTATATTTGGCTACATTTTTAGTTTTCTACCTAGGAGTGACCTGGAATGCCCTTTACCCATCCCCACAGCCCATTTTCTGCTCTTGGCAATCTTTCATGACCTAGTTCAAATCTCATGTCCTTAGAGAAATATTTATTAATTTCAAGTACCCCATATTTGTCATGTCACAGTATATCACCTTGTCTTGGCTCTGATCCTGCATGTTTCATAGTTTGCTATTTACCTGTTTTCAGTCCCTCTGTAAGTTGTAAGTTCTTGGACAACAGAAGCCTTTACTCTTTCTATTTCCAAAGTTTAAGTTGCTAGGGACATGTCTTTGAAAAACAATATACAGATATAAAATAATCGCATCATTTTCAGGTCAGGGAAGATAAATTTAAACAAATCAGGAAGTACAGGAACATCCCATTGGAATTATGACCCACTGTAGAATCTCTGGAAATCTATCCACTTGAAGATAGATTATGTGCAGATATCCATACCTTCTACCTTAAAAGGTCAGAGAATCAGTTAAAGTCAGTGAGAAATAAAACAAAACTAGAAATGTGAAATTCACTCTTAGCTTCTCCCCCACCTTTTACATCTACTCAATCAGTAAGACTCATCCATTTCACCTACTATCTTTGTAAACCAGTAGCTGTGATTCTCAAACCTCAGCAAGCATTAGACTCACCTATTAATAACATACTGCTCTGCTCCACCCCTGGGGTTCTGATTCACCAGCTATACAAAGTGGCCAGGAATTTGCATTTCTAGCAAGTTCCAGATGAAAGTGATGCTGCTCATCTAGAATCACCTGAGAACATCTGTTATAACCCATCTTCCTTTCACCCCATTCTATTCTCCTCGCTTTTAACAAGGTTCACAACTTGGAAAAAGAAAAAAGTCCCTGAAACCATACGATGACTAGGATACAGCATAAGAATAGTTAGGTTAGGTCCTGTTTTTGAATAGTTCCCCTTGGTGGTCAGTGGGTGTCTGAGACGTTGAAATTATCCTTCACATTCAGGAATGAATCCCAAAGCATTTCTGGAATGGTCCAGAGCATCTTTAAATAAAGACCAGGAGATGAGGTCATGGTACTGCAAGGAGTAAGGAGTAGAGGAGCGGGAATGAAAGCTATAATCACTGTCAAAAGAGTGTTTTCTGCAGACAACTGAATGGAGCTATTGTATACAAATGCAATGGTTGCCAAGCATGTGGCCTAATTATTTTGCCTGTATGAGCATGGCACGAAGGCTCTCCTTAGAAGACTTGATTCACACAAGATAGTGTTTAGCTTGACAGTAGCAAGCAAAAGTCTGGAGACTTTGAACCTAAAGTCTTCTACAAGTTCATGCCCTCCAAATCTAATATATGATAAGATGGAAGGACCACAAAAGTAAAACACCATCCTTAGACAGAGTACAGCAATTACAAGTGGTGAAAGTGTAATACAGGAGCCTATGTTGTCCAAAATATTGACAATAATGAGGATCACATGACAATCATGGTGGGCAAGAGATGTATAATTTAAATCTAGAGGTTAACCTCTCAGAGAAAATGGAGATAAGGAGTATATATATATATACTCAGATCCTTCTTTCTCATTATTCTCTTTGGTTCTACCCACATTTAACATGTTTGAAAAGTTCAAAGAGCTTTACTGACCACCAAAATCTAGGGTCTTAAAGGAACAGAAGATCTGCTTTAATGGCTAGAATAGAAATTTGACAAGGCATTTGCTCTCTTAGGGAAAATATCATTCACTCTGTAGCATAAAAATGGAGATGCTTTATACTCTCAAATTTCTCAGCTGCAGGAGAAAATTATTTAGTTGATTGGGCTGAGCCCCAAGAGTCAAGGCCAGAAAACAGGTGACAACACCCATCCAGCCACCAGGAGAGCAGTGCCTTCCTCTCTGAGCACCAAAATACACAAATTGAAGGCTATGCCAATCCATCATGATATTCACATCTGTTGTACAAGCTGAGTAGAGAGAGTTGAGGAAACAGCAGCCCATAGCAGGCTGCTACATGAAACAGGGTTATAGAGTCAGAATGTTACAGATGAGGCTACCAGAGAGAAAATGAATTTATCTTAAAATAGATATAATTAGAAACAGGTTGGGAAGGACTGTTCAGTTCCAATAGGTTAAAAAATGAGGCTACTGTTGCTCCCAGAGATGTGAGTAGCCAGTTCAGCTACAGTACAGGAGCTCTGGTCCTCACCCTGGAAAAGGACATTGTTCCAGGAAAAAGACCATGGTCCCACCATCCAACAACAGCTTGCAGAGAGGAAGGAGTTGGAGTGATCTGAGGAGGAGGAGGGAGACATGGGGGAGAAGGGTGGTGACACGTATATGGATTATTGATGGGAGGGTCACACCTAAGGGGAACAATAACTATATGAAGATAACTGACAATGTAAGAAAATAAAAAATGTTTTAAAATATATGAAAAATGAGGTTTTGAGGAGGTCATTTTATGTAATAATGATTTATGGGACGGAGTAAAGGAGGTGTGAATGACTGGGATGATCCTATGTTTAATACCCTAATTCTGCCAGATCTCTTATATGCCATGAAGTGCTGCACTACACATGTTCATTTGATCTAAACCTTCTAAACCTGCAGAGATGAGGAAAAGGGAGGACCTCAAAGGCATGAAATCCTAAGAGACAAACCAAAAAATCACAGGAGCTACAGAATGGAGCTCCACTAATTTAACAAAGGATAACTGTAGAAACTTATCAGAAACTTCAAAGGCTCCATAAAATACCACATTTACATATTGTACTTCTCACCAGGGAAAGGGGTTGCAGAGTGGTTTGGAAAGGAACAGGTTGAAATTATAAAAAGGGATCGTTGTTAGGAAATGTTAATATATTGTTTTCAGACATAAAAACTTCTAAGTTGTTAACATTGAACACAATAATCACATAAGCACAAACAAATCATAATATCTATTGAATTATAACTACATAAAGTACCAAGCTAGGTGCTATAATTCTTAGGGTTTAAGATATATAGTTTTCCACTTTCTCTCTTCAATACATTCTGAGGTATTATCTATTGGAAAACAAAGATCTAAAAATAAAACTGTTAACAGTAATTATTATATTGTTGGAAAATCTCTTAAAATGTATTGCCTTATTTTGGGTTACAAACTGTAATACCTATGCACAAACTACTAATAAAATAACTTTCTTGTGATCATGTTATCTATTTTGGCTAATACCTTTTTTTTAAACTTGTGATTAGTGATAATACAGACATGATAAATGAATCTCTGGGCAACGTAACAGGACTCAAAAACACATGTGTGTTTATTATGCACTATATTGGATTGTGTTTATTATGCACTATATTGGATTGCCTCATGTAGCATCTTCAATCCAAGCACTGAAATAATGCAAATTCATACAAATACCCAAGAGTAAAATTTTCTGTGGTGAATATTTCTAGGTTTCTCTTGAATTCACTAACAAGAGAATTTTTTCAAAGAGAAAGAATGAGAGCAAAAATAAGCATCTCAAATTTAACTCCTTTCCAAAAGGGTATATGCATTAGTTTCATATAGTAAAAGTTTTAAGGCTAATTTTGGAACTTAGTTTTAAGAGTTAAGGGGCTAACTGACTTGCTATTGCAACAGATCCCGGACAGCATAATTACTTTTTAAAATACGGTTTTGAAAAAAATTACTCATGAAAGTACAATGATTCTGTTTTTTCCCTGTGAATAAAATTATCCTAATTCTCTAACAACATCCTCTTTGCATTAATGAAACAAAGCATCCTGCTTCTCAAATATTCTTTAGAAAAGCAAATATGGTCCAGTTTATACACCTCTCCTACGTTAATAACTTAGAGAAGTAAAGCAAACCTAAACTCTTGAATTTTAAAGGAGAGTCCCAATAATGAATACAGTTATCAGTTTTGGATTTTACAATTTCATTGAGTTTAATCAGAAGTCATTTCAAGAGACTTACAACTTAAATTGATTTATATTCCTAAGAAAAAAAGCATTTCTCAATTTTCTTCAGTTGAACAAAATAAGGGACAACATAGTCATAGGATAATAGTCTGTTTAAATTTTTCTTATTATGTGTAATGGCAGTTCCAAAATATTTTCTTTGGAATAATAAGTATTCTTTTGGAATAATAAGTATCCACTTTCCAATTTTATAGATGTGGAAATTAAGGAATAAAAAGATTTCTGTTTGGGAGTCAGAATGGATAAAGTGATTTAGAGATTCCAGAAGATGGAATTTATATGTAAAAAGACCAGGATTTAAATATAATACACCCACCTACTAGCTATGAGCAAGTTCCTTCATCTGGTCGTTTCCTCTATCAAATAGGGGTACATATCACCTACCTCTCAAATGGTTGATAAAAAGTAGAGGCAAAGTACCTAGCAGAAAGTCTAGTCCATAGCCACTGAACAAACATGGGCTCTCCCACATTTCCACAATACCATTTTCTTCATCTTGGTACAGTGGGTATACAAGACAATCCATAAATCTGCTGTGAGATAAATGAGAAAAGAACACAAGGAGTGTGTCTGGCAAGTACAGGGCTCCAATGCATTTGTTTTCTCCCCACGTAAGCCTCCCTTAAGTCTAAGTTCCACAGTGACTAAATGGTTGAGCCACAATCAAATCTATACCTGGTCCCATTATAGTACTGCCTTTGCACACACTTATTTTGTTAATGGTGGTATGTAATTTAACTGCAAAACTCAATTTAACCTAGTTGCTTAATCAGCTGTTATTTTAGTATGTTCCCAATAAAATCAAATTCATTTTTGTTTTTATTAATCCCTGATCCCACCTCTTAAGTTCATTCTCGAGGTAGTTCAACTTCTCAGTACTCACCAAAAAAGAAAGATTAATATTTTTTTCTGTCTTTAAAATGTGTATTTTTCAACATGTATTTCTACTGGTAATTGTGCATATATATTAATACTTCATAAACTCATTACCTGAATAATAATTAAAAATCTATTCCTTAGGCATTTCATTTACATGTCTAAGCATTTAAATGACTCCATTTGTTGAGTTCAAAGACACTATGTAGCCTTTTCATTTTTCCTATTTTTTCCCAAATAAAATAACAAAATCCAGCAGCTAATGTGGTAAATAACTATAGATATGCATAAATGAAACAGATGTGTGAAAAATATGGACCAGATCTGCATTTACAGGGCAATGACCTTCAAAACTGTCATGGAGCTGTTCTTCACAGGGGAGCAATTATACTACAACCCTCCTATGTAGAGTTTCATTTTTCATGGTTTTCAAAATATTTGCATATCAGAAAAAAATGAAAAGAATAGCCTACCAACTATGGCAACCTTCCTGAGAGGATATAAGACATTTTTTGTGACCTTAATAATCACATCCTAATAACCAAGTCAGTATACTAGCTGCAATATGAATGGCTAGTCAATACTTTCACAGAATTTCCTACAATGAAAATTTATCAAATGTGGCCATTATGACTCCAATCTAGCAATACATCTCTGATTCTACAATACCTTAAGTGGTCTCTTATTATCTCCAGAATCACTGAAATCTTTCTGGAATAGATACCTTATTTAAACAAAATCTTAGCACAAAAAAGGAGTTGAAATTATCACCAAAGGAATTTTAATATATGGTACTGTAATTGCTAAAATGTTGGGAATATCACTTTAAACAAATAAGTAACTCACAGTTCTCTTTCACACTGATTTAAAAGACCTTGTGCCCAAGGTTTGTTAAATAATAAAAGCATGCGCGCGCACACACACACACATTACAGAACCATACAGCAGAGAAAAGTTATTAAGAAAAGCCCAGTCTCTAAAGGATAAAAATGGCTATGTATACAAAATCTTAATTTCACAGACCATACTGTCCTTTCTAACATTTTTCACATGAATAAAAACAAAAGCAATTCACAATAGTGGTGCCAGAAAATGACAATAATAGATATACTTTACAGTTCCTATTTTTTTAATTTTATACAAGAATCACACTACACCATGTTAGTGTGCTAGACAATGAACACTTTAATGTGGCCATGATCCACCAGGCTTAATTTTTTTTTAAGCCTGTAGTTGTAGTAGTTGTAATAATTTAAAATAAGTCCTGCAGGGGAATAAACACAACCATAATAGACTATTGTAAGCATAGATCCAGGTAATCCAAGTAAAAAACCGTATTTTCTCAATGTTAAAAAAAAAAAAAAACTACCTACAATGCCAACCTCAAACGTTCCACTAACTGGAATAGTTGTCCTAGTGTTACATGTTAAAACCAGTAGATTATTGTTAGTGAACTGACAAAATGAATTGTGTTTCATTTGTAGTCTGTATCTTGGCAAACAAAAGTTAATGACCTACATCAGAAATTTTACTTCATGACATATCCAAAAGTATTTTTATGATTCATGAAGTCTAAATATCACATTGTCCCTGATATGCCATTGTACAAATGCTTCAAATTTTGCAACAAAAGAATGAAGATTTCAAAAGCTCTAGTCAATGTACTCAAATGGTGATGTTAATTCAAGTTTCTCCGCAACCAAAAAAACAAAAAACTGCACAAGACACAGAAAAGATATAATAGAACAAAAAGTAGTATCCCACTCATACAATAAGGAAATCAACACCTAACATCTCTATCATACTAAACTACAAAAAAATCATTTCACTTAATGGCTAGCATCTTGATGACTGCCTAATCTGTATATAAGTTGCCTTTGAAAGAGATTTTGTTCTCTACGCTCATGGATCTTTGGCAGCAGTCAGCACTTTATGCCTAGAGCTGGTTTTGAGGGGTGAGAGAAAAGGGAAAGTGGAGAGAAAGCTGAACAGAGCACAGTCAGCAGAGAGCAGCTGTTTTCATGCACTACCCAGCGTCTTTCTCACACACCGCTATTTTCCGCTATTGAGCATTGTCAGCAAAAAAAAAAAATTAAAAGGGGGTGGGGGGGGTAGTGAGCAGGATAGCAAGGAGACAAAGAGGGTAGAACCCGGGCCGGTAGTTTTTGTTTGCCACTTCTGAGGCAAGAAGCCCCCTCTGGTTTCTTGTAGCAAAGACAAGAGATCAGGTGAGACCACTCCCGCTCCAACTCAATTTGCTTCTCCAGAAAGCAGTTTCCGGCATGGAGCGCAGGATCCTCCAGGCTGCTGAACTAAACACACCAAAGCATTGTCAATGTTTTTCTATATGACTTTATAAAGAGAGCGGGCTGCGACTGCATTCCTGGGAAAGACTCCTACTTCTGACGTGCCACACAGCAGCAGCGAAGGGACATGATAAGCAAGAGGTAGTAAAAATCTGTTCAAAATAGCAGGTCCTGAAGAAATGCTATGCAGCATTAACGTTTTGTTGGCGTTTTTTCCAAGTCACCGAGGCTTTCTCGCTATCGCCAACCTCAAATCGCTGGGACTTGTTGCTAAATCTTTACCTCAGGCCCCTCCTGAATTGCCCACCACAGTAAAATTTGAGGGAGTGAAAAAGCGGGAGGGGGGCCTAAGTCTGCAAAGCTCAGAGTGCTGGGCTCCCTTCCATAGGCCACTCTGCATGGGCTGCGCGTTCAGTTCTACCTTCTGAGAGCTCTGACTCACAAATGCTTGGGGGGGGTGGGGGGGGAGTTATGACATACACCATTATCCTTCCGATCACAGAAAGATAAGAAAAACTAGCCAATCGCCCTTGCCGGGTCGGAGAGTCCATGCCGGCGCCCCCCTCCCGACGGGGCAGCCAGGTTAGGCGCCTCCTGCCAGGCTAGTCTCTACCCCCGTCCCCGGACGCCAGCCGAACGCATTCCCCACCCGAACAGGCTCGAGGACCCAGGATGGAGCGCCCTCACCCCGGGAGAAGGCAGGAGAAGAGTTGGGGGTCCGGGACGCTAGGACTCGCCCCGCAGAGGCACCAGCATCAGGAGCTCGACCTCGGCCAGGGGCTCGGGCGGAGGCGCCCTATACCCGGCCGTCGACCGCAGCCAGGGGCGGACAAAGCACTAGGGTCTGAGGGCAACCCCCGGGCGGCGGCTGAGGGCCACACCAGCCCGCCTCGGGGTACCACGGGGTCTCGCGGGCGGAGCCGCGCGCCGTGGCACTGACCTGGATGGTGCAGGTGTACTCGCTGTCGTCCAGCAGCCGCACCGTGCAGCTGTACTCGCGCTCCAGGCTCCTGCTACTGCCGCTCATCAACCTGCTCAGCATCTTCCCGCCCGCTCGCCCGCCCCAGGGAGACGCGGCGGCGCTGCGGACCCCGGACCAGGCGCCCCTCAGCCGGGCAGTTCCGTGCCGGCCCCGGGCACCTGCACCATCACCCCAGCCGGGTCGCCGCCGCTGCCTCCTGCTGGTCCTGCTCCTCCTCCTTCTCCGTCGCCAACGTCTCCCCCCAGCCCAGAGCAAGAGCAGGGCTCTGTTCTCCGCGTCCCACTGCCCGTGCCCAGCACGTGGGGCGGGGCTTCGGCCAGAGGGGGGCCAATGGGGGGTCAGCGCGGCGGAACCGAGTGGCAGACGGTAGAGCCAATAGAAATAGTGCACTGGAATGATGGACAGGTGGGGAAGGCAATCAAGGAAGAGCAATTGGTTTCAGCCTAGCGAGACCAGCCCTCTGGCGTCCCAAACTAGGGGCTCCTTTTCTCCCTGCGGTTCTGTGGCGGGTGTATCGGCTCCCCTGAGTCAGGTGTGGGCACCCGGCTGGAGCGGTGCATGCTGTCTGGAATGCCTTTGGGCTCTGGTTCCGGAATCAAGTCCCACACGCTGCAACGCCTTGGTTCCCGCCCTCTCAGGAGCCCGGGTGGTCCGAGATCACAATCCTTGCACCTGCAGAATGGAGGCACCTTCCGCTCTGGACCAGACGCTGCTCCCACCTGCAATGTACCCATATCTGCCCTATGGATATCTCTGCCCCAGTCCTCTTATTTTGGAGAACATCTGTCATACAGAAGCTACTTTAGTAAAAGCTTCAGGGTTCCCTGAGATTCTTAAGCGCCCGGGTTTTAACCCCTAGCAAACCCTCCATTCGAACACCCTTTGCCTTCTTCCTTTTATCTTCAGAAGACAAAAGGAAGAGACTCTGGCGTGCTCCTTCACTGCATGTGGCAGAGGAAGCGATAGATTATTTCCTCCACCTTTAGAGCTAGAATTAGGTTTTTAGACTTCCTTTACAAACCACCTGAGTATTTCACAAGGTATGCATCACAAAGGGGAAAAAAATTCTCTCCTGTTTGACTCCACGTGCAAAGATCTCACATTTTTTACAAAAAACAAAACAAAACAACAACAACAACTCTCACTTAGACCTAATAGCCTCCATTCAAATTTGTTGATGGAACAAAACAAAACAAAAATATATCAACACAGAACATTAATGCTATAATAAATATATTAATCGAAAAATAATGAAACATTCAGGCAGTATAAAAAATTGAAGTCCTAAATTAACCTCAAAAAACATCCCACATTTAAAGTGTGCTTCTTCCCTAGTGTCTTTGGACTCCCATATTTCTCCCATCCTTTTTCCTACATGAGACCCCCTCCCTCCTTCCATTATTTCCTCAGTAATCTGAATTGCTCTCCTGATTAGTTGCATTCTGTCTTGTGGCATTTGGTAGCCATTAGAGGAGATTAGTGAGTCAAATATTCTACCATAAAACCAGACTTAAACTCCTCTGCTTTGTAGCACAAGCAGGTGGCCTAATACCAGCAACATGTAGGTATTCAATAAATGTTTGTTGAATGAGTTAAATGCAATAGACAGATATTTTACAGTATCTAAATTCCAGGGAAAGATTTGTAAAGAAAAGAAGAGAATTTCAGCAATGTCTTTGAGACAGTAAAATTATTAAAATACTAAGATGATATTCTAAAAAGCTCAGCTTTTTTGTGTGGCTGGGAAAAAAAGAGATTGTAGGCAGGCAGAATGTTTACTGAGGGCAAAAGTTGCTGTATTTTATGGACCCTACAAGAGAAAGAGAAAAATGTCCAAGAACCTAGAGGAAGTCCAGTAGTACCATGGTAGGGAAGTATCTTCAACAGATTATGTAAATTAGCAGCTGTCAGAATAAAGTCTAAGCACCATGAATCCAGAAAAGTTCTAAGGAACTGAATGCAGTCTTTTTTCAAAATATGACCATAGATGCAATCAACAGCAGTAAGATGATGACTGCTATGCTAATGTGTTAGGTAACATTCTTGCTCAGCCTACGAAAAACCTTATCAGCTTATATGCTCACTTCATTGAAAGACCAGTTAGATATTCATCCATGCTTAAACATGATATCTCAAAAGATCTTCAAACTCTTCCCTTCCTAACACAGAACACATTGTGAAGCAAAAACTTACCATTTCTGATTAGATGTGTGCTTCCATAAGACTCAAGAGCAAACTGAAGAGCACAACTTTGAGCAGGAGAGAAAAGGGGGGGGGAGGGAGGGGGAGGTAAACCCTGGGGATTACAATGTTGTGAAATTTATATATAAATAAAGTAAAAAAAGACTCAAGAGCAGAAGCCTAAAAAAAGAAAAAATAAAGAGCTCATATAAAGTCCAACTTTGTTTACTTTTGCTTTTTTCAAGCGTACAATTAGGATCATTGACATCATTGATGTCAATGGCATCTTCCCTTGCAGGTGTGCAGCTCTGAAACAAGGATAAAAGCTGAACTCAAAAGTATAGAGCAGTTCTCACAGATCACTATCATTGGAGTATGCAATGCATGGGGTATGAGCATAGTACCTCAAGAGAACAACAAATGGCACAATTATTTAAATATAAAAGATGGTGATGCCTTAGGAAGAAAGTTTTACTGTTGGGCCCTAAGAAATGGCATAGTGTCATGCTTGGTGCAAACGACAGAAGACTATTAGGTGAGGAGTGACAGTTTAAGTAGAGGAAACAGCAAAAACAAACAGAAACACAAATATTTCACAAATTGCTTGTACCCCTGAATAGATAACACACAGGATGTACTGACTGGGAAGAGCTGGACTGAGGCCAGATCATACAGGATCTTTAATGTAATGCTTAGGAGTTTGGATTCTATTGTATAGAAAGTAGGGGTCATTGGAGGTTTTTAAGCAGAGGAGTGACAGGATTTGGAAATGATCATTTTGATAGCAGTGTGAATGATTAAATTAAAGCAAGAGATTATTTACTCAGGGAAAATGTATTCTGAAAGTAATAGAATGTCTTTAATGAGGCATCAGAAGCATTTATAATAGATTTCTCAGATGTGGGTGACAGGCTTTATTATATTCTCCAATTACGGTTCATTTTCCTTATATTTCAGCTGTCTTCAGATATGTTCTAGCAACAAAATGTATATAAAACAAAGCAAATTAATTCATTTATTCAAAAATATTTATTGTATCTACTCTGTGCAAGTCCCTATGCCAGGTGCTGAGAGAATTCAAAGATGAATTAAACATATTCTCAGTACTCAAAGAATTTACAGTACCATGCAATCTGTAAAATTACTTCAACATTTATTAAGTATTCAGTTTATGTAGATTAATGCTCAAAGCACACTGGTTAAAAAAATAAAAGGGGAAATCAGCAAAGATGTGAGAAATAACCCAAAAACATGGGCAAAAAAAATATACAAACAAGAGGAAATCAGAACATCCCGTGTTTCTTGTTTAATAGAGCAATTGACTGTTCGGGAAAATGACATAATTAACATTATTATACTTCCTCTCAACCTCTATACACCAACTCCCAATTTGGGTGGCTTATATTATCCCTATTTTGTCAGGGTTTACAGTATTTACAACTTTTGATAGCCATATTTCCTCTAGATGTTTAGTCTCACTCCTATATTCAAATTATTCAGTACTTTACCCCTAGTCCTTTTATCCCAGCATTACAACTCCTGGGTTTTAAATTTTTATTCACTTCCTGATAGGTGGAATTTCTTTGTTAAGTAGTTTGCTCAGGAATGGTTTATGACCACATTTCCTGAGTTCTTACTTGTCTCCCTATTGCCTTTATACTACTTGTAGCTCTCACGTTTTTCCCTAAAAATTTGTAGCTATGACTCCTTTGTCTTTTTTCCTAACATTTGCCACTGAGAAGTCTGAGATGAGTCAGAATTTTTCTACTATAGGCGATTTCCCTTTCCCAAAGGATGCCCAAAGGAGGTATTTATCTAAATCTGAAGCTCAATAACATAATCAGACTATATCTCTGCTAATTGTTCTGAATCAGTTTTCCTTGGTACAAGATGAATGATTTTCTATACAAAAGACCTTGCTGTTCTTTAACTTTTTGGATTCTCCTCCTCCAGGATACCAATTAGTCCAATATTTTTTTATTTTAAATTCTTAAGCACCTATACCTTTTTCTCCTCATTCATTCTGATTACCCCATGTCTTTCCTTTCATGCCATTAATCTGATTTTCAGCCAAGTCTGTTTTGTTCCTTGCTGTTGTAGTTTATATGTGATTATCAATGATAATATTTTAGTCCCCATTCTATAGTTTTAATGCCTCATCTTGAATCTTTGAGTAGTATTTCTTCCCGATTGTATAGCACAAAACACAAGGAATATGCATCTCCTCTCTGAGTTGTAACAAAAAGCTTCTCCTTGACCAAATTACAGTCAAGCTCCTCTGAAACTCTACTCAACTGGGTTTTGATTTTTGGACATTTTACCAAATTTTGGATCTCTGTCTTTTTCACATCACCTAATTTTAGTAAAACTTCTATGAAGACAATTTAGCCAGAATGCCTCAAACTCATCAACCTCAATATGATATTCATTCCATAACATCTTAGAGGTGACATCTGATAATCTCGGCCTGTCTTAAGCAAGAATCTTACTAGGTAGTTTTAGCCAGAAACAACATACCCTCCCCCAAACCCATCTGTTATCATGGGGGTTTCCTCTAGTCCAAGGAACAATGGGGAGCAAACTCCAAACCAGTAAACAGTGTGCTAAACAGATTCTACTATCCTCTCTGACCAGACCTCAGGCACATGTGTTACAACTCCTAGAATGCCATGAACCTGAACTTCCTAGTGGGGGTCCCTGAAAAACAGGGGCAGAGTTAAGCAGCCATGTTGGGCTTTAAAGATTGAACATGTGCATGTTCTTTCTCTCTTGCATTTCCAGCTTTGGCTTACACCCTGATCTTCTTCAGCTAGTGCTGCTGATAGGACATTTTTGACCAATTAATCTCTTTCTTTATCCTCCCTCATCTCACTCCCTTTCTTGTAAATAAAACTTAAAAAAATTTTTCTCTCTGGGTGTTTGCTTTTAGGTCTTGTCCAGAGTTCTTTAGTTTGTAGAGGAGAACTCACAACCCAGGCCAACCCTGTTTCCCACCCATTATCCTGAAACACAATTAGTAATATTTCATTCATTGACACCATCCTCTACTTCATTCTCACTTCCTTGACTATAAATTCCCATTTTTCCTTTTAGTTTTCAGAATTGAGCTTAGTTCCATACTGAAGTCTCTTCCTCACTATTGCCATAATTTCACTGAATAAAATCTGTTTTAACCACTGCAATATCCTGATTTATAACACATACTTGGCATTCATTCACAATTAATGAGTCACAATTCCCAAACAAACCTTGGAATTCCCTAAGTGTTGAGTGTGTTAAAGGTGTCCCTTATTATGGCAGTGAAGGTAACTTTTGGAAAAGAGCTAAAACTGAGGACTAGTTGTCAAGGAAACTAAAAGGGAATCACACCCTTTCCTCTGAGGGAGGAAAGAGGGGCTAGACATTTGAGTTTAACAGCTGATGGCCAGAGATTTAATAAATCACGCCCATGTAAGGAAGTCTTCATAATAGCTAAAAAAGAGGTGCTCTAAAGAGCATCCAGTTTAATAACCATATGATTTTGATAGAAGGATGCTCCTAGAAAGGGCATGGAAACTCAGGGCCCTTTATTCATACTTTATCCTATGCATATTTTCTATTTGGCTGTTCTGAGTTATATCCTTGTTAATTGATGATGGTCTAGTGAATTAAACAGGTTTCCAGAGTTCTGTGAACCATTCAGGCAAATTAATTGAAACCTAGAAGGGGTTTCTGGGAATCAATGATTGTAACCAGTGAGTCAGTAGCACAGGTAACAGTCTGGGCTTGGTGTTGGCACCTGAAGTGGAGAGCAAACTTGGAAGACTAAACCCTTAAGCTGTTCAATCTGATACTATCCTGGGGCAGATAGTGTCTGAATTGAGTTGATTCTTGGGCATCCAAATGATATTTCAGAGTTTATTGCTGGTATGGTATCAATTTGCTTTATGAATTTGTCCTTTTTCCTGATTGGATTTTTCATCCTCAAAGTTGCCAATTTTTTTTTGTTTTAATCTCTCTATTTTACGTTACAGTTTTTTTCTAAATCTCTGGTGACCCTCACCCATGGTTCAGAAACTCAATTTTGCTCTCTCCAGAATTTCACAAGCTTGAATCTTCTGAGAGGGCAATAAAAAAAAGTTCTTGGAGAGCCAGGCATGGTGGCACACACCTGTAAATCCCAGCTACCTGGGAGGCTGGGATCACTTGAGTTCGCAGTTCCAGACAACCCTGGGCAACATAGCAAGACCTAGTCTCTTAAAATAAAAAAAGGTTCTTGGACACACGGAGTCAGGTAAGGGAGCACTTCTTAACTTCCAAGCAATAATCCTGTTTTCAGTTTGGTCTTCACTTCCAAAAGCAACTAGTGCCTCAATTTCTAAATATTTTGTGGGTTCTACATGAAAATCAAATTGTTTCTCAGTTTTGCTTTTTTCTGAGTTTAGATTCAACTTTCCAGGGTCTGCTCAGTTTTTTCTCACATGCATTCTAGTTCTGAGAATGTTATTGTAATTCCTTGCCATTCCTGGTTATCCCATTACCTTATGTTTATGTTTCTTAAAAATCACTTCACTGTTATTGTAATGGACTTGAGCAAGATTAGAAGTAAATGCACATGTTCAAACTATCATTTATAAGCAGAAGTCTTAGTTTTCTCTGAACAACCAAGGAAGACATCACTATTTTCCTTTTACAAATTAGAAAGAGTTCACAAAAGTTGCCAACTTAGATTGAGGTTTTCTGACTCCAAGTTCAATACTCTTTTCACTAAGTTCTTAAAAACACACACACAAAAGACTATATAATGTAATTGTTAAATTAGAGTATTTGCACCACATATCTACTTTTGAGTACAGATTTTGCCTTTTAGTATCTGTATTTTTATGATAAATTATCTAGTCTCATACACTGAAAATTCCTCTTCAGTAAGTAGGGATGATAATAATGGCATGATCTTCACTCTCACTATGGTGTTTTGAGGATTCAATTGTATAATATATGTAAAGTACCCAGCACAGTCTCTAACATATATTGAATACGCTCTTATTACTATAATGGAAAAATTGAAAAAACAAGACATAATAATGATTTTCAGTTTTAATTAACTGAACTATGTCCAGGGAAACTTTTAAATTAATTCTACAGACATTTACTGAATAATTAGCATATGTAGTGTGGAATGTTTATTCTTCCTTTCTCTCCCATTTGAACCTCTGCATGAAAATATCTTTGACTAGCAACTATTTCAAACCTAATTGAGCTTACACAATAAATTTTGACTAAGGATAGAAGAATTAGGGAGGGTAAAGTTTTTCTATCCACTAATACCTAGTGAACTGAACCAACAAAAATACTTTGACAGCAGCTACCTCAAGGTAAAGGATAAAATATTACATATAAATAAACATTTTTTTAAATGACCAATAAAAAAAACAATATTATGGTGCAGTGAAGTATGACTCCTCAACCTGCCCCTACTCCTCAGGAAGTTGAGAAGTGGGACAGAGGGAGTTGACAGCACTCTGAAGGATCTCCCTAATACCATTATTATTTCTGAAGAATTCTGAGGGTACAGATAAATAACTGAGGAAAGTGACAGTATGAGGAAATTCAAGATAATTGCTTTGAGTCTAGAATCCTCCACACAGTACCATGAGCTTCAGCGGAGGCAAGTGCCTCCAGGGCTTGCATTTCTCAGGCAAACTCTGGGCTAGACATACAGAAGAACTGATATGAATTATACAAGAATATAATCGGTCCCTGACTGATTACATCGACTGGGATAGGCCATTTAGCTGAATCTCACAAGAGAACAGAACTAGTTGAACAACAGACAGTCCAACTTTTCATTTTTGTTTCTCCTTTATCATGCACCATCACATTAGATAAAATGATTAGAAAATAATTCCAAACTCTTAAACTGGGGAAAGTTGGCACATATCATATCAAAGCAAATTAAAAATATGAAGTCTATCCATGTTGAGCTTGGACTGGAAGAAATATAATGACATTACTGCCAGATGGCTAACATGCATATGAAAAAAGGATCATCATCACTTCTTATTAGGGAAATGCAAATCAAAATCACAGTGAGATGTTATCTCAAATCTGGGAGAATGACATCCACCAAAAAGACTGCTAACAACATGTATTAGGGACAATGTGGAGAAAAGGGCATTTTTATATACTGTTGCTGGAAATGTTAATTTGTACAACCATTTTGGAAATCTATATGGCCCTTCCTCAAAAAACTAAATATAGAATTCAACTTTTGTGTATCTATCTGAAGAATAGGAAGTCATCAACTCAAATAGCTATAAGCATCACTATGTTTACTGCAGCATTATTTAAAATAGCTACTATATGGAAGCAACTTAATACCTACTGAGCGATGACTATGTAAAGAAGATGTGATATATATAGATAATCAAATATAATTCAGTTACAAAGGAAAATGAAGTTCTGCCATATGCAATAAAATGAAAGAAACTCTAGGGGATTATATGAAGCAATATTAGTCAGAAAAATATAGACAAATATTGGATGATTTCACCTACACATGCAATATAAGGGAATAAAGTAGATGAATGGATAAACCATAAGTAAAATAACAAATGACATAACAAAATGAAATAAGAGTAGACACACATAATTAAACTGAGTTCACCAGAGGTAAGGAGGTTGGAGGATAGGAGAAAGGGCAGATGGAAATGAATGCCGGTTGGTAACAGCAACAAAAAAAGCTCCTGAAAGACTTCAAATTCAAGATAAGAGAAAATAATTGCATGATGGGTACAGTTAATAGCTATATAAGTGCAGAGGATGAAGTGATTGGACCAGGGACATTATGTAAAGTTTCATGGAAGGGAAACATTGGGTGAGGTACTGAAGGAAAGAAGATGCACGTAGATGAAGAACAGGAAGGCAGGCATTAGCATCAAAAAATAAATTGATGTCTAAAATGGAATTACTAGAAGGGAAAGTCTGAAGCAAAAATCTGAGGTGATAAGCTGTAGAACCAGCCTTCGAATAATTGAAAATTGCGCCATGGTTGTTTCAGCAACAGTAATTGGTAATCCAATTGCTTTAGCGCTACATCTGTTTTTTGTCTTTCTCTGTCCATTTCCTTCCTTTTCCTCTTTCATTTCTAACCACTGTTGTTACCATCTTTTAATGTACACTACACATTTCATTTATTCAGCAAATGTTAATTGAATATCAAATGCACTTCTTTTAGTCTCTGATCCCCATGTGCTCAGTTTATCAACATATAATTTAGACCACTGGTTAAGATTGTACATATGAAAAGGAATTTTTTTCTGCAACAAGAAGTTTTTATGATCAATGAAAGATATACAAATGTATTAATCCAAGAGTAACCACGAAGATATCTGACAAGTGCCCAATTCTCGAGTATTATTTCCATCTGAAACTAGCACAACTGTGATTCCCAAAAACTATTTTACTGCTCTAATCTGGTAATCAGAAAACATGACTTTTCCGGTCGGGCACAGTGGCACATGCCTGTAAAGCAGCAGCCTAGGAAGCCACGGTGAGAAACAGGGTTTAGGGTTCAAGTCCTGCCCCGGGCAACGTAGCGAGACCTAGTTCCCAAAAATTAGCTTGGCATGGTGGTGCATGCCTGTAATCCCAGCTACCTGGGAAACTGAGGCTGGAGATTGTTTGAGTCCATGGTACCCTGGGCAATGTGAGCCTGTGGTTCCACGGGCAAAAAATAAAGAAACCTAGTCTCAAAACAAACAAAACAAAAGAAAAAACATGACTTTTCAATTACATTTTTATGTTAGGTTAACTAAATCTAGTCCTTCATTGCCTCCTAGTCAGGTTTATATAGGGAGGGAGGAAGGGGGAGAGATAAAGAGATAGACTGGGCATGGTGGGAGATAGAGATAGATAGGGCTGGGCATGGTGGCGCATGCCTGTATGTGGCAGTCTAGGAAGTCACTTCCGGGACCAGGGATCGTGTTTCAAGTCCCACGGGTGGAGGGGGGGGCGGGGGCACATAGCGAGACCTAGTCCCCCAAAAAAATAGCATGGTGGCATGCACCTGTAATCCCAGCTACCTGGGAAGCTGAGGCTGGGGATTGCTTGAGTCTGTGGTACCCCGGGCAACATGAGTCTGCGGTTCCACGGGCAAAAATAGCGAGACCTAGTCTCAAAAAAAAAGACAGAGATGGAGAAAGAGGTGAAACTCAATGTTTCAGAGTCTATTGCCATGAGAAAGCTAGAACTTTATTTAAGACATAGTTATTTTTATTTTTCTTTGTATCTAACTTTCGGGTATTTTGTTAGGGTTGACATTAGGCATTCTTAAAGACTACTGTTTCTTCATAGAAAGAATTCCCAGAACTTAAATGTTGACTTTCTGCAAATTAAAATTTAAAGGGGAAAATTTTTCTATCTACCTGGTGGTCTTTTTCCCCTCCATCCTCCCAGTTTTTTTTTACCCCTCTTATCCACACAGATCAGTCCTTTAGACCTGAAAGCTTTACCCAGTGCATCCTTAGGACTCTCTAATCCAAACTCTGTGCCAACACCTAATGTGATATGCCATTGCTGTTACGATTCTAGTCTCATGACACAGTACTGACACAGTACTGACACAGTTCTGTCCACTTTCTAAGAGTTGGACCTATCCTGGTATCTGATTTCCTCTTGATTCCTTTAATTGCCACCCTTAACATGATACAGTATAAGATCAAGGACCTTAGTAAGTGTCCAGTATGCTCTTATTAGTCCCCCACTCCAGATGCTTCTCTCTATAAACAAACTAATCCGAATAGCAGGTTGTCTGTCTAGATTTCTGAATATTCCTTTTCTGGGATTACCCAGCACAGTGCTGTTTGCCTTAGAAAAATTCTCTAACTCCAAAATGCTCCTCCTTCTTGTTAACAGTTTCTCCAGGCTACTCTCTCTTCCCTATTTCCATGCCCTTCTGATGTGAACCAATGAGGTAAGATTTCCTCCTGAGACCTGCAACTTGTACCTGTCTTCACTCAGTGTACCTTGTCTAAAGTTAATCAGAACTTGATGCCCTTGTCCTAGGACAAGATAGTCATCCAACCCACCTACTGAGCAGAACATAATTGTTATAAGTAGTAAATCTGAACTTTGAGATCAAGACTTTTTATGCATGTGTGACTCTGTGTCTCTCCTTACTCACACTAGTCTGCCTATAAAAAGCAAACACCTCTATTTCCTCTAGGTTTCACTTTTGAGTCACTAACTGAAAAAGATATTACAGTAATTGGAGTAATTAGTTCAGTTGGCTAAAACTCTAGGAAAATATAAAACTTTGGCATTTGAGGGATATAATAATTACTGACATTTAACTCTATGTTAAGAGCACTAGATTAAGTGCTTCATATAAAATAACTCATTTAATCTTCAACACCCACCCAATGCAGCACATGAGCAATGAAGCATATACTATTCTTACTTTACAAGTAACAAATTAAAGCACCAAGAAGTCGATTAATTTACCAAAAGTCATACAAGTAGACAGGGTGTTGAACTCAAATATTCCTAAAAAAACATAAGGCTATAGGCCTCTGGGAAATTAAGACAGGTAATATAGGAGCTTTTTAAATCCTTGGTCAAAGTAGATTTTATAGTCCTTAAATAAAAGATTGTATTACTTTCAGTGAATTAAGTGTCTCCTAGTACATTTGAGTAAATCTTTATAATATATTTGCTAATATAAACAGAAAAGCAGCCAATTACTAGCAAAAAGTGCTTTGTATTTATTAAACAATACCATAAAATTATGATGAAACCCTCATTGTAATTCAGACTTGAGGGTTTTTTTTGTTGGTGTTCAGAACTCGTCCAGCTGTTTCTCCAGCTGCCTAGTAATTTTACTGGAACAAAATCAGTGAGTCCACTCAAATTCTAAATTTTGAAAAGGACAATGCATTTCCTTTGTCTTCACAAGACACCTACATTTAAATTACAATTCAAAAACAACCAGGCACCATGTGAGCAAATTTACATAATTGGTGTCATGGGTCTATAGTAGAAGCCAAAAGGGGCTAGAAATTGATGGAACTGATAGAACTGATTATTCTATCCATCTTAGCATCTTTTCAAACCCCTTTATAATGGAGTCATTTAATTGTTGTGCACATCTTTTAGTCTAGCTGTATTTTTAGGGTTTAATTAGGTTAAAGAAAGAAAATGCAACCATAAGGTTTTGCATGTTTAAACTGATGCCTTTTTGTTTAGAACATACGTGGTAAAGCATTACTGCAAATATTACAAATCACTCAGCATTTCTTTGTGACCCATGTGCTCATAAAATCTGCCACATCTGTTGTACTAAACAGCCATTTTACCCACTGGAAGGATAATCTGGGAAGTTTAAGCAAATTTTTAAGAAGTTGGACATCTGCAATAAATGTGGCCTATGTCCTTCATAGACTTTAGCTATTCTGTGTCGAAAGCAACATAATCTTAATCAGGGATAATTACTGGAAAGAAACAAAAAGCTACTCAAATTATCTCAATCAGAAGCCAGGAATGCTTATTAAAAAGATACGTGGAATTGCCATCCTCCAGTAAATAACCAAGATGACCACTACAAAGGGAAAGAAGAGAGGCACCCACTATAGATTCTCTAGACTTCTTAGAAAATATGAAGTTGTTCCTTTGACCACATACATGTGAATCTACAGGAAAGGTGATTTTTGTAGACATCAAGGGGATGAGCACTGTCCAAACAAGAATGCCCCACAAATGTTACCATAGTAAGACTGGAATTCTAAGTCTAAAATGTTACCCAGTGTGCAGCTGGAATTGTTGTAAATAGACAAAGGCAAAATTCTTGTCAAGGTAACTAAAACTATCATGCCCCCAAGGTCAAAGACCCGAAACATAATGTGAAGGAACAACAAAATGTTGCAGAAAACAACAGAGATGAGATCCACCAAGAAACAAGAAGCAATCATACAAGCCAAAGGTGCTTGAATCTGCCTACATAGGCAAAAGCAGTACAGGAAAAATAAACAGCACGCTCTACCAATTCCCAAGAAATCACACCCTCAACAAGGATGAGGAAATAGATTCAGAAAAGAAAAAAAAAAAAAAAAGACTAAAGGGCTAAACATGGGCAAACAACAAAAAGAAGGAGGTAAAGTTACCGGATGGGTGTGGTGTGGTGGGGTATTCCCATGGGGATCAGCAATTATACAATCATGTATTGTAAAAAATCCAAAAATAAAATCTAAAGGAAAAAAAAGATAACTAAAACTTGTGCTGAGCATATTAGGCACTCTAAGAACTAAGGTAGCTTCCTGAAGCATATATAAGAAAATGATCAGAAAAAAAGGAAGACAAAGAGAAAAGTGTTGATAAGGGTTGGGGAGGAAAAGAAGGGTGACATGACTACCAGAGAACTCCATACACACACATACATACACATACACACACATTACACAGGCTGTGTGTATATGCTATGTGACTAATGATTTGTCCTCTTTAAAACTTTTGCTTTAAACTAATATTCCTGCCCCAATGATGCTCAAATGAGTACTCGACATTGATGCCATCAGAAATTAAGCAAGCTCAGTGCTTGCCCAAATAGCTCAGTTGGGAGAGCATTAGACTGAAGAAATTCACCAAGCTTAGCAGGCCAGGATATACTAAGGTCAAGATAACCAGGAGGCTGATAACAAACTCTGCGGGGGGGGGGGGGGGGGGGGGGGGGGGGGGGGGGGGGGGGGGGGGGGGGAGGTGGGAGAGGTGGGGGTGTGTGAATGTGACAGATACCAGGAACATCAACGGTGATGGACCGTTCTGACAAAATTATTCACTTATGGCTATTTTTGTTTGATGCACTATCAGTCAGGTAGAGAAGGCTTCTTCAGCATGATGTACCCACCATCCTCAAACTGTTGGTCAGCTACGTAAGTAAATTTCTTCTTATAGATTCAATCCCTTTCTCTGTCTGTAATGACAGGCAGCAGGACCCAGCATTGCCAGTAACACTTGGGTTCAACAAAAGAGCCCACCTCCTCCACCCAGAGAAGCATACTTGGTGAGAATCAATGGACAGGAGCCAGAGCTGCTGGAGCTCCTTCCCTATGAATTCATAACACAATAGGTGTAAAAAATATATATATAAAACACTTATTGGCTAGTAAATTAATTAGTTAAAAGAAACAGGAGTATCTTGTGAAACAAGCTCAGCAGAACTTCAAATGATACTTGAAAATCAGGAGCTAAAAGTCTTCTTTATCTCTTCTCGGTGCAATCTTCTCTGACAATTGGTTTTCTCTGGTTTTTTCTTCTTTATTTTCTGACAATTGGTTTTCTCTGCTTCAGCACCCCATTGGTAGAAAATGGTGACTTGACCGGCCTCAGCTCTTCTTCAATTAATAAGCCCAGTGCCTAAGACAAACTAACCTTTCTTTTTTATTGAGACTAGGTCTTGCTATTTTTGCCCGTAGAACCGCGGCTCACGTTGCCCATGGTACCACGCAAGCAATCCCCAGCCTCAGCTTCCCAGGTAGCTTGGATTACAAGCATGTACCACCACACCAAGCTATTTCTCTTGGGGGATTAGGTCTCGCTTTGTTGCCCCGGGCGGGTTTTGAACTGGGATCCCCAGTCCCAGCCGTGACTCCATAGGCTGTCATTTACAGGCACGTGCCACCGTGCCTGGCCCAAGACAAACTAACTTAAAACTCTGCTCCAAATATTCTAACTCCAAATATTCAGGTGTAGGAGAATAAAAATCTGCCACCCCAGTACATGTCTTTGGCAAAAGGTTTATTTCATGGAAGGAATTCTGAAGGCTGGATGGAGGATGCTTTTGATGTTTCTATATAAACTTCTCTTTGTGAGGGTCTATTTCAGGAAGGCCTAATCTCATCTTGTCGCTGTAGAAGACAAAAGTACCTTTTTTATTGAGTACCTTTTATTTTGCCAGGGGAACAGCAGACTCATATTGCCAGAGGTACCACAGACTCAAGCGATCCCCAGGCTCAGCCTCCCAGGTAGCTGGGACTACAGGCGCACACCACAATGCCTAGCTGTTTTTTGAGACTAGGTCTTGCTCTGTTGCCCCAGGCAAGTCTTGAACCTGTGGACTCAAGTGATTCCCAGTCTTGGCCTCCTTTCCTAGGCTGGAATTAATGGCACGCACCACCGTACCCAGCCTCAAAAGTACCTTTGTTTTCCCATGTTAACTTCCTGGTTTCCTTTTTCTTCACCAACTTCCCTAATCTTAGCTAAACTATTTAAGATAGTGTCTAAAGCCACATGGGCAAGTTATACAGTCATGCTAGATCTCTCCAATGTATACAGCAGGCATATATATTATTCTTAAACTTGTATATAGCTCTTTTTCTTATCAGTTTGTCTGATATCTGTTTAATTTTTGTCAGCCTAGAAACACCTAAAGGGGTTTCCTTTGCATTTCAACCCAGGTGACTAGCCAGGTTCGGTCAGTTGTGGGTAGGGAGCATCATCTTTTGAACACTGGGTTACTTTCTATACTTTAAGTAAGTAAAGGTAGGTCCCTTAGCAGGGACAGTGGGTATTCTGAAAAGGTTTCACTATATATAGTTGCCTTTCTTTGAAATTAGCTGATGATGAACTTAGATGAAATTAGATGATGATGGTGAGATAGCATTTAAACCTTTTTGGATCCATGTTTTCTCTATTTCAGTATTGAAAATCTACCCATGTTTCTACTGATAACCTTAAACACTTGATTTTATCATTTCTATCTCTTCCAAAATCATCAATAAAGTATTGACCAGCTAATTGTGAGCATTTGTCAGCTTGTATATGTGACACTGACTCTCTCTCCTTCTCATGGAGAATTTCCTAGAAATTTTATTTTTATGTTTCAAGAAATTTCACACATAATGCCTGCAAATATTTCCACCCTTGCCCTCAAGCTAGGTGCTCAGTGATCAAAAATAGCATCTACACCTTTTACTCAGAACTTCCAAATAAATGAGACTAATGTAAATTCCATCTACTGTGAAGATGTATAAAAAGGAAAGTATAAAGTAATATCCTTGTTAATTGACACTTAAGAATTTTGAGTTTCTAACTGGAAATGGAGTAACTTCATTAAAACACAGCTATATCATAAGTCAATTCCAGGTAACATTTCAAGAAAGAACAAATGGTGATCAAACTAATGACCAAATTCAGTCATATGCCACAATGGCTTAGCCCAGACCAAGATCCCTTTGTTGACGGGGTGCATCTGTTTGTGCAGATAAGGGCAGAACTTTATCACTTAATGACTGGACATCACCATTGTGGAGGGGGCAATACCCATGCAGTCTGTGGTCTGAACTTCACCCCTGAAGTCATCAGCCCTGAGGAAGCTGCTGACAGGGGACTAGAGCTGAGTTGCCATGCTGGGAAACTAACAGGGAGCAGCTCTTTTGGTGCTCTGAGCTGTTATAGAAGGACATCTTTCAGCCACACAGGCAGTAGGCTTTCACCTACTCAAGGGGTGGGAGTGGGGCAATCTCAGCCATGGCAGACTTCTGCTGCACCCTGCCATTCCTGTACCTGCAACTTTGCCTGAAATCATTGGTTCTTAACTAGAACTCCTTCCTGTCCTTCTACCTCTCCTAAGCAACCCTGTTGATTAGAAATTGGTTTATTTTTTCTGTTGTTGCAAGGAAGGCCCTTTGGTTTGCATTTGGTGGTCAGTGGCCAAACAGAAATGGTGAGAAAGATTCTTACCTAGTGACAATTTTTGAACTTTTTGCCTAGTAATACCATTTCATGTAAAGAAAAATTATTTTCTTAATTTTAAAAATTTAATTTTTAATTTTCACAATCTATGTGAAAGTCTCCCTCTAACAGCTAGAGTTCTGTAGGTATAGAGAATAAAAAGTATCCCAAGCTAAAAAGCTCAATTTACTCAGTAAGACTTTAAAATTTTAGGAGCTGAAGACAGATGATTTCCACACTGCATCTGTGTAGAAAATGCTGACTGTGGGTACAAGTCCAGGAATAACTACAGTCATTTTTTTTCCTTCTTATGTTTTCCAAATGAATCATAAAGGACCCTCTGCATTCAAATGGTGTGTCATAGAATCGGAAAGGTAAAATACAAAAAAAAAAAAAAAAAAAGATACTACTGCTTCTTCTTGATGAATCTATTTTTTTTTAATCTGGTGTGAGATGCAAATAACCCATCTGAAATAGGAGTGAGTTGTACTCCATGTTAATCATTTCCAGTGTACTGTGCTATTTCTCTGCTATGTGGTAACTCTCCTTGGGGAAAGCAATGTTGCTTTGTCTTTATAGCTGTCTGGTGTAGTAGTTCTTAACCATGTCTATAAATTAGAATTAACTGGAGGTTTTTGCTAAAAAAAAAAAAAAAAGAAAAAAACACCAATGTGTGCATTCTATCTGTCAATCTAAAACTTCAGGAGGCAATTACAGGCAAAGAATTTTGTTTGGTCCTGTGCTCTATGTCCTATGTTAGAGAAAAAAACTCTTTATTTGAAGGATCCTAACCCAATCAAAATAGATCCATAGTTATTAGACCTTTATTTTTCAAGTTCAGTAGCATGCTATGCCTCACTCTTACGCCTCACTCTTTTGTTTGTTTAGATTCACCTTGGGAATAGAGCCTCACTCTTAGTGATAGGGCACTCTCATAACCATTTCCTCCCGTATTCTATTCCTTACCCGACTGCAACTACCTCAAGATTTTCAGGAGACTGAAGAATTTGTATTTCTTAAACTTGATCATTTTGCAACTTGATTGTTCTATCTCTTCTTAAGTTATGAGAAATTTATTCCTGAATGTCACATAGAAGAGTCATTCTTTTTTTTTTTTTTTTTTTTTTGAGACTAGGTCTCACTATTTTTGCCTGTGGAACTGCAGGCTCATGTTGCCTGGGGTACCACAAACTCAAGCAATCCTCAGCCTCAGCTTCCCAGGTAATGGGGATTACAGGCACACACCACCATGCCCAGCTATATTTTTTTGGAACTAGTCTCACTATGTGCCCCTGGTAGGACTCAAACCTTGATCCCTGGCCCCGGCCGCGGCTTCCTTGGCTGCCACCATGCCCAGCCTAGAAGAGTCATTCTTTCCGGATCCTAAAAATGCCACTGCTGAGTTACAAACTATTCTATTTTCTTCATAATCATTTAGACTTTCAAAGTCTAAAAACAATTTTCACATCTATGTCTAGAATTTAATAACAATAATGGCATATCTATGCTCTTTGTCACTTGTTCCTTTTTTGAAATCTGTCAGATTTGGAAAACCCAAGCATTACCTCCACAACACTTTTTGCATAAGGGTATTATCAAAGATCCAAGCTTCTTGCTAGCGGCCCTATACTAGAGCCTCAAGTGATACCATGGAAGCTCTGGGACTGGGTACTAAAGCTTTAGACACTTAGACAGAATTGGATGCAATTTTTTTGTAAAATTAAATTTGTACTATCCCAGTACCTTCACAGAGATAGACAGCTGGAAGTTTTCCAGGCAACACACTGCCTTGTTTTTCCATTGGTTGTCTTAGTCCCTAATCTATTCTCATTCTTTCTCAGTACCTGATTTTGTCTCTGGCAGGATGTAAGCCTTCAATAGTAGCCCACCCTGGTCAGAAAAGGATGTACCAGACCTGGGGGTGATTACTGAAGAGTAAGCAATACTGCCACTTTGTGGAAGACAATGGTTATATTCTTTGTGGCAGAGTTGATTTTTTTCCTTTTTTATAAAAGTAACCTTTGAAATTACAAACTGAAATGGCATCAGTGATTTCCTTTTTATTTTGAATCTTTGCACATTGTTTTAATTTTCCATGTGCATAAATGATTCATTTAAAAATAAATTTAGCTCGTTGATAAATAAATTAAAATTTAAAAGGCAAAAAAAAAAATTAGGCTACTTTAAAATATCTTCTTGTTTAAAGTTTGTCCTGTCTCCATTTCTCTATGTGACCTCAATCATTTGAATCTGTCTCCTCATTTGTAAAATGTAGGGGTTGAACTTGATGATATAAATTATCATTATTGTTCTATTGTGTTTTCATTAAAATTTTCCCAACCTTCTTCTACTAGCTATTGCAATTAATACGTATGAAACCCACATTACAGAAAAATAGAAATATTTTAGTACTGAAAACTAGATCAAGACAAGCTCATTTGAATGTGGTGGCTCTCAAATTTAGCTGCCCATCACAGAGATGCCACCTCGGGCCCAACCCAGTCACAGACTCCCTGAGATTAGGGTTCCATAGCCATTTTAGTAAAACTTCTCAAATGGACCCAATGTGCAACTATGATTGAGAACTACTGCTGGTTAAATGGTTGCCTGAACTAAAAAAGATTTCCTTTAAAGAGCTTCAAATCTACCACCAAATCACTGTAACTTGGATTAATGACTGTCTTCTTTTCAAATGTAAATATATGTATAAAGATTAAATTAATCAAATTGTTTGATTCCAATGATTTTAGAGTAATTTCTTCCTCATTCCTAACTAAAGTCAGCTTCATGAAGAAGTTAGGAGTTTAAATAGGATTAGGGAAAAAGAGAACTCATCTTGGAATATAACATGAGACACTGGAGAAATTTGTTCTGGATAGGCTACAAAAAAAGGAAGCAATGAACAATCAGAAATCATGAGGGCACCAGGAATGTGAACATGAAAGAGAATGAATCAGGGAACATCTGCGGGAATAGAGATAGAGTTAATTGCTTAAAAATTTGTTGAGGTCAGAGTACAAACTTCCAGTTATAAGATAAATAAACACAAGGCATGATAGATTATAATTAATAGTAGTGTATTATATGCTTGAAAGATGTTAAAACAGTAGATCTTAAATTGTCTCATCACAAAATGAGAAATAATTGTGTGACTCAATGACACTGTTAGATAAAGTTAGTGACACTGTTAGATAAAGATAATCACTTTGTAATATCTGCATATCAAATCAACACTTGTACACTGGAAACTTACACAATGTTACATGTCAATTATCCTAGTAAGCAGGAAAAATTCTTTAAAAATTCCCTCAATCCAAGCTATAATGTAATTATTCCTAATATCAGGTCTTTAAGATTGAATAGAAAAGATTAGATATGCAAAGCATATCGATAAGATTTCTTTTTTTAAACTTAGTTAATTGATTTTCCAAATTATGTTTATTGAGGTAAGGGAGGTTAACATCTTTGTATCTGCTCCAGAGGTTATAGGATCAATGTGTTTTCTTTAAATAATTTCATTGGTTAAATGTTTTACATACTTATTTGTTTTGCAGACAATATATTATCTTATTTAACCCTTACAACTTCATGAATTGGGTATTACTCTCTCCATCTTATAGATAAAAATAGTGAATTTGAAGAAAGGTCAACTGTTTTTTCATCACAGTAAAAAGAAATTTAATCAAAGATAATTACATTTATCATGTTTATTTGGTATTGGAAAAGATCTATAACTCAGCTATCCTGAATAATTATACATTAGATAAATTATAACTGACTGCTGTCCTCTGATATCTGCTTATTTGTTCTTTTCTTTTAAAAATACTTTAAATATCCTTTAATATATTATAATTATGTTTAAGATGAAAATGTGACAAAGAGATCACGCTTGACTTGCCTTCTTTTGAATTACATGTATACATACCTACACATTTTCCTTTTTGATGATAGTTGCTCTGAAATTTCTTAAAAATTACCAAACATATAAAATGTTCTGACACAGGCTACCAAATATATGTAGACTGACTTCCTAATCTCACAAAAGATTAAAAGCATAAATTAATGTGTTTATGTACTAAGCCCAAGGAGAGAACTTATTTACATATTTTGAAACATTGACAACCAAACCAGAAACCAGCTAATGAGAAAGTATGAGCTTCCTATCTTGAAGCTGAAAGGAAGGTTATTTCCACGAATACTGAATAAGTGACCTTTGCAGAGAAGTTTCCTATAAAGTGATGGCAGTTTTAAAATGGCAGTTTTAGTTACAACATTTTCTTCCTAATAAGAATTCTTAGGCATTGTCTAAGAAGGAATGGTTTGACTTATAGTGAGCAGAACCTGGGCTCAGAGATCTGAGGTCATTGGACAGGAATGACCCATTGTTTGAAATATCTGAGGCTTGTGGTATCTTGTAGTTCATGCATAATGAATCAACTACTTTACTTCAGATCAAAAAAACATTTATTAACTATACTACAAACAAGCATTTGTATGTAATTTTTTTACATAGTGATTGCTTTCTCTAGATTATATTTATAGGTTCAAATTTGTATGTGTACTCAATCTTTTAAGAGATGCAAAGATATAATGATCTAAGTCATCAATGTTTCTTCCCTGGATTTTTATAAAACAAACAAAACTAGCCACTCTACTCTGTGCCCCATCCACCCAGCACCAAAACAAAGAGACAAAAAACATAACCTGGCTTTCTCATATCTATGTATGGGAAATATCCTTGTGGTTTTGTGTCTCCAATATATTCTTCATATTGCAATGAATATGCACTTTTTAAAATATAATTTTGATTTCTTTATTCCCCTTATTAAAAGCTCCAGTGACTAGTGACTTCCTATGGCCACCTGGAAAAAAATCACACATTCTTAGGATAGCATGATTCATTACATAGTCATCATGTCACACTCTCCCCTCATTTCGTTAAATACTCCAACCCTGACTTTTGTCAGTATTTAGAACATAAAGCTATTTCTGAAGTCTAGATTTCCTAGATACTGTTTCTACCCTCTACCCCCATTCCTTTTAGTACCATTCCCACTTTCACCTACCTACTTATTTCCTACTTTCCATTATAATTTAATTTAAATGTTATTTCTTCCCAAAAGGGTTCCCTAATTCTCCAGGCTAAATGTCTGTCCCCCTCATGTTCAAATCTGCATTCATAGTGTCCAACACCATTCTTATTTGTTAATATCTGCCTTTTCTGATAAACTAGAAGCTTCATTTTTAAAAATGGCTGGCCCCATACAAGTGATAAGGGTCTGATAACAAAGATACACAAAGAACTCACACAACTTAACAAAGAAAAAAAAACAGTTTAAAAATAGGGAGAAGAATTAAAAAGACACTTCTCCAAAGAGAAAATACAAATAGCCAACAGCACATGAAAAACATCACTAGCAATCAGAGAAATACAAATCAAAACAACAATGAGATACCACCTCACACCAGCAAGAATGGCCCACATCAAAAAAAGAGGTAATAACAAGTGCTGGTGGGATGTGAAGAGAAAGGAACACTCTTACACTGCTGGTGGAAATGTAAACTGATCCAGCCACTATGGAAAGCTGTGTGGAGGACCCTCAAACTAATGAAATTGGAACTACCATTTGACCTAGCAATTGCTCTTCTGGGAATCTACCCAAAGAAGACCTCAATGCTTGTACAAAGGGACACCTGAGCTTGGATGTTTACTGCAGCACTATTTATAATTGCAAGGACTTGGAAGCAACCCTAATGTCCCAAAACACATGACTGGATGAAAAAGATGTAGTATATATATACACAATAGAATATTACTCATCAATTAAAATGTCAAATTTGATGACTTTATAACATGAATGTACCTAGAAGAAATCATATTAGCAGAAACAAGTCAGAAAAAGACAGAAACCAAATGGTTTCACTAATATATGGGATATAGGAAAAAAATAAACAAAAAGCCATGAGGAAAAGTCAAAACAAGCTAACAACCAAACTGAAGTACACAACTGGGAAGGGGAAAGCGGGGGAGGGTGGGAAAGGTCAGGGAAAGAAGGTATGGAGTGAACCATGGGGATTACAAAGATGTGAAATTTATATATAAATAAATTATTTAATAAAAAAATCTACATCAACCATAATAAACAAACAAACAAACAAATAAATAATGACTGGCCCCAAGCATTAACGGAAGGATAAAATTAAAGAAAAACTTGGCCAGTGCCCTCAGGAGTCTACAGTTTAGTACAATAAACATACACACAAGAAATTTAAATACGTCAAGTCTATAGTAACACTACATGTAATAGGAAAATTAGGGAGGAAGACACTAATCCAGTAAGGAGATTTAAACTAGAACTGATTGGCCGGGCATGGTAGTGCATGCTTTGTAAGCGGCAGCCTAGGAAGCCGCGACTTGGGCCAGGTATCGCGGCCCGAGTCCTGCCAGGGGCACATGGTGAGACCTAGTCCCCAAAAAATAGCTGGGTGTGGTGGCGTGCCCCTGCAATCCCAGCTACCTAGGTAGCTGAGGCTGGGGGTTGCTTGAGTCTGTGGTATCCTGGGCAACGTGAGCCTGCGGTTCCGCGGGCTAAAAAAGCGAGACCTAGTCTCATAAAAAACAACAACAACAACAACAAACTAGAACTGATTGAGTTGGATATTGAAGAACTGAAAGAACTCCAACAGTAAGAATAAGAATGATGGGAAAGGATTCCACAAGGAGGGTCCACAAGGAGGTAGGTTTAGGAAAGTGCTTGAGTGCAGTTGAGGTACACAATGTTAAGAAGGGTGTGGTGCAAGATATAGCTGGGAAAGTATGTTAGCATTACCAAACTCAAATATCAGTCTTAGCAGTTTATATGGTTTTCTGCAGGAAGTAGAATCAGGTCTGGCTTTAAAGGGAAATTCTGCATTGTATGGAATTAAATAAAAGAAAAGATAAGAGGAAGAAAGATCAGATAGAAGCTGTTTAGAGCAGTCTCTCCACTCTTAAAATAATATCTGCAAATATTTAAGACATGGGAACAATAATTATAGAAACCTCTATCCTGCTGCACACAAGTATTTCCAAGGGAATATAATTTATTCGATAGATAACATACATCCTAATTTCAGGGCAGGAGGAATTCGTCCAGCTAAATTTATGTTGAGAGGTAGGTACAAGTTCCAAATTGAGGTTTTTATTTTTTTCAGCAGGATTTTACTTTTTCAGTTTTGTTGAGAAGTATAATTTATTACAAATAAAATTTCCCATATATTTAAAGTACATATCATGATGAGTTGATATTTGTATACATTGTAAAAGAATTCCCCCCACTTAGTTATATCCCATCACCTCACACATTTGTCTCATGTGAGTGTGAACATCTAACTTTTACTCTTAGCAAATTTCTGTTATACTAAAGTGTTATAAACTATAGTTAGTGTGTTATACATTAGATCCTCTGACCTTATTAACAATCTTACCGGTGAAAGTTGTCCCTTTTTCTATCCTCTATCTCCCAGATCTCCCAACTCATGACAACCAATTTTCAACTCTTTGCTTCTATAAGTTTGACATATAAAAGTTCTACATATAAATAATACTGTATATCTGAAAAAATATTTTTTTATCATACCTAGAAAATAGCGTATCTGATAACAGTACTGGTCATTTGTCTTACTGAGCAAAATTCTTCAGTTATGTGAGAAAAAGAAGTTGGTCTGACTTTTGAAAACAAAAATAATAGAAGATCAAATTATTAAAAACTCCTACTACTTCAGAAATATTAATTTTTATACATAGCTGGTGTAACTACAATCTACTGGGGGAAAAAGTTCGGCAATTAGTTTCTTACAAGCAAAAGACAATTAATATTTTCATTTTGTATGCACAATGCCTTAATGATTTCGTACATCATGCATGAATCATAACACAACTCTCTTGTGACAAAAGGTTTTGGCATTTATTCTGAGGGATTTGGCATTTTTTTTCTTGCTTTCATATATATTGCTTGGTACATGTTTAGGATTCCTTTTGCAAGCATCTAAGTAACAGAATGTAACACAATTTTATATATGTAGATATCTTCCTTTCCTAGATCCTGTATAAAGTATTTGCAAGAAATTATAGAATCATGGTAATTTCTCCTATGGTCTTCCTGCTGCATCTTTTGGAGCAAAATAAATTCTTATTTCAATTCTGAATCATAATATAATTGCAAATTATTTAAATGGAAATTAAACTTAATATGTGTACTTTAAATAGTACCCATAACTTAAAGTATTAGCAATATAAACAATATGACAAAGTAATGCATGTACACACAAGCATGGACAACTATGACAAAGTTACTACTGAACTAAAGACAATTTATGACTCTACACACCCTTTTCAGACACCTGATTTTAGAGACGTTAAAATGCAGGGGAAAGAACTGGCATCACAGAGTCAATTGTCATATTTCATTGACAGGGAACCCTGCCTCTTCCAACTAGTTTATAGGGTCTTTGAAAGTTGTAAGTTGCAGTCAAGTAGAATGTTTTCTGTAAAAAGTAACAACCTGATTCAAACTGACCTAAATGAGAAGATATAGACTTACTAAATGGGAAAGCCTAGATTGATGTGACATAAACTTCAGAGTTAGTTAACCCAATGGAAAAATTCTGTGATTAAGAACTCAGTTTTTTCCTATCTATTTGCTCTGCCATCCTCAATATCAGCTTCATTCAGAGGCTACTCTCCCTTAGTGATCTTAGTGACAGGTGTCAGTAACTATTGAGACTACATTATACCTCTTCAAATTCAAGAAGATCAATGAACTTCCTTTTCAGAAATTTCCAACAAACCTCCCCTTATTACATGTTCATCAGAATTTACTCACATGCCTCTTCTTAAGCCAGTTACATGACCAAAGGGAGGGCTTTGCCCCACTGGTTTAGTTTAATCAAGCCTCCAGAACTGTGGAAATGGATTCATTTCTTCTGAGATATATGATGTATTTAATGAAAAGGTGAACTCCTGACTGGAATCCAAGTTCTATCAGTGAGGAAGAATGGTGTAATAATTTGTCTACTTTGTGACCCTTTTGAATACTTACTTCTTTTGCATCTCTATTAGTTCTTAACATAACACACAGATGATAACATATTTAAGTCCAAAAACTGTGTTTATTCTATTTTCTTTCTCTTCAATTGAGGTAACATTGATAACAGCAATATATATGATTGTTTTATATTTCTTTAACTTCTTGCAAAGCTGACACTTAATAAATGTTATTATTTTCATACTAGGCACTATTATTTAATGTGTTCCTTGCCAAAAGGATCTGAAATTAATTTATGAATAAATTAATTAAATTAGTCTGTAATTAAATAAGGGAAATTATTTTCCTTTTCTAATTCACAGACCAGTTGCTGTACCAATATTTTGTACCAAGATTTTACTTGAAAAATATAGTGCAGTACATTCTTGGGCTGAATTCCTGATAGTCTCAAGAATGTCATGGATACAGTAGTTTATCAATGAAAGTAAAATTGCAGGTGCATAATAGATACATAATGAATAATTGAAAAAAGAAGTCAGATATTTTAAGAAAAATAGTTTATTGAGAACTTTAGAAAAGACTCAGGAAAAGTAGGAAGTATTCCTATGTCCATATCAAACCATTCCTTTTTAAGAAAACATTTGCAAGCAGACCAGAGATCTGAGAAAGGTAGAGGGAGAGGGACATAATCAGGGGTAGGAAGAGTGCAAAGTATATGTTGAAGGGTCAGGTGTGGTATAATGGTGGAACAATTACAGCAATAGCATAAATCAAATACTATATAAAATAAACAATGATGTAAGGAAATATAATACATTTCAAAACTATAAGAAAAAATTTTTTGTGAAACTCTTGTCCAAAAAGACAGAAAGAGTAGTCTAAATTTTTATTTGATTTTTAATCTGATTTTAATCTGTTCTATTCCACAATGAATCATATCTTGTTCTAAACTATTCTGCTTTCCTTTCATTTGATCACCAAAGTCTGAAGACAAAACATATACAAAGTCCATTAGGATAACTAGTCCTTTTCTCTTAAGTAGTTTAGAGGATCAAGCCTTGAAAGTTCCCCCTCCCCCTATTTTTCCAGTTTTCAATGTCTCAAAAGCACCAAACTTGAACTCCATGTAGACAAGGACTTTTTCCTATTCTTGTAGCTCTAGTTTCAAGTACAGGTCTGGCCCAAGCAAATGTTCAAAGAATTTTTTTAATAGCTCAATAAATGACTGAGAAGACTGTCATTCAGAAGAAATGATGTTATTATGTATACGTTGTGGCATACTAGTACTATATTGCATCTTTCCATCTAGAAAATTCTATCAGACCTTTAAATGAGAGGTGCTTGGAAAATGTACAATTAAACTTTTCATGGTGATGATTTCCTTATAGACAACTGATATCTTCTAGATGTAGATTTGGGGGAAAAGAACAAATCTTGATTTTCAATAAAGTAAATGTGTATAATTCAGAGACTGTTGAATTTAATGACACTATCTTATAAATCATGTAGTAGATATTTTTAAGAGACAAATTATTTGTGAAAAGACACTGACAAGCTACTATTTACAATAGCCATAATATAGAAACAACCCAAATGCCCCAAAACAGACAAATGGATCAAAAAGTCACGGTACAGTTACACAATGGAATATTATTCAGCATTCAAAAAAGACAAGCACATGTCATTTGTAGCAACATGGATGGAGCTTTAAGGAATCATGCTAGTGGAAATAAGCCAGAAAGAAAAAGATAGATACTGGATGGTCTACTTATATGTGGGATATAGGGAAAACAAAAGAACAAGGAAAAGTTAAAATTAAGAAACTGATAACAGAACTAAAGCATACAGCAAGGAAGGAAGGGAGGATAAAATCGGGAGGGATGAGCACAAAGGATCAGACTGATGGTTCATGGGTAATATGGGGGTGGTATACAATGATGTAAGAAAATATATATGTAATCAATCAGAAAAATTTTAAATAAAAGAGAGACACTGGCATGCTGAGCTGGAAGGTTTTCCTATTCAAATACCTTTGGTTACTTACTTCTTCAACCTTAAACAGATAATGCCCCAGAATTCTTAGAAGGATTATTATTATTATTATTATTATTATTATTATTATTATTATTATTATTATTATTATTTTTGAAACTAGATCTTGCTATTTTTACCTGTGGAACTGCAGGCTCACGTTGCCCGGGGTACCACAGACTCAAGCAATCCCCAGCTTCAACTTCCCAGGTAGCTGGGATTACAGGCGCACATCACCACACCCAGCTAATTTTTTTGGGACGTGCTATGTGCCCCCGGCGGGACTCAAACCGCGATCCCTGGCCCTGGCTGTGGCTTCCTAGGCTGCCACTTACAAGCATGTGCCACCATGCCTGGCCAAATTGGGAATGGTATTACTAGCACTAAAGAAAAGGGGTTAATGGGAAACATTTTATAATGAAAATCTAGTATTTATGTTTTAATCCATCCTACGACAATTTTTGAGCAAGCACTACCTGCTAAATACTAAGCCTGTCACAAGCAGAATTGATAGAACTCGGTGATACTTCTTACATAAGGAATTTATGAGATGTCTAAGATCTCCAAGTTATGAGATTAGAAGTAAATGCAGTATTTCAAAAGAGAAGAGTAAGGGAAATTGGGGGGGGGTGAGTTTTGTGGAGTTTGTGGAGATAATCAGCTCCAATTTGGACACTTGAAATTTGAGGAAAACAAGGATTTTCTATCATCATTTATTTGCTGAATAATACCAGCCTAGATGCTAGAGACATGAGACAAAGTCTCTATCCCAAAAGAGATAGCCCCAATAGCTCAGTCAGGCTTTCAGGAAAATGGGCTGTACGCTTTACTGACTTGTAAGTTGTACGTGTGGCTCCACTTAGTGCTGAAATGTCGTAGTGCAGTTTGGTTACAGTTCCCTATTCCTAAAAAAATCAAGAGTAAATCATAGGCCACTTTTTGTTTAAGATAGCTATATAGAAAATATGAGGTCAAAGTTGGAGCCAAGAAAAAGAGGAGAGGCTCCGGTGGTGATAAAATAAACTGATTTGGTTTCCTGATTTATAGTCTTTGCTCTCTAAATATTGTCCTGATATCCTGATATCAGGTCAAAAGGGGCAGAAGCCTCCAACCAGCAAGCCACAGGAAAAAAAGCAGTATTTTTAAATGCAGCTTTGGCAGCCCAGTTTTCTATACCAAATTTGTATCACCTGGGCATAGCAGTTGCCAGACAAATGCAATTTTATCAACAGGGTTTTATTTACAAGGAATATTAAGCAGGGAAATGAAAAGTCCTTAATGTTACAAGTGGCCAGTTATTTTAGCCCAAGTACCAGTTAGTCCAAAGTTTCCAAACACATGGCCAAGGCACGCTGCAAAGTCCAGTCTTTCTTTTCCACCCTCTTTTTGCTTTCTTTCTCTCCAGCATTCTGAGCTGTGGCTTCTCCAAGGCTTTTCAAGTGTTTTCAACAGATGCTGATGCAGATGCCACCTTGCTGCAGTGCCACACACACATTCTTTACCAGGTCTACCTTCAGCAGTTTCTGGCCAAATTCATCATGCCTGCCCTCAGAAACCCCTGGTCACCCCCAGCCTGCCATTCTGGCATCCAGCTCCACACTGGTTACTTCTGGGCCAGCCACTCTCCTACCATGGCTCTTTGCCACCACAGCTCACTCTTCCAGGGGACTTCCTGCCCAGCCTGGCCACATGGATCTCCTCTATCAGCCCACCATTCTCTTCTTTCCTTCCTCTCTCCTCACTAGTCCTTTTTATCTGCCCTTTTCCTGCTTCTCACTTCTCATGGGTCTTTCTCTCAGATCCCTCTCATCAGGTCATTTTGGCGCCCATAGAGTTTTCAATTGCTTCACTACCCTGTATCAATCCTTTTATAATCAACTGTCCTAATGCCACTGCTAAGGTTTGGGGGAAGAGGGTAACAAGCCTGGAGAGAGGCTACAATCACAACCTTCTAAACTAAATGAAAGAAAGGGCACTGTGAGTTCCTAATAAATACTTCTTACAAGGATTAATAGTGCATTATGGTTCATTCAAATATTGCGCTATAAAGCACTTACATTGCCTCCAGTGTCATCTTCTACCCACCAAGTCAAATCAAACATTGACATTTGGGGTAGACATCAGACAAAAAAAAACAGGAAATAAGGGAACAGCTGAGAGAAACAGAAGGGGAGGGAGGGAAGGAGAGAAGGGGCAGGGGAGAGAGAGGGAAAGAGAAAATTACCTCTCAAGTGATCTTGTTTTTTGCTGTATTTTCTGGCTCCTACATTATCTTTCCTGGCAGTTATATTGAATGTATTCACTTAAGCTTTATATGCCAGTTTGATCTGAGAAAGTCATGCTAAACCTACTTCCTTCTTTAGCTTCAGGTTTCAGAAATGAGGGGGTAGGTTTCATTCTAGCCAAAGGCTTGCGCTAAACCTATTACTTCCCAGACAGAGTTTACAGCAAGTATTTTTTTGTATGTAATGGGCTCTGTTAATCACAATAGCTAAAGAACAGGTGGGTCACTGGTCTGAGCAAACAATCAGGTTCTATAACTTCTACTTAATGGTTTTCTTGACTTAAAAAACATTGCATGACTTTGGAGAAAAAACAATTTGATCTTGACATATTTTTATTTTAATAGGGACAAAGCCTTCATTTTATGTCTGAAAGACCAAAGGGTCATGCTTATTACCCATATAATCCTTCAGTTTTCCAAATGAATAGAGTTATAGAAATGAGATTGCATCTGAGTAAATACATTAATCTAGTTCCGGGTTCTTTTGGCTAGTACAATTTCAGTTGTTCATTGTTCTCCCTTGAATGAGAATCTCTGTGAAATCATTAAGAACATTTTCTTAACACCATTAATAAATAATTAAAAGGATAGAATACAGTGCCCTTGTGCAGTAATACAGAGATAAACTCATCTAATCTTTATGATTCCACAGATAAATATTATTACAATTAGCGCCATTTTAAAATTAGTAAACAGAGAGACATTGAGTAACAACCAAATCATAAATATAGGAAGAAGTAGGAAAGCAAGCCCTGTCCACCTAGGTTTCATCTTCTTTTCCTTCTCAGTATATTTTCCATATCTACACCTTACAGTGTAATTTCGGATAAATATGTTTTCATAAGGAAAGAAGAAAAGTTATAATGTCCACTAAAGACAAAAATAGTAAGCATTTAACTAAAAGATTGCATCCTAAATCATAGTATCTATTAAGTTTATATAAAAATTATATGAACATTGCCAGAAAGAAAGTACCCTCTTAAAGACCACCTCCCACCAAAGGGAAAATAAGAGAGATAGGATTATGTTTAAAGGTCACAAAGGCTGACTTGAAAGGACTCCAATAGTAAAATGGGTATAATTTGAACAACACAATAATGATAGTATTATATTATAACAAAGAACATAGCAAATATTCCTGAGTCCATATATAAATAAATGATAAATAAATAAATGATGGAATAAATAACTAAATAGAGAGAATGACAACTCTTCCTTATAGAAGAATTTCAGTTAATGATGTGAAAAAATGAGAGAAATAGAAAAGCACCACTGTAGAACATCACTGTAATAATGGCTACAGGCAAAATCAACCAAATGCTAAAATCACTGGGTGTAGTAGTGAAATTCAAATAAAGTATAGAATTTAGTTAATAGTAATCTATCATTGATGGGTTAGTAGATGTGACAAAAATAGATGCAAGGGGTTAACAAAGAGGGAAAATGGGGAGGGGTATTTGGAAATGCTATGTACTATCTCTGCAAATTTTCTGTAAATCTAAAACTATTCTAACAAAGTTTATTCTAAAAATTAAAAATTAGTGGATAAAGTAGATTATTTACACAATGCCAAAATATCTTCCCCAAAATATCTGTTAAATACAGAGAAAAAAAACAAAACTAAAAAACAGCAACCTTGCAGTGGAGAAATGTGGCAGATATGACCTTAAGCAAATGATTAAGGTTAACATCACACACATACACACAAAGTTAACATCACCAGAATTTGGCCATGTCAGTATCAGAGACCCCTGAAAAAGTTTGCTGAGAAGACCACATTGTCCCTGTGAGATTTTTCTCAAAAATGTACAATCACAATCTAAAATGAGAAAAATCAGACAATCTCAAGTTGAAAGACATTCTACAAGATTCTTGATCAGTTTTATTCAGTATTACTCAAAAGTGTCAAGGTCATGAGAAATGGAAGTTTGAGAAACTGTCAGTGATTATAGAAGACTAAAGAGACAGAGCAGCTAAACACAATGTAGGAGACTAGATCATATCCTGAAACAGAAAAAAAAAAGGATGTTAGCAAAAAACTGATGACAGACAAATAAACTCATAATAGATTTTACCAATATTAAGTTTTCAGTTGTGATAAATATACCACACTACAGATTAACATTAGAGGAACCAAGGTGAAGGAAATAGGAATTTCTGTATAAGAAGTGTTTAGTATAGGAATATAGATCCATTCCAGACTTCAAATCATACTACAAAGTCATAATAATTAAAACAGCATGGTACTGGTACAATAACAGACAGTCAGACCAGTGAAACAGAATTAAGTGCCCTGAAATAAAACCACACATAGTCAACTAATCTTTGACAAAGAAGCAAAAACTTACATTGGAACAAGGACAGCCTCTTCAATAAATGGTGCTGGGTAAACTGGACCAAGACACACACAAAAAAATGAACCAAGACAACTCCCTCACACAATGTACAAAAACCACTCAAAATGGATAAAAGACTTGGATGTTAGACCTGAAACCATAAAATACATAGAGGAAAACTTGGGCAAAACCCTTCATGCATTACAATTCAGAAATCCCTTTCTGGACACATCTACAGATGGCAAAATGAAGGAAAAAAAAAGCTGGGACTACATCAAACTAAAAAGTTTCTGTACAGCAAAAGAGACAACAGACAAAACAAAAAGAAACCCAACTGAATGGGAAAAATGTTTACCCTCCACAAGAGTGATAAGAGTTTAATAATAAAGATCCACAGGAAACTCACACAACTTAGCAAAAACAAAACAAGAAGCCTAGTCAAAAAGTGGGGAGAAGAACTAAAAAGACACTTCTCCAAAGAAGAAATACAAATGGCCAACAGGTATGTGAAAAAATGCTCAGTATCACTAGCAATCAGGGAAATGCAAATCAAAACCATGAGATACCACCTTACACCAGTGCCCACATCAAAAAAACAAAAACAAAAACAAAAAACAGGCAACAACAAGTGCTGGTGGGGATATGGAGAGAAAGGAACACTCTTACACTGCTGGTGGGAATGTAAACTGGTCCAGCCACCATGGAAGGCAGTGTGGAGGACCCTCAAACTAATGAAAATGGAATTACCATTTGACCCAGCAAGTGCTCCTTTTTGAATCTACCCAAAGGAGACCTCAATGTGGGTACAAAAGGACACCTGTACTCAGATGTTTTTGGCAGCACTATTTATAATTGCAAGGACATGGAAGCAACCCAAATGTCCCAAAACAGACAAATGGATGAAAAAGATGTGGTGTATACACACAATGGAATATTACTCATCAATCAAAAATGACAAATTTGATGAATTTATAATAAATGGATGTACATAGAAGAAATCATATTAGCAGAAACAAGTCAGAAAGAAAAAGACAGAAACCAAATGGTTTCACCAATATATGGGACATAGGAAAAACAAACAAAAGGCCAGGAGGAAAAGTCAAAACAGCTAACAAACTAAAGCACAAACTAAAGTACACAACTTGAGGAGGGGGTGCAGAACGAGTGGAAGTAGTCAGGGAGGGAAGGTGGTGGGTGACCTCCAGGGACTACAAAGATGTGAAATATATATATATATATATATATATACATACATATATATACATATATACATATATACATATATATATAAAGTATTTAAATTAAAAAATACAAATGGTATGTAAATGATACACAGATTATCTACTGCTTTTATAGCTAAACTTCTGGAAAATCTGATTAGGTTTTAATACTCTGTGCTATCAGTTAACAAACACTGCCCCTATATGGAAAATATTCTCTTTAAAATGACAAATACCTTAGATCACAAGTCTCTTAAGAGGAGAGACCATATCTTTTTCATCTCTGTGTTTTTGATACCCAGTACAAAATATGTATTAATAAATGCCTATTGAACTGAACTTTGTTATATAAATGTACATTATATGTACACATATTCACACAGAGATACATTTATAGAGAAAGGTGGGGAAGATTATAAACTATATAGAGACAAGTTGTTCCTGAAATTGACAAGCCAAATACAAAAATAAAACATCTCTTGAATTAAATGAGCATGTTATATAAGTTCAAATGCTATAAACTCAACAGTCTTTTCTCTGTGATAAGCTTTTGGGCTATTTGACAAAATACATTTCCCTTTGCCACCTGGCGACAGAATGCCAGTAATAGCACTAGTTGACAAATTTTCAACTTTTTTCCTATGAGACACCTCCAACAAAGTGTTCAGAGTTCTCCCACATAACCATAAAAGAGCATCTCTTGATGGCTCTTGTGAGCTGACAGCAGCTAAGGAGTCCCTGAAAAGGGAAATCATACAGTGGGAAATAATGGACTGCCTTTTTGCACGCATACTTTATCTCCAACCCAGCATAAATAAGAGAATAAAGACTAAAAGAAGGAAATGAATACAAAAACAAGGGTTTTACCCAATTTTCCAGAGTGGTACATGGAAATGGACAGAAGGCAGATGGATCAGATGGTAGCTGTTTTTATCTTTTCTTTTTCTAGATATTTTCTTTATGTGTGTCTGAATATGTATGTGTAAGAAAGAAAGAGAAAGATACAGAGAAAGAAGAGATAGAATTAATTTCTGAATGTGTGTAAGAGGCCATATGCAATCACAGTTAGACACAGACACCTAAAGGTGTAGCTAGAATTGGATATAAAACTGTCTGCCTGCCAATTTTTCTAAATAAATGTGTTCACAGATTTCATAGCATTAATGAGCTGCAAAATAATCACATATTGAAGCTGGATGCATCTGTCTATATTAAGTTTGAGAATATTTTAAGTGAATATTAAACTAATAAGACAGAGAGGCCAAGTTCTTAAAGATGTCTAAATAGGAAGTCAGTTATCATGAATAGAGAGGAAACACACACTGGATGTTGGATGTTGCAGTCAAGGTTATTCAGTCCAACTTCATACATATGTTTTGTGAGTTTAAAATATATGCTTTCAGAGCATGGCAAAAAAATAATAGAAAAATTTTAATTGGTTTATAAGTAACTACAAATGCTTAAAGTTTAAAAGGTCAGGGTCAAGCGTAAGCTATAGTTATGGCACATGGGTAATAATGCTCAGAACTGAGAGTGATGTCAGTAGCGTTGACATATTAACTTTGATATGTTCTTCAGCTGGACTAAGAAATATTTATCATAGTATTGACATACTTATTCAGTGCTAAATTTTAACAATCTGGCCATAAGCCTGTCCTTTTATTTCAATGAGTATTTAAAAAAAACAAAACCTATACCCTCACAAGCATTGTAGCTAATATTAGAGGAGAAAGAGAATGATGGTAAAAAACTGAAAATATACATAATAATAATTTATAAAATATTCACACAGAGTATATCCACATACATAATTTTTCATGTATCCTCAATCTCTCTCAAGTTAGATAACATGAGTTTCTGAAAAGTAGACTTTTGTTGTGCAAATCTTTCTAGTATTTCAGACCTGGCCTTGCTCCCAATCAACAGAAAGGGGGTAGAGAAATATGATGAACAAGTGAATAAGATGCAGGGAGTACCTTTGTTCTAACCACATTTACAAAAGTTCATTCCTTCTAAAGTAGATATGATATCCCTATTTTGCAACTGATGAACCTGAATTTAGGGAAATTGAGTTATTTGAGCTTGTAACTACTTTATCTCAATGAGAAGATGGTCATCTCACATTTGCAGTAACAAAGGTTCCTTCAGTAATTTTAGTAATAAAGATGTTTTCTGACTATGGACTAAAAATAATATGTGCATGATCAAAAGACACGAAAATAGGCTGAAGCCTCTCTAATGTCCCCATCAATGGCAGCAACACCATGTCAAGTCTGAATTGATGGCCTATGTACTTTCCACTATATCATTGTTTTATCAAAGTGCTAAGTTGTTAAAGTTCTAACTAGCCATAATCCCATAGGAATTTAGCCCTAGAAGAGAAAATTTAGGTGCTGCTTGACATACTAATTCTAAAAGTTAGGTAGAAAAGCAAATTAGCAAAAGTAGCTAAGACCCTTTTGAAGAATTGCTGGAAAAGATACCCTATTTTCTTGAAACATAGACATAGTATAAAGTTACAGAACTAAGACAGTATGTTAATTCTATGTTGGTATAAGGAGAGACAGAAAGAAATGTTCATGTACTCATCATCATTTGATCCTTAACAAAAGTGATACTGCAGAGCAATGGAGAGAAAAGTCTGTAATAAACGATGCTAACTTATTTGAACAAGAATTGCAAGAAAGAAAAAAGGAAACCTTAATATATACCAAGCACAAAATAATCAGCTCAAGCTAGGGTGCAGATTTAAATTTGAAAGGCAAAAAAATTTTCTAGAGAATAATACAGAATATTTTTATGATTTTGGTGCAAGAAAACATTTGAAACAGAATAAAACAATCTTTATTAAAACTAAGAACTTCTGTTTGTCAAAAGACAGAAGAGAATTAAAACACAAGTCAGACAAAGGAAATTAAATTTACAACATATACAACCAAGAAAGGCCTTACATCAAGTGTATATAAAGGACTATTAGAAATCAGTTTTGAAAAAAGACAGATGATCCACTGAAAAAGAGGCAAAAGACTTGAACAGGCATTTTACAAAAGAGAATATCAAATAAGCATAAGAATTCCTCAGTCTCTAGTAGTCAGAAAATGCAAATTAAAACTACAATTGGATAATACTTTATATCCACTAGAATAGCTAAAATTAAGTAGACTGACAACAAATAATGACAAGACTAAGAAGCACAGTGAATTTTCAAAAACTGCTGGTGAGAATTTTAGAACCATAATTTGACCTTCTCTGGTAAAGTTAAAAGATACACATATCTTACGATACAGCAATTCAACACCCAAGTACCCAGTAGAAATGTGTGCACATATATACCCAAAAAGGGGTATATAAATTTTCATGAAAATATTATTTGTAATATCTCCAAACCAGAGATGATCCAAGTATGGCATTAATAATCAAATAAGTGAATATGTAAGTAACATACTCATATGACAGAATGATACTCAGCAATGAAAATGAACGAATTATTTCCACACACAACATTATGGATGAATCTCACAAACACAAAAGAAAGTAGATCTGAAAGAATACTGTGTTGTGCTTCCTTCATTCAATTCAGGGAAGTGGGGGTGAATTGAGCGTTTAAAGTGCTCCTTTTTTGAAGCCAATGGATGAATGTGATGCAAAGGTGAATGCCATGATTTTAAGAAACTTAAAAATGTTTTGAGAATGAGATCTAAAGTACTGCAAAGGAGAACTAAATATACTATTTTGCTATTTGCCCTAGTAAAAATGTTTCACTAAAGACTAGCAGCATAAAAGTGATTGTCTCAATGGGAAGAATTGAGATATAATAAAGAAAAGCAGTATTTATTATTACAAGCATGAAGAAAAGTGGCTGCCAGTTACTCACTCAGTCTTATGTTCGTATTGCAACAGCAGTTCCTATCATACATGTGTTACAGAACCCTTTGCAGGTCAGGCACTGCAAGTCACGGCTCCCCGATGTGTTTAATTATATCTGTTTTACAATATGGAAATCTATTGTAGGTGAAATGCCTATACGTGTACGTTGCTATGGGAACAGAGAAATGTCTAATTTCTTCTGAGAGGTGCCAAGGAAATTGAAGTTCAGGAAAGGTTTCACATTTGATCTGAGTTTTCAGTAAAGAAAACTGTGTCGGCAGAAGAGGGGGAAGGCACCCACAGATCAGGAAGAGTTGTGAACAAAGAAAACTTTGCTGAGAAAGCTCAGAGGACAGAATTGAAATTGTTAGGGTGGAAACAGGGTTTTTTGAAGGTCAGTTTTCAAAATCTTTTAAAATAATACAAACGCTTATTCATCTCACTGTGTAAAACTATTATATATTATCTCCTGAGAACAACTGCTGTTGTTACTCAGTCACTTCTCAATGATATACTTATTCTGATGATCTCACACTTGGTCATCCTCATTCACTTTCTTCGCATTAGATCTTTCCCCTTTATAAGAATGGTTGGAATCCCCAAAAGGCACTTGCAATGTCTGATAAAAATGCATACCAATAAATAAGCTGCAGTGTGGTTTGGCAGCATGAACCCTAGATAACTGGGTCCTGGTTGTGGCACATTATTTCAGAATCCCGCATAAAGCCAGGCACGGTGGCGTATGCTTGTAAGCTTCAGCCTATGAAGTGGCTGGGGCTAGGGATCGCGTTTTGAGTCCAGCTCGGTGCAACACAGCGAGACCTAGTCCCAAAAAATAGCTGGGCGTGGTGGCGCGCGCCTGTAATCCCAGCTACCTGGGAAGTTGAGACTGGGGATTGCTTGAGTCTGCGGTACCCCAGGCGATGAGAGCCTGCGGTTCCACAGGCAAAAATAGCAAGACCTAGTCTCAAAAAAAAGAATCCCGCATAAGTCACTCTACATGTTTTGACCTCAACTTATAACTGTGAGATGAAATGATCTATAAGATCCCATCTGCTATATTGGTTCTTCCAGATAGGGAACTGCAAGCTAATTAGGAGCCTAATGTTTTGTTGGCTAAGAAATTTACTTAGATGTCTGGCACAAAATAGAAATTAAAATACTTACTTCCCAAGAAAAGAGTTGTCAGGAAGAGTTCCCTAGGCAATGCTGAGACAATTTAAAGAAGCTCGGTCTACATGTATGGTAAACTAAGCTAGCAATGCTATTAGATTCAGAAATTTATATACTTGACATATATAATATGCAATATATATGTAACATGAAGCTTATTTTTAAAATCATTTTTAGTTGAACACTTCATTGTGTTATATAACCATTATTGCTATTTACTGTACTATACTTGTGGAGTTTTTTTTAGCCACTAATTTCCTAAGGAAATATTATTTTTAATACATTTTCTTCTTCTATCAGCTGAATTAAAAGGAAAAGAGCTTTTTCATACTTCCATCTTAGTGATTCTCATTTTGGGGACCATTTTTCTCTTCAGGGGGCATTTGGTAATGTTGAGAGACTTTTTTGTCATAACTGAGGGAAGCTGATGCTGTTGACATCACATATATATGGTCTAGGAATATTACTAAACATCTTAAAGTGCACAGGATGGCCCCCATCCCAGCAAAGGATTAACTTCCCCAAATTCTCTAAGTATCACTTCTAAGAATTTTTGCTTTTCTCAGAATCAGCACGAGACTCAATGCTTCCCACTCTCATCAAAAGAGAGACATAGTAGCAGCAGGATTGGAAAAGTTCCAAACCTAATTAAATATAGCAAAGCTTGGGTACATGAAAAATAGAAACCAATTAAGCATGAACATTCCCTTTCCTCATGGTGATCCCCTCACTGTCTTGCTCTCTAACTCTGTGGTGGTGTTGATAACACAACCTGTCCAGTAGTACAAGGTTTATTAAAGGTCAAATACATTACTAAAAACACTGGTCCAAATGCAAGATGAATAAACTGAAAAAGGAAGTGTTTAATTACTTTTTCCTTTGGAGTGAGTTGTAAAAGACAATCTCTTCTTAAATTTAGTTTTTGTTGCACTTTTGTTACTCTCTTCTCACCAACTTACTAATAATATGCTGCATCCTGATTGTGACTTGTTTGAGATACTTTCCAAGAGGAATATCAATTTTGTGACGCCCAGCTTAGATTCCCAACAGAAAAAGTAAATAACAACACCACTCTCACTTACTTGCATTCTGTAATATTTTCATGAGTGGCAAATAAAGGGGAAGGACTACAACCTGTGCAATTCAGAGACCCCCATGAAAGAGTTTCATATTGGTGATTCAACTTCCTTGTGTCATAGAATAAATAAGGCTAAGAATTCAAAATTATTAGAAACTGTTAGCAATATCTTTAATGAAACAATTAGAAAGGTAAATCCCCTAGAGTAAAAATTATGCACTGTACTATTTATAAGAGACAACAGACAAAAATTACTGTAGTTTTATACAACCCACGTTTAGAATTCATGTCATGATTCTCCCTAATCGATAAGATTTAAAGCAAACCAATCTCTAGAATTTGGAGTTTTACTTTGGTCACCCCATACTCTATTAGCTCAGTTTGTCTATATTTCCACGTAAAATCAGTCTGTTAGATCAATTTTTAAACTTTAGCATTTTTGCTACTCATTTGAGGAAGACAAATCATTTTGACCCCTGTTCTGTATTATAAATTAATGGAAGCAAATATATCCTAAAATGCAACTATGGGAAAATAGCCAGGCTGATAGTTCTGATTTAGCATTTTATGAAGTTGCAAATGATTGCTGTAGGAGATCACAACCCCACTGGCTAATGAGAACCATCAGCCCAAAGAGAAATCATTTGTTCATGGAATGAAATTATGAGGAAAGGCAATGAGAGCAGCATTTGCCATGTTCCACGGTACAATAATTCCAAGGAAGTCAGGAAGTCTTATGACAAAAAGAAGGTGGGTTATTATTATTTTACTTTTATTTTATTTTTACTTGTTTTCATTTTTTTTGGATAAATTTGACATGTAACATTATGTGTATTTAATATACTTGGTGTGTTGCTTTGATATATTGATTGTAATATTATAACCATCGTAGCAATATGCATCAAATTACCTAACTATAGCACAATGTTATTGTCTATTTCATTATACCTACATTAGTTCTTTATGATTTATTTACTATTTATTACAATTTTGTGCTCTCAAACACCATAAATCTTTTCTGGGTTGGGGGTTTAAAATCAAGATTCAAATGAATTAATAGATTCAATAAGTTAAAAGTTCAACTCTCCAAGATCTATATCAGTTTAAATGGCTTTTTTAAAAACATAGTTCTCTTATTTTTTATTCAAGAGATATTAGCACCATGATATGATATTAACACCACATGCACACAAAATTGAGAATCAAGAGAATAAAAGTACAAAAAAGCCCTTCCCTTTTAATTTAGCTAAGATAAGGGGAAATGTATTTAAAATAATTTTCTAAGAAAAATAGGGGAAAACACTATATAAACATATATACACACAGATATACACATATATACATAGAGTTGGTGATATAGTGGGGAACACAGCTGCCTTCTAAACACACACGTACATACTATAAAAAAAATACATGAATGTACTGAATATTACCTGCACTAGTTTTTCAATCCTCTGCTTTTGGTGATCTTGCCCTTGAAATTTCATTAAGTTTCAAGCAAAACTGGAGACTGACATTTTCCTTAAGATATAACATGCTTATTGCTCCTGCCTTCTCTTTTATTAAGATTGACAGAGAAGACACCCAATAACTACTTTTTCCTACTTTTTCCTCCTCCTTTAGAAAACTAAAAAGTACTTACTTTTCTGTGTTAAACAGTAGGAAGTGGTAAGCACACAAACATTTCTGAAAAAGTGTTGAATGTCCAATATGTGCTTTCCTTTCCTTTGATGCCATTTATATGCATTATAATATGGAAAAAGAACAATCTAAGTCTAACCTAATAAATATTCTCCCAGTGACAGCATGGCTCTCCACGTGACAGCTTCATGATGTTCACATATTCACAGGTATGTGGCCACATTTTAGCCTGCTATGCAATTCATGTCAACCTAATAGGTTTGATTGTACATGAATGTTCATAATAGTACCATTCTTAGTAGCCAAAAAGTCAAAGAAATTGAATGTCTATCAGCCAAGGATATAAATAAACTGTGTCATATCTATATACCAGAATACTATTCAGCAATAAAAATTAACAGTGTACTGGTACATGCTATAAATATGGATGAACTTCAAACACATTTATGCAAAGTGAAAACAATCAGACATTGCATGAGCCCATTTATACGAAGTGTCCAAAACTGGCAAATCACTAGAGGGAAAAAAAATCGACCTAGACTTAGGAACTTATGATTGCTTATGGATTTCTTTTTCATAGAATGAAAATGATCTAGAATTAGGTAGTGGTGATGGTTGCAAACCCCTGCAAATATACTAAAAATCATTTATTTATAAACTTTTAAAGGTTGAATTTTACAGTATATAAATTATATATCAATAAAACTGTTAAATTAGATTGATCATTTTTGAAAGAGGGTGAGGCCCCAGTCAAGATGGCTGAGGCAGCATGGGGTCCATGGGTTCAGCCCTGCTGGTGAAAAACTTGTGATTTCTGGAGGTGGCCTTGGGACCCGCCTAAGGAAAGCAGTTTTGGGCAGTGACAGGACTGAGAAACAATGGCCATGAGGTTTTACTGTAAACAGGCAGTGGTTTAGGGTAATTGAACTTATGAGCTTTAGCATGCATAAACTAATGGTATGCACTAAAGGAGTTTAAAGAGTTTGTTGATTTGAACTTTGTGTTGGAGATTGTTTTATCTAGTTTGATTCCGAAATCTTCGGACAGGCCATGAATGCGTGGCTTGAGAAAATGGACCTGATGTTAGTTCCTTTATAATGGAGTTTTTATACTGACTAGAGTTGAGATAGATGCTGAAAGAAAAGAACACTATGTCTTGGACCATATGGTTGGAAGAAACTGAAAAACACCAAAGAGGAAAAGGAATACCCTGTTTTTGTATCATGTACTTATGAACTCTGATTGGACATGTGGTGAAGTGACCAGGGTCTAAAGCACAGCCTTGAACATGTGGTACATGGCACCTTTCATGCAGGTATTTGGCAGATGAGAAGAGATCAGGCTTTGTGAGGTCCCAAAGGAAGGAGCATCCTCCAGATCTGTCATATGTAGTCTTTGTCTGTGAACAATGGGAGAGGAGATTGGCCATGCTGAAAATTTGGACCTCTTAAGAATAAAGGAAGGGTGTACTTGCCAGAAACTGAATCTGCCAGCCAAATTGTTGGACTTCCAACCACCAGAACTGTGAGAAATAAATATTTGTGGTTAAAGTAAAAAAAAAACAAAACTCTTAAATTAATAGGTTTCTTTGTTGTAGAATTTCTCAGAGCCTTTACCATTTTAACTTAATAGTGATTTTTTTTTTTTGAGGCTAGGTCTCACGTGTTGCCTGGACTCAAGTGATCCCCAGTCTCAGCCTCCCAGGTAGCTGGGATTACAGGCTCATGCCACCACGCCCAGCTATTTTGGGGACTAGGTCTTGCTACATTGCCCCAGGTGAGTCTCAAAACCTCAAACCTCAAATTCAAGATATTCCCAGTCCTGGCCTCCCTCCATAGGCTGGGATTAAAGGCACATGCCACCGCACCCGGTCCTTAATAGTGAATATTTTTTTATAAATACTTTATTATATAGATAATTATTTTACATCTTTGTAATCTCCAGGCCTCTCCCCTCCCTGATCGTTCCCTCCCTCACCCACTCCCCCCCCACACACCAAGTTGTGAACTTCAGTTTGTTTTTTAGCTTGTTTTGACTTTTCCTCCTGGCCTTTTGTTTTTCCTATGTCCCATATATTAGTGAAACCATTTGGTTTCTGTCTTTTTCCTTCTGACTAGTTTCTGCTAGTATGATTTCTTCTAGGTACATACATGTTATCATAAAATCATCAAATTTGTAATTTTTAATTGATGAGTAATATTCCATTGTGTATATATACCACATCTTTTTCATCCATTTGTTTGTTTTGAGACATTTGGGTTGCTTCCATGTCCTTGCAATTATAAATAGTGCTGCCAAAAACATCTGAGTACAGGTGTCCTTTTGCACCTACATTGAGGTCTCCTTTGAGTAGATTCAAAAAGGAGCACTTGCTGGGTCAAATGGTAATTCCATTTTCATTAGTTTGAGGGTCCTCCACACAACTTTGCATAGTGACTGGACCAGTTTACATTCCCACCAGCACCAGCAAGAACCAGAGTGTTCCTTTCTCTCCACATCCCTGCCAGCACTTGTTGCTGCCTGCTTTTTTGATATGGGCCGTTCTTGTTGGTGTGAGGTGCTATCTCATTGTGATTTTGATTTGCATTTCTCTGATTGCTAGTGACGTTTGTCATGTGTCTGTTAGCCATTTGCATTTCCTCTTTGGAGAAGCATCTTTTTAGTTCCTCTCCCCATTTTTTGACTAGGTTTCTTGCTTTGTTTTTGCTAAGTTGTGTGAGTTCCTTATGGATCTTTGTTATCAATCCCTTATTACTTTTGTGGAGGGCAAAAATTTCCTCCCACCCAGTTGGGTTTCTTTTAGTTTTGTCTGTTATCTCTTTTACTATACAGAAGTTCTTTAGTTAGATGTAGTGCCAGCTATTTCTGTTTTCCTTCATTATTTTTTTACTGTATGGAGATGTTTCAAGAAATGTATTTCTGCCTTAATAGTGAATTTTAAGTAAAAAACTAAGAATGAAGCTGATGAACCTAATCTCCACTCTCCCTCATTTATTTAATGACTGTCTCATGGAAATGGTATTTCTATGTATCTATTTAGAAAAACTCTAATCTGTAAGACATAAAAAGTTTTTAAAGTTTTTAAAGCAAGAGGTAAATCCTTGTTAATCTTTGGATAGTTCCATGGATTTAGGTGCCAGTTCAGGTACTGTCACATTAATGAAAGAGATACATAAGTAATACTGTACCTAAGACATATATTCTAATAAGTGATGTTTCAAGTTAGTAAATTCTTAGACTAATTTGCTACCATCCAAAAATTATCTTCTAGGGGAAGAAGAAAAAGATAAAAGGTGGTAGTGTATGGTCTCCTGCTCCAAGGATGCCCAGGAAACCTGGCCATCAGTTTTGCTGGAAGAAGTTCTTTTTTTTTTATTTTTAAGAAACTAGGTCTTACTATGTTGCTCAGGGTTGTCTCGAACCTGTGGACTCAAGTGATTCCCAGCCTCAGTGGAAGAGGTTCTTATTGGGCAGCTCTGCATGTGAGGAGAGCCAGGCTAGATGCAGCTCTCTAGTCCCTACCTATTATTCCTTTCCTAGACTAAGGCCATTCTGTCTTGTTACAAAACTAAATCTAGAATCTTGACTAAACCTAGAATCTTGTTTTCTTTTCCTGTAGAATCCATTTTCCAAAGTATCTGTCATCCTGATACTTTGTAGAAGTGAAGAACAGTTTGGACAGATGTTTCCTTCTAAACAACTTCCCAGATCAAAAGGAAAAAATGGGGAGGGAGGAGCACAAGAATGGATTGAAATTTATGAACTGATAATCAAAATAATATTTTAATATTTTCCTATGTATCTCTTACATATAGCCGGAGTTAAGTTAAAAGGTATGATACGATATTCAGTCAAGAAAACTGGTTTCATGATGATAAAAGATAAAGGCAAAGGATTAAAAGTTAGTTGCATGGCTGAAGGCTCAGAAAAACTACATCTCCACACAACTCTTGCAGAAATTTGAAAGAGTCGAAAGATCTGAGGTTGTCATGTGAAAATCTTCAAGGACTTAGTGATGATATGCAATTTTTCTCTACCACTGGAATAACTTCTAGTTACAGAAGTGTCTAAAGTTCATTTACAAAGAAACTTCTGACCAGCTCTCCAGGGTTCCCTATTTCAGTGAATGGTGACAGTATTGACCCAATTATTCAACCTAAAATTATACGTTAGTGGTTGGTGTGGTGTGATAATATATATCTGAAGATAATATATATCTGTGAACCTGTCATTCTAAATCATATATCATATATTGGAAAGCAATGTTATCTCAATAAAAATAATAGTTTTTAAAAACTGGCTCCATGAATTTTGTATGTATGTGTGTGTGTGTGTGTGTGTGTGTGTGTGTATTTAAGGACTTTATTGGAACCTACAGCAATGCAGGAACCCACTGTCTTGCTTTTGTTACTTGGAGAACTGAGAGGGAATGTAGAAGGGGGACCAGCATCTCTAGGAAAACAAAGATCCTTCTTTAGGGATAAAATCAGGTGGTGGGAGAAGAGGGGACTCAAGATGAACTAAGTGTGTTGGGGACTGGAAGGGTGGGGCTGCATCCTAAAATTGAAGACCACAGACTATTAGCCTTTGGGCAGGAAGGAGGCATTTGAATTTAGGAAGAGCAGACTGGGGATGCTTCCAGGCACTGAACTTGTACACCATCCAGGGCACCAGGGCAAAGACCAGGCATGGCCAGGGGGTAAACTTGAGGAAATTAAAGAAAAGGCTGATCTGAGGGAGGTGGCCCAGCCAGTCAAGTGCACCCAGCAGCCCCATAGCCAGCATGAATCAGATTATCTTCTGGCCACTTCCCATGTATATTCACCATACCTGGGCATAGAAGGATGAGTGCAGGGCAATACCCAGACCCAGGGAAGCCCCTGAGGCAAAGGGTCAACTGTCTATATTCACCCACTTAGGCCGCTCACACTACTTGGAGGCAAGGTTGATGAACCAAGAAAGGGTCCAGGCACAGTGTAATGAGGGTCTAGTAGATGAGGCTGGTACCCAACAGAAATGCCAGTGAGGTCAACCCATAGAAGCTTAGCTCCTGCTCCACCAGCACTTGGGGTGGCATCAGCCAGCCCAGACCAGCACCACTTACCAGGCCAGTCAAAACCTGGTGAGGGAAATGTGCTAAGAAGAAGATCCAGGACAGGCCAATTGCCAGTAGGAAAGTGCAATAAGCCATACTAGGTATTGCCTTCACCCAGTGGCTATGGGCTTGAGTGGCTACGTGGCTATGGGCTTGAGTGGCTACCTGGGAAGAGCAAGTCATCATTATGGGCCAAAGGGTTGCCCCTGTGACCATGCAGTGTCCAAAAGGGCTGCCTCACCAGGCATGGTGGCACACGCCTGTAATCCAACTACCTGGGAAGCTGAGGCTAGGGATCACTTGAGTCAGCAGTTTTGGGATTACCCCAGGCAACATAGCAAGACCTGGTCTCTAAAACAACAACAACAACAACAACAAAAGGGCTACCTGGATCCATTTCACAAGAGGAAGGGAACTGATGAATCTGGGCTGGGGCCAGGCTATAGTATCTGGACTCATGAACCCACCAAAAGGGCCTGTCTCCAAACAGAAACCACTTGAACCTGAGGTTGAGCCACTCGGCTATGAGACTGATCCAAAGCACTCTGATGCCCACTCAGTGGCAGGTATAGTAGGCAACGGAGAAGGAGAACACCAAGAGGTTCTTGGGATCACCTAGAAAGGTGACCCAGAGTCACATGTTCTTCAACCAGAGCAGCTGGTTCTGCAGTGCCTTGGCCATGGCGATGCCTGCCCCTAGCATGGACTCCATGGTGACCCAGGGGAATGCCAAACCAGGACTGGCTCTAAGGGGGGGAGTAGATTAGTACCATGAGCAGGTGAGTAACCCCAGTTTCTCCAAACCCACTCCACCAGGCCCCAGGCGCCAGGCTGGAGCAACCCCCCAACCCCCAGTAGCTGGAAGCTCATGCAAGTTGGGCCTTCTCACTTGAATTATTGAAAATCTCCTAACTAGTCTTCCTACCATCTATAGACTAGTAGGCACAATCACACCTGGCTATAAAAGTCTATCTAAATAATAAATGTAATTGTGTCTCTCTCAAAATCTTTTTGGTGGCTTTCTATTTACTCTGGTACTCTTCATTAGTCCTCCTGAGTATTCAGACTCCTCAGTTCTCCATGATCTAACCATCACTTATCTCTTCCTCTTCATGTCTTGACATCTCTTCTCTATATATGCTAGAGGATCCAAAGTAGAATATAAAGATCATCTGTTAGGTATGGGGTGAAAATAATTTTACTTCTACAGAATAAGAGCAGAAACAGAAACACAATGAATATTATTAAGAGTCAGAAGTAATTATTGCAGTACGATTTATAGTAGCCTACTCCAAAACAGATGAATGGATCAAAAGGCTGTGGTATATTTACACAATGCAATATTATTCAGCAATCCAAAAAGAACAAATTCATGTCATTTGCAACATGGATGGAGCTAGAAGGAAATAAGCCAGAAAGAAAAAGAAAAATATCAGATGATTTCTTTTATTTGTGGAATATAGGGAAAACAAACAAAAGGACAAAAAAAATAAAACTAACGAACTGACAACAGAACTAAGGCATACAGCAGGGTGAGGGAGTGACAACAGGGGACGAGCACAAGGGATGAGGATGACAGTTCATGGGTGAGGTGATGGCGGGAGAACTTCGGGGTATATAATGATGTAAGAAAAAATATATATAATCAATTAAAAATTGCAAAAAAAAAAAAAGAGTCTGGAGTAAGTTAAGCCAAAGCTACATGCAAGTGAAAGTTAAAAATGATTAAACATTCAGAAGAATGGAGAATTAGGAAGACAAGGAGAGAGAGAGACAAGTATCAGAAAGTTGTTGTTCCCTAGAACTTGATTTATTTATATTTATATTTTTAATTTATACTTAGCTTATATATTTTTGTATATAAAATACATATACTTATTTTTATATATTTTATTTATATTTTTAAGTGTCTCATGGCTGAATAGTCCATGCAACCATAAGAATTTACCCAAAATACTTCTTATTATCTTTAGGGGTTGGCTAAATAAACCACCCTTTCCATGTGTTTACCAAACGTGAATATCTAGTGCTAAAACATACTGACACAGAAAGCTGCCAACAAGATACTATTAAACGAAAAAGCAGGTCATGAAATAGTAAGTATACCATCTCTTTTGTTTTTCATTGTGTGTTTATTTATGTAGACATATATATAGAGAGAGATAGATATATATATAGAATAGACATCTATATCTACTTGGAAACTTTTATACTAAAATGTTACAGAGGTTATACAGGAATGGGTGGAATTATGGACAATTTTCACTTTTTGCCTTTCCTTTATAATTACTTGATTTTGTTTTTTTTCTCCGAGTATACATTATTTTCATAAGCATAAAGGTAAACTATTATTTTCAGTTCTAAAAAGACAGGAAAAATTCAGATGTCTAGGATTTTCCTTAAAATGATGGAAAGACTAAAGATGAATGAACTACATCCAGAGAGAATAAGTCATTTTTATTCATTCATCAGACATAATATATGCCAGTAGTAGCACTAGAAGGTGAAAAGATAAATGGGGCAAAGCTCTCATCTTTAAGGATCTCACAATCTAATAATAGGATGATAAGTGTATAAACAAATAGCTGTAATGCAAGTATAACAAGTATAACAACTATAACATCAAACATGTAAGTCAGGCATAGTAGAGGCACAAAGAAGAAACTGCTCTGGAAAAGACATACATTATCTTAATGCACTTAGAGAACTAGAAAGGAGTATATTCATAGAGAAACAGTTTGCCAAAGCATGGAGGCATGAATAGCACAGAGTATACAGAGCATGATCTATTTTCATAACACAAATATTAATTGGCTACAAAAGAGAATAGATTTTCTTTAAATACCAATAATTTTAATACCGACTTAAAATAATTCTAACAATGTCTAGATGGTAGAAGAAAGAACATTTTATATATATACCAATATACTCTTAATAAGGAAATGCTCCTAGACATTTCAAAACATATTAGGATTTCAAATTTGCTATACTAATCTGTTTCAAAATGTAGTCGTTTGCACACTGTGGCTTCTGTTCTATTTTAGGATATAATGTGATGCTTCTCCCAGGTACTCACAATTCATAACATAGCACCTGAATAGGGGCAGTAAAGTGAGTCCAATCCATCACTATGGTTTACTTGATAAAGATCGGGAGACTGCATTGCTGAAAACAACACAAGCAACACACTGAAGCCACAGATTTAGTGAAAAATTATGTAAGTTTAAAAAAGGCAGTTTTGCCGAGCATGGTGGCACATGCCTGTAAGCGGCAGCCTAGGAAGCCACGGCTGGGGCCAGTGATCACGGTTTGAGACCCACAGGGGGCATGTAGAGACACCTAGTCCCAAAAAGATAGCTGGGCATGGCGGCACATGCCTGTAATCCCAGCTACCTGGTAAGCTGAGGCTGGGGATTGCTTGAGTCTGTGGTGCCCGGAGCAATGTGAGCCTGCAGTTCCACAGGTAAAAACAGCAAGACCTAGTATCAAAAAAAAAAAAAAAGGCAGTTTGCTTCTACTTAAAGCTCAGACAATGGATAAACAAAGATGTGCTTAAAAGGTACTATGACACAGTACTAACTTTGCTCATAGCTGTGTCTTCCACTTGAACATCAGTGCAGGAGGATTTATTGTGATGCTACTGGCATCAAATACACTGCATCGAAGAGCCAAAATAAGTAAAATAAAGGTTGGGAAAATTACAGGATGATCACTTGAAATCAATGCTATATAAAGTGCCATGACATTAAATGGGACCACTTTTAATTGGGTCATTTTACAGAACAATGTCTAGCAGAAAAAGCCACCAAGAGCTAAAGATTAGATAAACTGCAGAACAAAACCCAAAAAATAGGGCAGAAACCTTGCGTTTTCTGCCAAGTCCAGAAAAAATACATTGCAGTAGTCTGTGCAGAGGCATGACCAGTTTTTCATTAACTGCCAAGAATTTAAGTCTGGTTTTTAAAAATAACAAGGAAACAGAAGTATAATGTGAAGGAAAAAGAACTACTATGTTTTGGAAAAATAGATACAAAGTGGTAATCCATTGTTTAAAAACATTTACTAAATATCTACTATGTTCCTTTAGTTCATTTCATATGTGTTTTCTTAATATTCACTAGCTGTTGTGGTACCCTTTAAGAGAGAAAAAAGAAAAATGACAAAATCTATGTTTTACTGACAGCAAACTGGTCAGTTAAGATACAACTATGTGTCAAAGTTGAATAACAATGAAAGGCAGTATTCACTCTATGGCTATTGCCAAAGATTCAATTTGTAAATAAATACATAATTAAGAAGAGGAAGAAATGAAATGAGTTGGAACTTGGGGGAAGACCCCAGAAAGGGAGGACTCATGCTGGATATTGATGGATGCTTAATTTTTATCTGGTCTGCCTTTAACCAGAACTGAATAACTTTGAACAAGTCATATAAGTCCGTGGATTTTCATTTTCATCTCTATACAATGGAAATTTTAAGTTAGACAATCCCTAAATTCCCTTTCCATTCTAAAATTCCTTAATGTAATAAAAAAACAGAAGGTTGAAATAGTTAAGGGATATTCAAACAATGTCTCAAATCCAAAGACACTGGGAAGAAACAAGGGAGGGGAGATTGGGGAAGGAAACACAATCTAAAGATAATGGAATCAAAACAAAGTCTCAGCCTATTCCATACTCTGTTAAGGTGGTGCTGCAGAAAAACATTTATTAAAAAACTAGTAGAAGGCAGATGTGTCACAGTAAAATAAACTGCTATATGGCAATCTAAGTAAACCACGGAGGCAAAATAAAATAGTGGTAAATTCTATTTGAGAGTTGCAAAGGGATGGAAGGTATCAAAAATGACTTGAAATTGGTAGACAGAATAGTTCCCAAGTTGAACATTGTTGAAGGAAGAAGAGACTAAAAGCTTCATGAAGAACTTTCTGTTTCTGCTATGACGTGCAACTCCTACCTACAACTAAATCAGCACACAATAGGCTCTCCGTGATTAGTCAATCAATTAATTCACATTCCATGATATAAAGCCTTGAACAAAATAGGCTTTTGATAATACAGTGTCATGGAAATGAGTTTTTAAAAATTTCATTTAAAAGTATTATACCACCTGCAGCTGCCAGCATACCTTGGCTGGCAGCTACACCCATACAGCACCCACCAGGCACCCTCTTACCTGAGCTGGTGGGTAAGAGGGCCTTGGGGGCTAGGCTGGGAGCCCCAGACCAGACTGGCACATGTGCAAGACTGGATCCACCCAGGGTCCAGGAATAACCAGGGGGTGGGGGGGAGGGGTGTAGGGGTAAGGGGGAATCAGGACACACTTACTGTTTCACTCTCACTCTACTTCAGGAGGAATAAGAAGAACACAAACATTGTATACAGTGATACAGAACGGGTGAGGGACCAGATAAAGATCCTGCCCATACATGTGGGTGGGACACAGGAGGATCATTGAGAAAGACAGACAATACATACTGGATTGGAGAAAAAACTGTGGAACTGCACCAATGGCCTCACCAGAAATGGATGAATCAAAACCCCATTTTAAGTTATGCCACCCAAGGAGACAAGGCACCCTAGAGTCAGGGCATTGGCTTCACAGCAAATCTGCAAACTGAGGGAGAGGAGATGACCTGCAAAGTCCATCAGTGGATGCCTGGCCACATTGAGAAACTTCTTTACTGACAGTGGCTGGGGGAAAGGACCCCTAAGCAGAAGACAGAGATATGGGGTGCCGAGGCAGTGGATTGGCGAGGAGATCAGACTGGAGAGGGCAGCCAGCAACAAGAAGACATTGATAAACCCCAAATGAGCATGGACTGGCTGCCCAATGCAAAGCTGAGACTACAAACCTTCAACTACGGTATGCTGTGTCTCAGGAACACAGTCCCTCACCTGGCAAAAGAATGAATAAAGCATTAAAAAAAAATAAAAGTATTACACCACAATAATATTTCCAATTAAATATTTCTCAATCAATTCTTTTATTAGCAATATCATTGTGATTGTATGAGTGTCTGGGAAATTTGTATTATTATTCTGAATAAATTAATAAAATAAACAGTGACAGAAGTAAACTAGGCATGGATTCCATATGCAACAGTCAGCGGATCAGAGAACCTGAGAAACTGAATATCCTTAGAACTAGCGTATAAAGGATGTAAGAAAAAATAAGGCCCAAGAGGCAGTTATAGGTTGTACTGCTAAAATATGGCTGTACAGGGGCTGGGCATGGTGGCGCATGCCTATAGGTAGTAGCCTAGGAAGCCACGGTTGGGGCCAGGGATTGTGTTTCAAGTCCTGCTGGGGGCACTCTAGCAAGACCTAGTCCCCAAAAAATAGCTGGACGTGGTGGCGTGTAATCCCAGCTACCTGGGAAGCTGAGGCTGGGGATTGCTTGAGTCTGTGGTACCCTGGGCAACATGAGCCTGCGGTTCCACGGGCAACAATAGTGAGACCTAGTCTCAAAAAAAAAAAAAAAATATATATATATATATATATATATATATATATGGTTGTATAGATCTGAGATTACTAGTCTTTCGATTTTAAGAACTTTTTTAATGCCAAAAATGTACAGATATTCATGTGGTAGCAATTTTTCTTTTTATGTCCACTGATCATGAAAATATATAAAAAGATTATGATGCAGTCATAAGAAATTTAAGGTAAATTCCTATTTTATTCATTGTAATGGCATCTCAGGACTTAAAAGAAGCAATAAGATTTCAGAAAAATTATTTATTCAATATATGGACAAAGTGAATATATAGATTTAGCAGCAACATTATTACTTTCTTAGCACCTGTTCTAAGCATTGTATACAGCCATATTAATTCAAAGTTTGTTTTTGCTTCATTATACTTTTTCTTCCCTTTTCCTTTACTAAGGGAGCCCAATTTTCAACCAAAGACAGTGATTATAGGTTCCTTGCAATCTTGGTCTCTGTGGGTGGCAGTGTGATTAACTTTAGCTCAATGAGAAGTGGAAATGTACACAGGAGATATTTCTTTTTAAGTTGGAGGGAGTGCCCTTCATCCTTCCTGCTTTCTGGATAAAGAAAGTAATGTCTGGAAGTAAAGATGAGATGCATACTGTAGGAATGACAGACCAGTGACTTGGAAAGTTGCTGTCTTAGCAATCCTAAACAGTCTGTTTTGGATTTACATAAGAAGAAAATTCAACCTTAAGTTATTTTTCCTCTTTACGTAGATCCAAACTTAATCCTGAGCACCAATTTGGAAATGAGAAAACTGGGTTACTAAGGCCTGATGTTAAATATTAGTAAGAGGCAGAGAATTCATACATTTTTATTCTAGAGTTCATGATACCCCTATATTGCTTCTTCCTCAAAAAGTGTGGAAAATGGATTTGACAGAGGGAAATGTTAGAAATGTTTTCTACTGACCAGTATTGCATGTAAGCTACAGTGGGAGGGGGTTACCACCTCTCAGCTGAGGCAATTCTGAAGTGTGCTGTTAATTGAGGGGTCCCAGTGACCTCAGGAATAAGTCCTTTATTTTTGGAAGGGGATCTGGGTGATATATCAAAGTATACACCTCCCATGGATGATCTTATTTTGTGTCTGTGGCCAAATTAATTGATCATAGCTTACTTTCTCACTTAGCCCAGATACCCTTTCTTAATCCTTTATTAACAGAGCAATCCAGGCTTTGCTGGAAAATGATGAGGTAGCACCAACTACTTGCTTTCCTCCTAGCTATCCAAAATCTGGTTGGTGGGTTGGGGTGTGGGGGCTTAGTATAAAGACCTAGCCAACTCCAATTCATGAAGCTCAACTTGGAATTAGCTGAGGCTTTGACTGGGATTGAATAGGAATCCTACCTCTCCCTATGCCCATTTTGTTTGCCTTTCCTCTTTTTTCCCTTCCCTTTTATATGCAGTGATTCCAAGAACACTCCTCCTAAAACTTCCTATTAATAACCTTCATCTCAGAGTTTGTTTTCTGGTGAACACAACCTAAAACAATGCACCTTTATTTACTTATTAACTCTTCTTAATTGGAGGGGAATACTGTATCTCAAGAAAACTCAGTTATATCTGTTTGGTCTACCCAATATTGTTTCTTGGAATCAAAATGCCCAATGACCACAGAGAAGTGCCCTAGGTTGAGCTCATCAGGATAACTCACTTTCCTGTTCATAGTAATGAGAGCAAGTGGTGTGCACATGATCAGGTGTGGACAACTAGCATCTTTCTCTGATACTTTTTTGTACTGAAAGCTATTAGAAGTTTTTTGCTTCTTTGGCTTGAGGTAACCCTAGTAATGCTAAAGAATACTTCTCTGTTCACAAGGAAAAAGATCATTTGCAACAGGAGAGAAGAAAGTGAAGAGGAGAGGAGAGTCTTTTGAAAGTATTCAGTTAATGCACTCTTCCAACAGTTCTGTGAACTTTCCTAGCACCAGTCATTAATGACATATATGAAGATGATATGTGCCAAACAGTGATTTGAGTTCACGAAAAGGTCAGAATTAGTACAATACAAGACAAAGAAATGACATGGTTTTTGCCTTTAAAGAAGATTTCATTTGAACATAAAAATCCCAATGATACCTCATTTGTCACTCTTTACCCTCAGATCTTAAAACATGATTTATCTGTGATTATACACAGCCTTTCAGTTACATGAATATAGTTATCTATCTTGATAATGCAAATGATATCCAAAGATAGAAAGACTTTTTAAATGTTTGGGTTTTTTTTTAAATCTTAAAACAGCTTTAGAAATATGGACAGTCTGTGAAAATAGTTCAGTGTTCCTTTATACCCCCAGACCCAGTCTTCCCTGTTATTAACATCCTATATTAGTATGGTTCGTTTCTGATAATCAGCCAATCGTAACATATTAAAACTAAACTTATTTTTTTTTCAAATTTCCTTCATTTTTTACCTAATATAATTTTTCTGTTCCAGGATCTTACCCACAGTACACTAGATTGAGTAGTTATGGCTCCTTATATTACTTCTGGCTGTATAAATTTTTGAGATTTTTCTTGTTACCGAGGACTTTGAAAATCTATAGTAATACTGGTCAGGTATTTTGTAGAATGTCCCTCAATTGATGTTTTCTCATGATTAAACTAGGATGATATGTTTTTGGGGAAAGACCACAGAGTTCTACTCTGATCACATCACATCAACAGTAGACACTCTTTTTTTTTTTTTTTTGAGACCAGGTCTCGCTATTTTGGCCTGTGGAAGCACAGACTCATGTTGCTCAGGGTACCAGACTCAAGCAATCCCCAGCTCAGCTTCCCAGGTAGCTGGGATTACAGGCGCATGTCACTACACCCAGCTATATTTTTTGGGAACTAGGTCTCGCCACATGCCCCTGGCAGGACTCGAACCCCCGGTGGGACTTGAACAGCTATCCCTGACCCCAGTCGCGGCTTCCTAGGCTGCCGCTTAGAGGCATGCGCCATCATGCCTGGCCCTATGGTAAACAGTGTTAACATGACTTAACAATATCATTGTTAATCATGATCACCTGGTTTAAAGAACTGACACTTACCTCAATTCATATTATGCCTAACACAGAACAAGAGAGCAGTTATAAACTGTCTTGATAATACATGAATTGAACTTGTTAGAGGGGAAATAGGTAACTATGAAAAAAGAAAAAAAAATTTCCCAGGGGAAGAGTGGCAAAAGGTCTTTGATTTATAGCTCAGCCTTTTCTCTTACCAGATGTGCAAGTTACTTCTGCATCTGTAAAATGAAGGGTATCAAATATTTTTTCAAGTATTTGATGAAATGTCTCCGAATCTGTTTTGTACAATACTTTACTTTTACATGTCAGAACCCCACATAAAAAAAATGAGAACAGCTTTGGAAAGAATAATAGGATTAACATCACTTTATAGATTTTCAATTACTAAGTAAATCAAGGCTAGTATGAAGTTATGAAAATATAGGTGAGAAGGCTTACTATAGTTAACACTCTCCCACTTTTGCTTTGCTCCCTTTTCCCATGTCTGATTGTTATCTGAAACCAGAGTGAATTTCTTAGCTCTTAATGAAGTTAGAGCAAATGGCTCAAGATTGATGTTAGCTAAATATGAATAATTTTTGGTGTTTTACTGTATCTATGATCTCTCATCACTCTTTGAAGTTGCAATTATTCTTTCAGGCTACTCTAAGACCATTAGGAAAGTAGCTATTTTTGAAACAGACAGGAAGCATAAAACAATTATTCAAAGAGGGCAAGTCTTTCAGTTTCAAAATCACAACACTGATTTGGATAAAAAAACAAAAAACCCAAGTCTTTGCATTACTGACTTTTTAAGCTCATGGAAATTCTTGAACTGAGAACTAGAAAATAACATGACTTGATTTTCCCCTTAAGCAGAACGGATCCAATGATTTAAAAAAAATTTTTTTTTAAATGCAGGCACAGAAAATACACAGAAAAAATATATAACATATAGTGATATATTATCACTATAATTAACGCTGAGCATACAGTAACAGGCAGCTTGGTAAATGCAGAGGAAAGAAGTAAGAGTGAATTATCTGGATTCAAACCTGTTTCAAACAAGTTATGGGTTCTTACGAATGGTTCCTGTAACATCTCTGTGTTTTGGATTCCTCAGCTGTAAAACCGTGTTGTTGACACAGTGCATTAGTTATCATTCATTCGAGGCAGTTTCTGGACTTCATCTTTGAAAACCCACCGAGGAGAAAGTACAGAGAATGAAAGAACAGGAGCTCACCACGTTATAGCTCTTAGGGTTCAAGACAGCAGTAACCTTGAAAACCAGGCTGCTGCCACCCTTTTCTGGTTTGGTTTCTCCTACTTTTCTTTGTAATGTTGGGGTCTCCGCTGATTTACAGAGGAACTCTCCCAGGGCAGCAAGTACAAAACCTTTGTAGTCAGCCCTTGGGCCCGCAGCTCACCTACGATCGCAGTCCCATACCTTCCCAAAGACAAATACTCGCAAGGGCCAAAGCAGGGCAGGCATTCCCTAGAACCTGCGTCAAAGAAACTGAGCAGGTACACGCTGAAGGGACTCTGATTCAGGTACAAGGGCTAACCCAGACAGCTAAGATTAAGAGACACAGACACAGACACACACATCCCCACAGATGACCATTCCAGAGAGCCAAGATTAAGACACACACACAAACACACATACACACAACTCACGCACGCATCCCCACAGATAACCATCGCGAGATAAGTCTGCAAAGAGCGAGAGAAGCCCACTATCTCGCGAGAAGTGGGGCGTCAACGGAAATTAAGAAATGGCCCCCTAGGCGACCCAGACCCAGCAAGTGGGCGGAGTCAAACTTAAATCCGCCTCCTTCCGGCTTCTTTCCCCGCCCCTAACCCTGAAGTGTCGGGCCGGGAGTGCGGGTGTCAGGGTATTCTAGGTTCCGCCCAGCTGGTGCAGGTTGGTATTCAAAGCTTTGGGAACGCGCTTTGGCCAGATTTGAGGAGGGGGGCGGGGAGGGGCTTGCGGCCCCGCCCCCTTCTCCAGCTCGCCTGCTGGCACATCGGCCCGCCTCCAACCTCGGCCGGCCCCGGGGCCGGTCACCCCCGGTAACTCGGCATTAGAGGCCTGAGGTTTTGCCCGCAGGTGTCGTTGGCAAGAACCCTGGACACCGTCTGCTTCGGCCCCATGGTGGGTTTCGGGGCCAACCGGCGGGCCGGCCGCCTGCCCTCCTTCGTATTGGTGGTGCTCCTGGTGGTCATCGTGGCCCTCGCCTTCAACTACTGGACCATCTCCTCTCGCCACGTCCTGCTTCAGGAGGAGGTGGCCGAGCTTCAGGGCCAGGTGCAGCGCACCGAGGTGGCCCGCGGGCGTCTAGAGAAGCGCAATTCCGATCTCCTGCTTTTGGTGGACTCGCACAGGAAACAAATCGACCAGAAAGAGGCCGATTACGGCCGCCTTAGCAGCCGGCTGCAGGCCAAAGAGGGCCTGGGGAAGAGATGCGAGGATGACAAGGTAAGGACGAATCCTCTCACTTCAACCCCCATAATTTTCTTTCAGCCTCTCGGGTAGGGATGTTTGCCTGCCATCGGCTGCCTTGTGCCTTCCAAGACTGCAGCCCTGGAGGCTACCTTTACCACCAATAACCCTGTTTCTGTTCGCGGTTTATCTCTGCCACATTCTCCAGTCTGCCAGATGAAGCTGCCTCCAAGTTCTGATTCTCAAGAGTGGCCTGTGTGTGGATTCCGCCTTTTCTTCAAGCTCAGCTGCTGAGCTGGCAGTAGTAATCATCTGGCCTATGTGACCGCCTTACGTTCACAGATAGACAAATCTGGAAACCGTCAGGTTTGGTGTGGGTACTATTGCCTCATCCTTATTCATTGCACAATGAGAAATATTAATTTCTTTATTTAAAGAATAAATAACTCCTCTCCAATATGCCTCTCTGATATGCCTAACTCCTCTCCAATTTGCCTTGTAAGCAGTGTGCCTTTTCTTAAATTTAAATAATGGCAATTATGAAATAATTAAAGAGTCAGATTTTACTGCCTTTTTGTCATCAAAGTGTTAAAATAGATGGGCCTTGTAATAATGCACTTGTTACTTTAATGCAGGTAATGCAGTATTATGTATACTATTTGACTAAAATTAACCAAAAAAAGGTTGAATCTAAAATATATCTTCTAAACAACAAAATCTCATATCATTATCCTCATTGTTCGTAAATGGAAATAAAAATGAAATTTTGTATGCTGAAGAAGTTATTCGAGTTGGTGTTTTATACAGATAGAAAGCCATCTACAATTTTAAATTAAACAAGTTCATAGCTGAACTCTAACAATGGCTGTTTTTAAGTAGTTTTCACCAGCATATTGGAAGTTATATTATTAATTTATAACTTCTGCAACTTCTGTTGAGCAGAGTTGTGAAGATTTATGGGTTTGATGAATTAATGTCTTTCTTGATCCTTCTTTGATAATCTTCACATTTTTTGTATGTGATCCTATTATAGTTGCAAATTTTCATTTTACCTATCAAAGTTATTTGTAGCAAGTCATTATAGATTAAAATATCCATGAGCTTCCAACTTCCTTACTACCACAAGTGTCTGCCGTATTCTATTTCATGAAAAGTAAGCCCTCAGGTAAGTGATTCTCTATAACTCCCTGTTCACCACGACATAGACATCCTCTGAGAGGAGCAAGAGATTAGGAAATCTGTACATACTATACACCCTGACTTCTAAACACTGAAAAATCTCTTCTGCAAAGTAGGCAGAATTCCATGAAATATTAGAGTAATTAAAATGAAGTCTTCAGACTTGGAAGATGAAAGAAAAGATGTCTTTTCTAGTAATTTATATTTTGGATTCCATTTCTTCCATCTCCTTTCTCTTTCAGTAGGTTTCACTTCTATTTTCAACCAGGTGTAGGTGTTCCCTGATTGATAATTTTTCTATTCCTCCTTCCCCCCAACCAGCCAATTTCTTTTTTACTTTCACTGCTGAGCTCCAATTATTGTTGGTTTGTAAATGCTTCATCTACTTCCTCTTTTTCATTATCCTAAATTTTCTTTTTCCCATCCTGAATCTTTTCTTATTTTATCTGGAATCCTTCTTTCCTTTCCCTTTCTAAGACTATTCTAATGAAGGACACAGGTAAGCCTTCGTAGTCAAATCCAAAAAACATTTTTATTATTTTTCCCCTTACACCCCAGAGAGTATTTTTATTCTTAATCTATTTGTTCTTTTAGTGCTTTGGTCCTGTTAGTTGTCTCCAGATTTTAGGAGACAATTTTCCTTTCTTGTTCCTATTAATGATTGAATTCCCCATGTGTGCTTTCTACCTTCTTTATTATATTCTTTAGTGGATTTTTTTTTCTCCAACCACCTCATGGACTCTATTCTTGGTTTTCTGTTTTATTTTAGAGCAGTATTTTTTCACAATGGTGTTAAACAAGAGTACTGTCCTAGGAGGTCAGGAATAAAAAGGAGAGAAATGTTAAATAATATTAGTGTGTCTTCTAGGAGTATATAGTCCCTGCTGGCATATAAAGACTCTCAGAAATCTGTTAATAAAAAAGTTTATTTAATTTTGACATCATCTCAGTTAATTTTATTACAGATTACTATTTTCAAGTCATACTTATTTTGATGGTTCAGAAGAATATAGCATAGTAGTATGAAAATACACAGTATCTGAACTACTTTTACTTGGTTAATATTCTGTGTAGTTGGCTCTTAAATCTGATTCTTATTTGTACATCAAGTCCATATTTTGAACTAGCCATAGCATTTTTGTGGCGTGCTTGTGAATTTTGCTATTGGGGTTAATGAGGAAGCTCTGAGCTGCTAATAAAAAATGGTAGTCTTTGTCTAAATAAGCTATAGATGCAGTCTGTCTTTCAGAGATGTTTCCTTTATTATTGCTACTCCCTTAATATCTGGAGAAGTACATGGTAGATAAAAATAAATAAACAAACAGGTATACTTCCAAGGCTGTGTATATAGATTAGAATTCTAGCTTAGTTTGTAGCTATGTGTTTTCTAGGCAAGCTGTTTAACTACTCTGGGTTCATTTCTCATTTGTAAAATGGGGATTATAGCACCTACCTGGGTATTGTACAGGTCTGCAGTCATAATGTATCACATTACAAGTCAAATTATAGGGGGAAAAAAATCCCAGAATTTAAAGCCTTCGTATTTTGTATAACTGATCTAAAATCCCTCTGGGTAGTGATAATGATAAAAGGAAGGAGAAGTAAATTTACAAAACTGTCTCTTCCATTTAAAAACAAATTTAGGCACGGTGGCGTGTGCCTTTAATCACAGCCTACAGATCGAGGCCAGGACTAGAACTTGCTTGAGTCCGCGGGTTCAAGACCCACTCGGGACAATATGGCGAGACCTAGTCTCACAAAATAGCTGGGCTTGGTGATGCGTGCCTGTAATCCCAGCTACCTGGGAAACTGAGGCGGGGGATCTCTTGAGTCTGTGGTACCCGGGCAATGTGAGCCTGTAGTTCCCTAGGCAAATCGCGAGACTTAGTCTCAAAAAAAAGATGGATGGATGGACAGACGGACGCACGCACGCACGCATGCAACATTTGTTCAAGTTAATGTGATATCTTGAGCTCTCTCTCAGTTTTTAACCTATTCATAATTCCTTCATCTTTGCTGAGAAGCCCTATTTTGTGCTATGTATGCTTCTCCCGTATGACTTTGGACCCAGTTCTGATTGGACTTAATTGATTATGATAATTTCGTTGTTGTTCTTAGCGATTAGTTTAGGAAGGTTCTTCTGATGAAGCTGGTGAGTTATGAGGGAAGATTTTCTTGCTCCTTAAAATAATTGCACTTGTATCTCTGTGTTATTATTTCCCCTAGTCCCAAACCCCCAGGCTGCTCATAAGAAAGCATTGTACAAACTCTTATGGGCGACATTCTACAAAATACCTCACATGATCGCTTTTCCTGTTTCTGCATGTGATACCTAATGCAGTTTTGGCATGTGATGCCTGAAATCAAGGCAAGCAGAATGTTAGGAGATAATTTGGCTAAGGAATAACAGCCATGGCACTGAAGATGACAGAGTAGAATATTACAATAAAATTTTGGCACTTGTAATGTGAAATAAAAATTTGTCTTTATTGTTTCAGCCTGTCAGGTTGAGATTTCCTTGGTGCAGCCTAAGGTGTCCTAAGAACATTCTCATTGCTATTCTAACATCTGATTATGTTTTATGTGTTCCTTAGACTATGAATATAGTAATCTAAATACACATGTGGTTTTGGGAGTCCTCTAGGGTCTTTAAGTATCACCACTCAGTGGTGGTGTTTGGAGCCTTGGCTAGATACTGTCTTCACAGCCTTTGAAGACCAGGATCCTTTGGTGGCAACACCTCTCTGTACACCCTAGAATTGTAGCATTCCACGCCAAAGTTCCCTTTATCCTTGCTGAGCTGCCTTAGGTAGTATGCATGTGTAGGGGTTGTTGACAAGTGCAGTCTTCTATTTATTTTAAGAGTCTTAAATCTATAGAATTATTGTGGATAATACAGTTATTGTATAGTCCACCCCTGGTTTCTCTGATTATGAACATTTTACTAATATTAATTTGGTATATTTGTCACAATCAATGAGCCAGTTTTGATACATTATTAACTAAAAACCATGCTTCAGGTTTCTCAGTTTTCTCCTAATGGCCGTTTACTATCCAGGATCCCATCTAGGGTTCCATATTCATTTAGTCTTCATGTTTCTGGGCTCCTTTTGGTTGTGACAGTTTTTCACTTCCCTGGGTTTTGATGTCCTTGACAGTTGTGAGGATTACTGGTTAGGTATTCTGTGAAATGTCCCTCAAATGCAATTTGTCTGATTTTTGTCTCAGGATTAGACTGGGGTTATGGTTTTTGATAGGAAGATCACAGACATAAGCTGTGATTCTCATGGCATTATTTCAAGCGTATATATTTCAAAATGACTTAACACTATTACTTTTAAACTTACCTGCCTGGAGGTAGTGTTTGTCAGCTTTCTTCACTGTAAAGGAGAGTTTTCTCCTTTCCCCTTTAGGAAAAAGTCACTATATATACTCATACTTAATAAGTGAGGAGTTGTGCACTACTTCCTTAAGGGAAGTATCATTTACTATCTGGGAATATTGCCAGATAATGTTATTATCTATCAACTTATCTCCTAATATTTTGTTTGCCTTGATTTCAGGTATCACATGCCTGGTCCCAGCCATCTTCCTTATAATATTATCTGGGAATATTGAGTATTTGCAGAATATCCTCAAATTAGTTACATTTTATTTACATATTTTTTTAATTCTTTCTATTCTTTCGTTAAATTTCTTATATCAGCAAATGATTATTGGAATGCCTCCCTCCCCCCAACACACCCTCTGTTCACTTAGACTCCTCACTCCTTGATGTGTGTTGATCTGTTAAGTCCATTGGTCTCTTCTTTTTCTGTGGCAATGTCCTTTTGCTGGGTGAGGGACTGTGTTCCTGGGACACAGTAAACATGCTGGTAGGTTTTCAGTCTTAACTTTGTGTTGGACAACCAGTCCGTGCTCATTTGAGGTCACTCATTGTCCATTCTCTGTGCTGTTTTACTTTTATAGTTCTGCCCTCTGATTTAGGGGGCCTCATCCCTAGCCGTTGTCAGTAAAGAAGTTACTCTTTGTGGAGAGGCATCTATTGATGACCTTTGCAGGTCTTTTTCTCCCCCTTAGTTTGCTGCTATGCTGTGAAGTCAGTGCCCTGGCTCTGTGGCCTTCCTCTCCCTTGGAATGGGACGGTGTGCCTTGTTCTCTTAGATGGCATAATAGAACTGAAATTATGTTCCATCCACTCCTGGTGAGGCTGTAGGTGTGATTCTGTGAAAGGGGATGTGTGGGCAGGATCTTTAACTGATCCCTCACCCATTCTATGTCAGTGTTTGTATTCTTTGTTTCTTCTTATTCCTCCTGAGGACTTAGTGGAGTGGAATGAGAATAAAACAGGAGGGGTGTCTAGTCTACCCCCCCAACCCTACCAGGGTCCAAGCGTGTGGGAGTGCCCACGCACCAACCAACTCAGCCATGCCCAACATGGGTCCTTAGTTGCACCCAGCCTCAGACCTCAAGACCAAAGGTCGGGGGGCACCAGCATTTGTGGGGTGGACTGGCTAGCCACAATAAATGGTCATCCTCTTGCTACTTGGTCCTCACATGGTCATCCCTCTGTGCACATTCACCTCTAGTGTCTGTTCTTCTCTTTTAAGAATGCCATTATACTGGATACAACTCCGATCTGCTAACCTCATTTTAACTTAATCACCTCTGTATAGCCGGATCGTTGTTCAAGGCAGGTCAGGGCAACATAGCAAGACCTGGTCCCAAAAATAGCTGGTTATGGTGTCGCGTGCCTATAATCTCAGTTACCTGGGAAGCTGAGGCTGGGGATTGCTTGAGTCTGTGGTACTTCTGGCAATGTGAGCCTGCGGTTCCTTGGGCAAAAATAGCAAGACCAGTCTCAAAAAAAAAAAAGTCACCTCTGTAAAGACCTTATTTCCAAATAGGTTATAATCTAAGATACTAGGTGTTAAGACCATAATGTATGTATTTTGGGAAAGCATAATTCAACCCATAACAAGGAGATCTATAATATATGAATTGCCTTTTCTTTCCTTTTTCCTGCCAGAAAAGCAGGAAAAATTCTGGATATAGAATTTTTCCTGGATATAGGGTATTTCTCTTAGCCTCACATAATTTCTTACTACCTACAGCTCATTTGAAAACTGTATGAGTCTTGGTGAGCCATGTCAAGCTCTTGATAAAGAAAAGAAACTTAGAAAATAAAAAAGTTCTTCCCTAAAAGTGTTTTCTTATAAATGCAAAAAAAATGTCAGTTTTGAGGTTTGGAGGTGAATAATAAATAACCTGTTTCTGTTAACAACCATAGTCCTTCCTGAGGCAGTATATACCTTTGGTTGACTAGTGGAAAGTAGTATTCCAGAAAGGAGAATGAGGCTTATTATTTATCCCCCTCAAAAAAACAGCTCAGTGTGTACTCAGTATGTACTAAATATATATATATATATATACTAAAATATATATTAAAAAATATATATACACACACACAAACCCTGATACATAGCAGGGGTTCATTATTGTAAACTCAGCAGCTGGCTCTGCCATTTTATATGTATATAACCTTGAGAAAATTACTTAACTTCTTGGTGCCTGTTTCTTCATCAGTAAAATGAGGGCAATAATATTGACCTCTCTCATTCTTCTGAAGTTTAAGTGAATCAATTCATTAAAGTGCTTAGACTAATGTCTACCACATAGTAAAAAACAAAAGAAATGTAATAGTGTTAGCTATTACATATTACAACTACTTCCATATTTATGCCCTGCCTTCTCTTCAGGATGGACTCTTTCTGTGTTCCTGCCCAAGATCCGGTCACAGTTCTGGTACCTGCCTCACCCTTTCCTCGTTATCTGACTTTTGGGAGGCCATTTCCTAGCCCATTTCTAGTTAGGCTTAGTTGATTATTCCCATGTTTGTTTTATTCCCTAGAGCCTGCTTGTTCCTCTGTAGTTTGAAGATCAGCCTTTATAGTCTTACTATGTTGCACATGTAATTAATGCTTTTGCCCATGCTTCATCAGTCAAAATCTAGTCACATTCTAGCTATAATTTGTTAACTCAAGTTATTCATAAACCATGTAGAACTCATCCTGCTTCTCCAAACCATACCCCTTTTCACCTTTGTCCTTATAAATAATGCTGATGCAACCATTATTAAAACTGAGCTTATATAATGTTGGTGTCATTGATTTGTTGAGCCTCTCATATTCAGTAATTTAGCATGAAGAGGAGGTAATCAAATTGAGTTAATAAGCATCACTGATTGGAAACAAAATTGATTGAAGAGAAAGTGGTTGCTTTCTAACTAATCTTTTTGCCCTACTATCTATTTTTTTTTCAGTCACTTCTTTACCTTAAGCAAGCCTGATCTTCAGACCTAATTTTCTAACTGCAAGTTAGAACTCTGCATTCTGACCTTTATGGTTTTCCTTGGAGTATCTCTACCCTTTGTCTCCCATGCTTTCTAGATCTAAACCATGTTCCAGACGGTTGTTTTGCTTACTTTTATCTGCTCATCTGCCTTTCTGTGTTAGGTTAATTTCTTGCTCTTTTCTATCTGTTCTACCAGTCTTTTACTTAGCTTCTGGCTTATTTCCACCATGAAGCTCCCTGGGATTTCTAACCTGAAGTATGCTTTTCCTTCTTTATATGCAATTTACATTTATTATTTGACCTACACCAAGTCATCTTGTTTTGAATTTTTCACTAGTAGTAACTTTTGTGTTTAAGTTTTTTGAAGGAGGGACTTTATTTAAAATTTCTTCTATATATATATATATATATATATATATATAATTTATTTATTTATTTTTTTTTTTTGAGACTAGGTCTCACTATTTTTGCCTGTGGAACCGCAGGCTCACGTTGCTGGGGGTACCACAGACTCAAGCAATCCCCAGCCTCAGCTTCCCAGGTAGCTGGGATTACAGGTATGCGCCACCATGCCCAACTATTTTTTTGGGACTAGGTCTCACTACATACTCCCGGTGGGACTTGAACCATGATCCCTGGCCCTGGCTGTGGCTTCCTAGGCTGCCGCTTACAGGCATCCACCACCATGCCCGGCCTCTTCCTATATTTTTGATGCCCTTAGTGCTGATACAAACTATTACCAGTTACTGGAATGAGGTAGACTCTAATCCAATGTCATTTTTTAAATTATTATTTTGTAATTATCGTACAATATTGGTCATGTTTGCATGATTGCATTGTATCCCTATCTCCACTTTCTCCTTTCCCCCTTTCCCACTGTGGTCACTCCAACTCCTTTTGCTGCAAGCTGTTGGTCTATGTTTGACCCAATGGTCTTTTCTTTTTCTAGAACTATGTCCTTTCTTCCTAAGTGGGCAGATATGTGGTACGTTTCTCCAGGATCCTTTCTTTAACTTGTTGTTGGTTCTGTGCCGTACAATTTTGATATCTGGTTTTGGGAATGCAGCTCCAACCGATGGCGGTGAGACATTCGCTGCTGGGGCAGACTTTCCCAGGTGGTTGGTCGAGCTCCTCTCCTTGTTCTTGTTAGCAGTTCTATCATGGGGCTACAGCCGCTCATGGTGGCTTTCTTCCCCCACTGATTAGTAAAAGAGGGAACCTTTTCCATGATGCGCGTTACTGTGGGCTGGGGACAATGCGGGTAGAAATCTGTGTCAGGTCATCTCAACCTCTGGTTTCAGTCTTCCTGTCTCAGTGTTTGTCCCACCCAGGTGGTGAGTATATCCAGGGCCCTTATTACTCCCTTTTCTCTGCATTATATCTGCAGCTGGAGAGACTGTAATCCAATGTCTCTTGTCCTTGTAAGAAGAGGAATTTTGGACACTGAAACAGAAAGACTTACAGGGAAGATATCCATGTGAAGATGGAGGCCTTGATTGGAGTAATGCAGCTGAAAGCCAAGCACTTCCAAGCCAAGGATTGTCAGCAACTACCAGAACCTAAGAGAGAGCAAAGGAAGGATCCTTCCCCTTTAGAGTCTTTAGAAAAAGAGTTTTGTTCTACAGGCTATTTAATTTTGGGCTTCTAACACCCAGAATTATGAAATAATAAATTTCAGTTGTTTTTAAGGAACTGAGTTCATAAAATGTTATGACAACCCTAAAAACTAATGCAAGATCAAATAAGAACTCTAGCAGACTTTTTTGATAGAAATTAACAAACTGACTCTAATATATATATGAAAATACAAATAACCTAGAGTAATCAAAGAAGGAAAAGAAAGGCAGAATTGAAGAATTTATACTAATTTCCTGACTTATAAAGATATAATAGTCAAAATAAAGTGATATTTTTATTTCTGATCTTCCCATGCTTTCTCGTTGGAGGCTGTCTTCTCCAACCCAGCTTTGTTGTTTTGCTGCTTTTCCTTATGGTTCTGGTGTCAGGTTTAGGGGGGGTCTCACCCCCTGCCACTGCCAATGAGAAGTTTCTCTGTGGATACAGGCAATTGTGATTGGCCATTAGATGATCTCCTCTGCCTCAGTTTGCAGCTTTGCTGTGGGGCCAATTCTCCCAGTCTTTGGCTTTTCCTTTCCTCTCCCGTAAAGTGGGGAGGGGTTCCTTGCTCTCCCAGAAGTCATCTCCGAAATGAGGCCTTGGGTCTTCCAAACCCAGAGAGTGCATAGGTGTGCTTGGTGATATCATTTTTCTATAAGATGTTTCTCCTGTCTTGCCTGGATTTTAATTGTCAATCTGCTGTGTCCAGCTCAGGCTTGTGGGCTGGATTTTTACCCGGTCCCTCACTCATTTTATGATGGGGTTTGTGTTATATATGTTCTTGTTCCTCCTGAATATTAGCTGGATAGTGATGAAATGGAGGGGGCACGCTCCCACATCCCGCACTGGTACCTCCCTGCGTGGGGGGGTAGGGCCCAGATGTTCATGCATGTGCCATCCCAATCCCACCTTGGACTGGAACCTGGGGCCAAATGCCTTGGCCAATCTGTGCTGCAGATGGCTGCCATGCAGCAACCATCCACTGGTGGATGGGGTACAACCCCATTTGTCCCCCCTCCTGGGCTCTCCAGACTTGGGGGGACTTACCCTGGGATCTTCTCCGCTGGCTAGGGGCGAAAGGGGTGGGGCCACATGGAGCCCTCCAGGCCGACCTGGTTACCCCCGGTGGTGTGCAGCTGGCCTGCATGCCCCTGCACCCTCCGGTCGAGGGGATGCTACCTTCAACAACCTAATTTTTTATGAGCAAAAGATTTGAACAGACTTTTCATGAAAGAAAATTTATGATTGATAAATAAGCACATAAAAAAGATACTCAGTATCATAAGTCATTAAGAAAATGCAAATGAAAGAAAAATACAATGGAGACATTGCTACTGACAATAAAAATGCTAACATGTATATAGAACAATTAAACCTATACTGCTAGTGGGTATATAAAATGGTACTATCCCATGAAAATTGCTTAGCAGTTTCATATAAATTTAACTATATGCCTCCCATATTCACCCAGTCCAAGGATCTTTGTCTGGTTTTCTCAATCCCCTACAAATTTTGAGTTTTCAAGCTAGGAATGTTTACAAAATAGAAATGGGTGGTAACTGCCTTGGATGATGATCTCACTAGAAGCAGGCAGAGATCCCATTTTTGTAGGGCTAATTATTAGGGCAGGATGGCCAGGGGAATATTTTGGTATGGGCTATAGTAGGGCATGGGCAGAAGAGCCTTATGCTTCTTCATTTATGTCACATCTGATTATCTTAAATCTCCACCCATCATCATGAGTATTAGCAGGCTTATGAGACCTAGGTCACTTTGAAATCAGTCTCTGTCATCTGCATCTTAGGGACCATCAGTTTTTAGCTGGTTCTGGGACCCTGAAGACAGGATACCTCTGCAAGCAAAGTCTAGGTCCAAGAGGTCCTATAACAATTCCACTCTTAGGCATTTATCCAAGAGATATAAAAACATAACTACACAGAAACAAACACCCAATGTTGCTATAGTCACTAAAGGGCAAGAAATAGAAAAACCCAGTGTTCCAGATTAATGGAGAAACAAAATGGGATAAATTCATATAGGGGACTATTGCTCAACAATAAAAAGGAATGAATTATTGATACACTCAATAGCATAGATGAATCTCAAAATCATTATGATGAGTGAAAGAAACCCAGCACAAAAGGTACAGTCTGTTCTAGAATGTAATATTCTAGAAAAAACAAACTAAGCTATAATGATAGAATACAGAGCAGTTGTTGCCTGAGGCCAGAAGGAGGGATGGCAAAGAAGAAACTCTTAGGAGGTGGTAAAAATGAGCTAAAATTTGATTGTAGTGGTAGTTATATAAATGTATAAAGCTATTGAAAATTATCAAGTTGTATACTTTAAATGCTGTCCATTTTACATAAAATTATCCTTCAATGAAGTTTTAAATAGTGAAGATGCAATTAAAGAATGAAAGGAGTCAGTCGGTGATTTCCTATTGCTCTTAACATAGTTCACAGATCTTTTCTTTCTGACTCCAGCTTTGTGGTTCAGCATCAAATATCATACTTCACCAACCTACATACTGAGCTTTCAAATCCTCAAAATCTTCATGCTTTTCCTTACTCTCTGGTTTGAAACAGAGAATGCCCTTAAATTTGGAACCTTTTCATCCCTTTAAGGGTTATTCCTGTAAACCTCTTCCTCATTCTTTACCACACTGAAGTCTAGTTTTTTTTTTTTTTAATTCAACTAAAACTCTCTTAGAATGTCTTCTCCAATAAGTCAGAAGGAGAAAGAAAAAACCAGATTATTTCTTATATGAAGTGTAAAGAAACAAAGCCAAGGAAGAGACTAAAACAAACCCTTGAAATCTGACTGTAGAAAAAGGCTACAAGAAAGGAGGCTGAGGGTGAGTGGGAACAAGTGGGGAAGGGGAGTTTTAAGGACTATGGTGGAGGATTACTGGTAAGGGTGTGATAGAGTTGTGAACCTTAACCCATAAAATATATATAGTGTTATAAACCAGTGTTAGTTCAATAAATATAAAATGCATAGAAAAAAAATTAAAAATAAAGAGAAAGAAAAACTAGCAGCACCATGAGAAACAAATTTCTTCATGCTTATCCTGTGACTAGAAGGAAGTTTGCATGTTCAAAGGAAATGTTAAATAGAAGAAGCTAAAAGATCCTGTGTCTCTGAGTCATATATAGTGTTATAAATCCATATAACCTAAAAAGAAAAAATTCTTTCCCCTGAGACCTTAAACTAAGTTAAGGCCTCCCCTCATATTCCCTGCTCAGTTGTAAATGCCTTAGCTATGTATACTGTATCTGGCTCTTATTCTCTGCTGTATGCATGACTTCTAACATAGGAACTGACCCAAAATAAAACCCCAAACATACCTGATGAATACAAAGATAAAACTGGGTCAAAGAAAGAAGTACAGGGTATATAACCATTGAGTGGAAGAGAAAAAGACAGAAGGAAAATGGGTGTTATTGAAGGTAAGGGAGAAAACTTTTTTTTTAAGGGCAAGTTTATTATATACAGAAAGGAAAGGACTCTTGCACAGACATAAGCGGGCAGAAAAGCTGCAAAGGGAAAGGTTTGTGAAAAACACCTGCATAGGCAGAGGTAGGCAGTCTTGTCAAGAGAGCTGCTAAGGGAGAAACTTAAGAAGGAGAGACAAGCCGGGCACGGTGGCTCGTGCCTGTAAGCTTCAGCCTATGAAGTGGTTCGAGTTCCACTCGGGGCAACATAGTGAGACCTAGTCCCAAAAAATAGCTGGGCGTGGTGGCACGCACCTGTAATCCCAGCTACCTGGGAAGCTGAGATTGGGATTGCTTGAGTCCATGGAACCCCGGACAACGTGAGCCTGCGGTTCCATGGACAAAAATTGTAAGACCTAGTCTCAAAAGAAAAAAGAGAGACAGGAGAAACCTGTACAAAATGCTATAGAATTAGAATGACCAAAATGATAGTTGATTAGGCCTTTGTTAATTTCTCATCAAATGAGCAAAAAAAAAATGCCCAAATTAATTTTAAATTAAGATATGTGGGATTGAAATTGTAAAGGTAAAAAAAATCATTTTATATTAAATAGAAAAAGCTTCCTGGAGACAAATTTTGAAGTCATTCTTAGGATACGGGACCTAATTTGACAGAGAGGAAAAATAATACTTGACAGAGAGAAAAACTTAGGCATAGCAGGTATTGATCATTAAGTTTGAGGCAACATTGTTCAACATTGTACCTGGCCAAGAAAAATAGGGTAAGAAAGTTTGCTTAAGTTAGGAATAAGAAAGAAAAACTAGCAGCACCATGAGAAACAAATTTCTTCATGCCTATCCTGTGCCTAGAAGGAAGTTTGCATGTTTGAAGGAAATGTTAAATAGAAGAAGCCAAAATAGGAAAACTTTAGGTCATCATTGCAAATAATAGTTCAGAATTCTAGTTTATGAAGTCATAGTTGAAAAAAGTACTCCCTGTCACTACAGAGGACAGATACCAGACGCCACATTACAAGAATTGTTTCTTTTCCTCTAAGCAGTGGGTCAAAAGAAGAAACTCCTTTGCATAACTAACCTCCTTCTGAATAATTAAATCCTAACTCATTTTTTTAATCAATTCCTTTTATGATTTCTATGGAACTTCCTATGATTACTCTGTCCCTTATTGGAAGCAAAGTGGAGAAATATCAATGTAAGAGAGGGAGAAAATAAGAGTAGGCTCATGTTTCTAAGATCTTAGCACAGAGTATAGCAATTGCATATTTTTGTCAATTTAATTAGTGTACTTGGGTTTTAAAAAAATTACAAGACCAGATTTCTTCATTAACTATACCTATGTACTAAAGAAAGAAAGGAACTGGCACTATCAAATGTCACACTCTGCACTAGATAGGTTTTTACATAATTCATTTCATTAATCCTTCTCATTATATGGCTGAAGAAGGAGACTTAGAAGACATAAGAGAATAGAGAATTCTAAACTCAGGTCTGTTTGATTCAAAATGCTCTTTCTCTTCCCAGTAATTATATTGGCAGACTGGCTTTTTTTTTTTTTATATATATACATATATATACACACACACACATAAAATCATTAGCATATATAAAATTATATAAGAAAATTATATACACATGTATGTGTATTATATGCCTATATTTAATAATATAGATACATGTATATAGCAACAGTTATCTAGTCAATAAGTCAAATAACTTGAGTCTTTACTATGTGTGTTAGTTTCCTAGGGCTAATGTGACAAAGCACCACAAATTGAATGACTTAAAACAATAGAAATTTATCACAATTTTGGAGAATTGAAGTCCAAAATTAAGATACTGGTAGGGCCATCCTCCCACAGGAGTCTCTAGGGAAGGGTTCTTCTACTTTCTGATTGCCTAGGCATTCCTTGGTTTATAGCAGCTTAGCTCCAAGTCTTTATCTCCATGTTCTGTGGCTGTCTTCTGTGTCTTCACATGACATTCTCTTCCCTAATCCTGCTTTCTCTTCTTTTATTTTTTGATACCTTAAAAACATTTTATTGAGTCATAGACACTGTAAAAAAAATCTACAAAATAAATAACTTAAAAAATTATAATCATAATGTCATTTTCATTCATTGTTGAATCTGGTCTTGGTAAGATATCCATTTATTCTGACAGTGATTTGGGGAGAAAGTCAGATTTTCATAGGGATGCAGGGTGATTACTGAGAAATCACTACTAGAGATTAAATGTTACTTGTAATCCAGATTTTCAATCTTCCCAAAAATTCTTTACAGTAGTAATATATATTATGTGTATGCTGAAAGTATATTTTATTTAATTTTTTTAAATTTATATATAAACTTCACAACATTGTGATCCCAGGGGTTTACCCCCACCCTCCCCTCCATTCTCCTCCCCCCCCTTTCCCTCCTGCTCAAAGTTGTGCACTTCAGTTTGGTGCTTAGCTTGTTTTGACTTTTCCTCAGGTCTTTTGTTTATTTTTTCACTATATCCCATATATTAGTTTGTCTTTTTCTTTATGACTTGTTTCTGCTAATATGATTTCTTCTAAGTACATCCATGTTGTTATAAAATCATCAAATTTGTCATTTTTAATTGATGAGTAATATTCCATTGTGTATATATACCACATTTTTTTTCATCTAGTCATCTGTTTTGGGGCATTTAGGTTGCTTCCATGACCTTGCAATTATAAATTGTGCTGCAGTAAACATCCGAGCACAGGTGTCCCTCTTTTGGGTAGATTCCCAAGAGAGCAATTGCTGGGTCAAATGGTAGTTCCATTTTCATTAACTTGAGGGTCCTCCACACAGCTTTCCATAATGATTGGACTGCTTTCTCTTATTATAATGATACCAATAATATTGGATTAAAGCCTACCCTAATTCCACATGACTGCATTTAACTTGATTTCATCTGCAAGGACCCTGTTTCCAAGAAAGGTTGCACGCACAGGTGGAGTGACATGGGGTAACTTTTTAGAACCATAATTCAACTGGTATCAAATCTAAAAATCAATTTGTGGTGAATTAAATCCTAATAATATTGAATACTCCAATCCATGAACGTGTTGTGTATTAATTTTTTTGGGTATTCTTCAATTTCTTGCAGCAACATATTACGATTTTCAGTTACTCAAGAATTCCACATATTTAATTTCATGTGTCCCAAGTAGTTCACGTATTTGATGCTGTGGAAAATGCAGTCTTACACCATTTTCCACTTGTTCAATGCAGCTATGTGGAAATATTGTTGATTTTTGTATATTGATACTTTCCTTGCACTAGAACTGTCAGTTCTGGTATTAATGGAATCAAGGAATCTATGAAAAAGGTCACTAAAGCTCACTAGTACTTGCTTTTAGTAGTAAATTTCTTAGAAATCTCTCTGGATTTTATTATATGTGCAAATAAAGACAGGGTTTCTCCCTCTTTCCAATTAGATATTTGTATTTTATTTTTGTTTTGCCTTGTTGTGCTGGCTAGGACTATCACTGCAATGTTAAATAAAAGTGGTGAGACTGGAACAATCTATAGACAAAACATTTGACAAAATCAGCAAGATAGGAATAGAAGGAAACTCTCATAAATGAATCAGAGGTATCTATCAAAACCCCACTGCCAACATTATACTTAATACTTAAGAAAGGCAATACTTTCTTTCAAGATTAGAAGCGCTAAAAGGTTTTTAAGTAGGAGTTATTTGATCAAATTACTCTGGCTACAGAAGAGAGAAATGATTGAAGGGAAGAAAAAGTAGTTGTAGTGAAAATACTTTTAAGGTTTTAATTAACAGTGTAGATGAGAGATAATAGAGTTTTCAGTGAAGCACGATGTAATTCTTAACCTAGGAGCTACCATCGTCAGGAGGCGTTTTTATTGACACGAATGACAAGGGGGAGTGTTAATGATATTTAGACATGGAGTCAGGAATGCTGAATGTTTTGTGTTTTGGAGAGAGTCCCAACAATGAAGAATTGGCCTACTCAAGAAGCCAGTAGTAGTTCCTTCATAAAGAAGAAACCATGGCTTATTGAGGTACAGAAATGGAATCAACATGATTTTATAATACATTTGATGTGCTGGCAGTCCAGTCAAAGGTGAATCCCTTGATAATAGTTTGTGTAACATACATGATGGTGATGATAATGGTATGACCTGAAATAGGAACTTTAAATTAGAAATTTGTTTCAGAAGAGTACAGTTTTACATAAAGTTGAGTTTAAGAGATCTGTGAAATATCAAGTAGTCACCTGGAAACATTTCTGGAACTCTGTAGAAATGACAGACTAGGAACCCATTTAAATATCTTAATATTGGTGAAGTTATGAGAATAACCTAAGCTGTAGGGTAAGATGAGCTGTAGAGTATGCTGACAGAACTGTCAGCATTTAAGTATATAGTAGAAGAGGAGCAGCTTTAAATGACTGAGAAAGAGTAACTAGAGAGAGGAAGAAGCTGGCTATTGTGCTGTCATATGGGCAAGGGCAAAGAAATTTTGAGAAAGTGTCATTGGTGTTAGATTACTATAATTATTCACTTACAATTGTCTGTAACTAGATTGTGAAGTAGACAGGCCTATATGTTATGTTTATTCCTACAAATACTGTTATAACTTCAGTGTTTAAGATTCTATTCAGTTCAGAGTCCATATTTCTTAATCTGCATATATTTTATGTACTTGGTTCAAACACAGTTAACCAATAATTGGTGAGTAAATGACAGTATCTGCATATTTCTATTGTATTGACAAGGAAAAATTACTCAAGTCAGAAACAGAGAATGAGAAGTCAAGTCAGAAGTCAGAATGAGGAGCTTTCCCACTTTCACTGTCCAACCCGGCATAATGCCAGGTGTAGAGTCAGGATGAACTAACTGATCATAACCCACCTCCCCTATAGGGATTGTCAACTACTTGGCTTCTGCATAGCAACTAGATCCTAATTTTCAGGGAACACTATAAAACATACTCTCCACTGACTTTTGGGGCTCAGCCTTTCAGGAGCTATCCCACTGAGCCCACCATTATAAACAAATAAATCCTTTTCCTTCCCCCTCTCTGAGTTGTTGGCTGTCTTCCTGGGACCATTGCCACAACAGTATCTTTTTCCAATATAAATGTCATCCAACTTTATATTGTGAATTTCTTGACTATATCTAGCCTAAACCTCATAAACACTTGGCACTATGCCCTGTGCACTCAGTAAATATTTCATGATTCCGTCAACAGTTTGTACTGGCTCTTGAACCAAAGCATGCGTAAATATGTGCTTGGGGCTACCACAAATATTATTCACACATTATTACACAAATATAATAAGATACATATCTCATGCTGCTTTTCATAAAGACATGTTCAAAATAGTCTTGATGCAAAATGACCCACTATCAACTGATTATCTTTCTGGCCTACATAAAATGAATCTTCTCTTTGAAACATATGATAGTACATTTAGATTAGTAATTTGTTTATTTAGAAACTCAAAAATATTTTTCTGATTCAATCAAGCATTTAAATGACAAGGAAATAAACTTGGGGTTAGTTTAATAGGATTAGGATTAAGAAAATTGAGTTATATATTACATATTATCAGAGCCTTGTTTCATTACCTGGAAATAACTTGAAAAAAAGTTAACAAAAGGTAAAATAAAGTGATACAGTGTTTACTGATTGAATGTTTTATGATTTTTCAAAGTACATTGTGTGCAAAAGTCCTTTTTTTTAAATTGAAGTCACTGCATTTTTTAAAATTGAAGTCACTGCATTAAGTTTCAGGTGTGCTTCCTAAAATCAACATGTGCATCTATTATATTATGTTCCCCACTCACTATAATCCTTCACCATACAGTTATCCCCTTTGTTTCAATTTGCTTATCTCTTCTCCCCCTTTTCTGGTAATAACTAATTGATCTTATAGTTCAAAAGTTTATTTTTTATTGTTTCATTGCTTTTTCTGTATATTACATTTGAGTGGAATTACATGATGTTTGTCTTTCTCCATGTGGCTTATTTCAGTAAGGATAATACCCTCTAGGTCTGTCCATCTTGTTGCAAATGGCAAGTCTTAATTCTTTTAAGAGCTGAAAAGTATCACATTGTGTTTGTATGCCACACCTTATCCATTCATCATTGGATGGGTGCTTAGATTCTACCAGTTTTTAACTTATTGTAAATAATGCTGTAATAAAGCATAGTTTATATATTTATTTGAACTGCTATTTTTAGATCTGTGAAGAGAAGCTAATGTGAAATTTTTATTTTAAATATTTTTGCAGAGTCTCCACAATGCTTTTCATAAGACTGTTTCAATTAACATGATTTATATTTTCTCCCTTCTATATGGTCTTTTCACTATTGATAGTATCCTATGATGCCCAAATGTTTTTAATTTTGATGAAGTTTAGTTATTTATTTATTGCCATTTCCTTGTGGCATTGAAAAAAATGCCACAAAATTCAAGTTCATGAGATTTCCCCATTTTCTTTTAAGAGTTTTATTAAGCTTGTAAATTTAGGTTTTTGATTCATTTTACTTAATTTTCTCCTGTTGACAAAGAACGAACTTCACATTTTTGTGTGTGGTTGGTTATCCAACTGCCCAGCACTGTTTGTAGAGATTCTTTTTTTCTCACTGAATGGTTTGGCGTTCTTTTGAAAAATCACTTGACCATATATGTGGAAATTTATTTCTTGACTCTCTAGGACCAGTTTCGTAAAAGCTTTACATGCCATAATAAAGAGTTTTGATTTTATCCTTTAGGTGATGGGTGAAATAAAATCCAATTTGTATTTTGAAAAGATGACCATGGGCTAGTATGGTGGATAATGTAGAGAAAAGAAACTGAAGTCACGATCAACTAGGAAATGTATCACTGAAGACATTTAGATAACAATTTTGGGCTTAAATTTAAAAAACATGGTAGCAAGAGTAAAGGATTTGAAGGCCAATTTGATATTTGCAACTTAAACTATAAGGTAGATAGAGTTTGTAATTACCATTTTGCCTATGAGTAAACTAAAACTTAAAAATTCAATTTGCCTCTGGTCTCATGTCTACATCCAGTGTTGGAACTAACATATAGACCTGATTTCTCATTCTGCAGTTTTCCCACTGTAACAGTGAGATTACTTTTTCAAATGAAGAATTTTAAAGAGTGGAGAACAAGGGGTCAGTTTTGGGACTGGTTATATTTAATATTTTAATGAGTGATTTAGAAAATGTTCACAATTTATAGATGACACTCTTAAAGAGTATAAACCACAGAAAGATCATTAATGCACTGGAGAAAGTAAACCAAGCCTTCAATACAAGTATTTAGGAGAGAATGATCCAGCTTCTATTTATTTATGCAGTGTAATTAGTTCTGAGCTGTCAAAATAGGAATTGGGAATAAAATAATAAATTGGGAAAATCATAGTAATTAAACTATTGGTAACTGACTAAGCTTTCCAGAATCTCGTTTATTCCAATATCCCCCAATAGAAACCCTCCAATTACAAGCTTGCTTCTTCTGGCTACTGGCCACATCCTTAGGTGACCTAGGTGTATTCAGAATTCAGCCCATCAATAGAATACTCTTGTCTTTGCATAGTCATAGCCTTTTCTTATCTCTAACACTTTGTGCAGTATTGATGACAGAAAAAGATCCAAAGAACAATTAAAATTATCAAGGGATGAAATAAGTCACCAGATAACTAATTAAAGAGACCTAGAAAAAACTCTGAAATGGCTTATGACTAAAGTATATAGACATAAACCTTGATACCAAAATCTGCAAGCTAATTTTATATCTATATTTTCAACATATAATTCTACAAATCATTTATGTTGTTGTCTTAATGTCATATGGTATCTTGCCTTAACTGGAGGAAAATGGGATACTATTTTACAACTTAGTGGGACAAGTTTTTTTTTAATATTTTTTAGAGACTAGGTCTCACTATGTTGCCCAGGGTAGTTTTGAACCCGTGAACTCAAGTGATTCCTAGCTTCAGCCTCCAGGTAGCTGGGGATTACAGATGTGCACCACCATGCCCAGCTTAGTAGGACAAGTTTTTAACAGGTTCTACTTACTTAGTGTTTCTTCCCCAAATTAAAAAAATACTCCTCAAATATTATAGTGACAGAAATTTAAATTAGCAGCATAGTATCCATTATTGTCTAAACTGAAAATCAGGACATGATATCTGAAAAGGAACTTTTTAAAAGTTATGATAAAAAACCCCCACATAATATAAAATTTGTTATCTTAACCACTTTTATGTATGCAGTTGTGTTAGCTGTATGCATATTGTTTGTAACAGAGCTCTAGAATTTTTTCATCTTGCATCACAAACTCAGCCCATCGAGCAAAACCCTCCTACACCCCAGTCCCTGCCTATAGAAGAATCTTTTTATTTGAGAAGACATTTTAATATAAAAACTCTTACAGTGACGTAAAACTAAATATCAGGTCAGGCATGGTGGGCATGCCTGTAAGCAGCAACCTAGGAAGCCACATCCAGGGCCAGGAATCACGGTTTAAGTCCCACTGGGGTTACGTAGCGAGATGTAGTTCCAAAAAATAGAGCTGGGCATGGTGGCGTGCGCCTGTAATCCCAGCTACCTGGGAAGCTGAAGCTGGGGATTGCTTGAGTCTGTGGTATCCCAAACAACGTGAGCCTGCAGTTCCACAGGCAAAAATAGCAAGACCTAGCCTCAAAAAAAAAAAAGTGAATATCAGTAGCATATGTAGTTTTCTTAATTAACTGAACAAAATTATATTAAATCAGAACCTTTAGAAAAATCTAGGACATAGTATTCATTCTAGGTGCTGAAAACTGAAATAAACTTTCTAGTACAATTATTTCTGGGAAAATTAGTGTCAGAAGACTAAGATCTGATCTACCATCAAGTGTTTTATTTTGAAAGTAATGAGGTAATTTAAACAGGAAGGGAACTAAAACTCTGTTTTGTTCTTCTGTGAGGTTTAAGGAATATTATTAATCCTTATTTTACCTTGTGCTGAGTCAACTTAAATACATTTACTTAAATCTTCTCTAATCAGGTTTTTGCTGTTACTGTACTAAGCCAGTGGCCTTTTCAAGGTACCACTAGTTTCAGTGATGCTAAGTTCAGTGGTTAATTCTCACTCTTCATCTTGCTTCAACTATGAGCAGCATTTGGTGCAATTTGGTGCAATAATACTCCCTTATAATCTTTTCTTTGTTTTGGCTTTCAGAAAATCTTGCTTTCCTTCCTTACTAGGTATTCCTTCAAATTCCTCCTTTCTGGTTCTTCTGTCAAATGGAATACATGGGCATGTTGGAAAGATGAGGGACAGTTAATGTAATAATTAGCATAGTATTGTAGAATCAATTTAAATTATGGTTCTATTTTATGTATTTTTTATTCTTTGTAATTTTCTGTTTGAGATCCTCCTCTTTACCTACTCTCTTCCTAAGTAATTATATTTACTCAGGAAACTTGGATTATCTTGATGACTCCAAAATATGTCTCCTCTCCCCAGACCTCCCTCCTGTTTTTTGTGTATTGATATCTCTTGACTGTCAACAGTATCTTTCACTTAGGTGTTTAGTAAATGTTTCCCTTTGTGACCTTGCTGACAGGATGAATGAAAATAATTCTGTAGTTGTTTTTTTGTGATTCTTTTTAAAAAATCAAGACCAAATAATTTATACCCCCAGACTGAGCATATAGTAGGTACTCACCAAATCCTTTCTAAATGACTGATTAAATAAAAGTGAATGAATGAATGAAAAAACTTAGTGGTGGTTTATTATGGCCAATCAGGGTTTTTTTTTTTTTTTTTTTTTGAGACTAGTTCTCGCTATTTTTGCCTGTGGAACCACAGGATCTTGTTACCCAGGGTACCACAGACTCAAGCAACCCCTGCCTCAGCTTCCCAGGTAGCTGGGATTACAGGCACACGCCACCATGCCCAGCTATTTTTTTGGAACTAGGTCTTGCTACGGACCCCAGGCGGAACTCGAACCGAGATCCCTAGCCCCCCGCTGCTTCATAGGCTGAAGCTCACAGGCACAAGCCACCATGCCTGGCATGGCCAATCAGGATTAAAGACCTTGGTTATTCCCTTAAAATGTATCTGGGTATAACTTGCTTTCAGAGAGACTAATAATTTAACAGGTAATATAAAAGTTGTAAATGTATTTGAAATGTTGACTGGATAATGTGTGTATGTGCACAGTGTAAAAGTAGTTAGATAAAAAAAGTTAACCACTTTCCTGATCTGTAGTATATGTAGAGTCATCATGAGTACATATTCTGGTCTGAGACAATAATCAGACTACTGTAGTCATAATGATCTAGGGTATAGTTCCCTCATCTGTGAGGGGGAGAAAATAATTGTACTAAATTTATAGGGTGGTTCTGAGGCTTAAATGCAGTGATATTTATAAAGCACTTTCTGTAAGAGATGGCACAAAATAAGCATTTAATACCCACTCGTTAATATCAATGATATTCCATTTTGATCAGCCAAAGATGTATTATAGTTGAATAGTTGCTAAGCTTGGCTATTTGAGTCTTCCCTAAGCTTTTAAAAAATAAGATTACTGAATCAATTTCCAGACCACTGAATCATATTGAAGTGGGGTGAGAGAGGCAAGAATATGTATGTTTTTAAGTTCCCAGTTGATTCTGTGCATAAACTGGGTTTTTGGCAGTTAGGTTATAGGAGATAGAATGGTCTCTAGAAATCATCTGAAAATGAGATGTAATCAGGAAAAATGTTTCTGATGTGGAGGCAAAAGGAGCCAGAAATGACGTCTGTAAAAGTGAATTGTATGTAACCTTTGGGATCAATGGTCATAGTTGTGCTGATTGCCCATGAACAGGTCATAATGAAAATGAAGCATGGACAGCTGAGCCATTTTCAAGGTCCCAGATTGAAAAGAGAAGCAAAGTAACTGAGCTGGTAACAGCTGCCAGAATTAATTCAGTGTAGCCATTTGGGATGGGGAAGGCATTAAAAGGGCTTCAGAAAGAGGTGGTAGAATAATAAAGATTAAGTTTTAAGTTGTGAAGAAAGAATAGAGGAAAATAGATGGAATAACTGGCCATGAGCAAGAAGCTACAAGCAATTATCAGAGGATAAATTTTACTGGAAAACAAAGAAATAACATGCCTTAGAGAGAGGAAAAGGGAGACTCAAGAAGAATAGTAAATACAGTTTAAGAGACTAATCTCAAAGTATTATAGGAGAGGTAAAGTAAAGCCTAGGGCAAAGAAGTAGATAACAGGGCAAATAAATAAGGAATTTCAGGGGCCAGCACGATGGCTCGGTGGCTCGTGCCTGTAAGCTTCAGCCTATAGGGATCGTGGTTTGAGTCCCGCCTGGGGCCTGTAGCGAGACCTAGTTCCAAAAAAATAGCTGAGTGTGGTGGCATGCGCCTATAATTCCAGCTACCTGGGAAGCTGAGGCTGGGGATTACTTGAGTCCGTGGTACCCCAGGCAACGAGAGTCTGCGGTTCCACAGACAAAAATAGTGAGACCTGGTCTCAAAAAAAAAAAAAAAAAAAAGAAAGAAAGAAAAAAGGTGTTTCAGAAGTCTTGAAGGATAATTGCATTTATATACAAATATGGATAGGGTGCAATTAAGATAATAGAGCATGTAGTGCAAAAAGTAGGAAACATAAAAACCCAGGAATTTAGTCAGGAAATACTGGATATTTATCAGTGTTAGGCAGTATGCCAGATGATGGACAGACACAGTACCTGTTTTTAAGAATTTTCATTTATGATAAACTTAATGGGTAGAGACATTCTTACTGAATGTCAAGATGACATTCTTACTGAAAGTAGAACCTAATCCTTTTTTTATTTTTATTTTTTGGAAAGAACTGAATATGAGGCTCTCCCCAGTAGTCACTCTGGAGCTAGGCAAAGCATAGTGAGGAATTGTGGGCTTGGGGTTTATCTTCCTTGCTTATTATAAATAAGGATACTTTTTGGGAAAGTCTAAAAGTGATAAGGATCTCATAAAATAAGGATTTACTACTTCTTAGAGTTTATTTTACCTGTCTGTAATATACTTAGGGAAAAAAAAAAGAAGTATTCTGATATTGTTGCTGGTTCCCAGAGAGAACATGTGTTAAAATGAAATATCTTTTTTTCCAGTCATACAGTCATAAACAGCTGGGATGTTGTGGCAGAGTCATTTGGAGGATAAACAAATTCTTGTTATAGCCTAAGAAATTAATACTAAAAGGAGTGATCAGGCAGGTAGCCAAGCATCCATTTGAAGATGATGAGATGGTAAACTAGTAAAAGAAATAAAGGCTCTTAGAACAAGCCAAAGGAGTTGAAGAGCTAAACATTCTTATCTTTGTGTAGACATGATTAATGAAAGAACAAAGATGAAGAAATTGGAGCAAATAATAAAAGTCAGAAACCAAACAGGAGAAATTATAAACACACCCAAGATGGTAGAAAACAGAAAATTAAAGCCAAACTTAAGTTACTGCTTTACATTCTTTGTGCAAGAATACAAGGGATTGTCATGGTTGGTAAAAATACAGTAAACAATTGCTAGTCAGATTTCCTTAGAAGGACAATATTGAATGTTAGAAAAATTCTTTGCCATTTTAGAAGCTAGATAAGAATTTAGCAGGTAGGATGTTTCACGTGGTGAGAATAGGGTTCAGATGCTTGTAATATTGTAGTGTCAAAAAAAGAGTAGTTAATTTAGTAGTAGCACACATGTAGATTTTAAAGGTGAGCAACATAATAAAATACTGTAGAGAAAAGATAGCTTCTGGGTTTAATTATTTGCTAGTTGAACTCTTGAGATCTTTGAGCAAATCCTTAGTACCTCTGTTCATGGCACATGGAAGGTAACTAAGACTGTGAAATTAATGATAATAGCAAGTGAGAGGAATTGGGAACTGCTTCTTGCTGGTAATATCTAACACCAAATTTAAGGCTTTTATGAGAATTCTCCTGGAGAGACTGACAATAATAACATGAGAAAGAACATGAAATGGCAAAAGAACAATATTTCATAGAACGGGTCTGAAAATTTAACTGAGAAATCCTTATATGGCAATGGAATGGGGTCAGAAACAAATTTATTATGTTTTCATTAAAAAAATACTTTCATTTAGACAAGCTATGATTTCCTCTTTAATTCCATGTAAAGTATATAGCTCCAGAGCAGCTAATATGAGGACTTGGGGTCAACATTTTCAACTCTCAATAAAGAAGATTGAAAGAAATTACAGTGATAAGAATAAAACTGTTCTGTTCATATGATCCTTTAGAGATTGTCATCTGTAGATTGAATTTCTCCTCCACCAAAAAAATTAAGAAATGTTTTTTTAAGTATGTAAGTCTCAAAAGAGATAGTCCAGGACTTGTATTCAATAATAGCGATTTCTAAAGTTTAAAATGAAGAATACAGCTGGTATATCATAAAAATAGATTTTTAAAAAGCAAAATAATGCAAAACTGTTGAAAACAGGAAGACTGGATGGTTATGTCTTTTAAAGAGACAGAAAAGAACAAAAAAATTGCATCATAGAAATAAGGGAGTGGTAAACAAAGTAAACAATTGCTAGTTAGAATTTGTTAGCATCGTTTTCCAGTTCATAAGCATAATGATTGGATGAACACCTTCTGTGAGACATGCCTTCTGTACTCTTCTGTAGTAAGAAAAAAAGAAATTAGAGATAAGTTCATAGTGATCAGCTAACTTATGATATAAATTGTTGGTGTCAGTTGTTTCTGATACCTCTGAAGTTTTACATCAGTGATGATCTTCCTGTGACTCAAATTACCTTTGTATTCCAATGAGCCAAGTTATAGCCACTGCCTACTGAAGATCTCTTAGGAAAAGGTACCTCAAATTCTATAGGTCCAAATCTGGAAAGATAACTTCCCTGTCTTCTTCCCATCTCAAATCTATTTCTCCTGTTTTTCCCAATTGTGGAGTATTTTTGCAATCTTACTCATCTAGGCCCCTGGCTTTAGAAATCTAAACATCATTCTTGATTTTCTTCTTTATCCTTGTATCTAATCAATCAGCAAGACTATTTATTCTCCCTCATAATCTGTCTCACACATATTTACCTTTTTGTTCTTATTCTTTTAGCTTAGACCAAGAGCTTGGCAAACTTTTTCTAAAGGTCCAGAGAGAAATTGCAGTAGACTTTTGCAGTTCATGTGGTCTTTGTCACTGATAATCCCTGTAGCACCAAAGCTGTAGTAGATAATATATTTGAATGGGAATAACTGTTTTCCCATAAAATTTTATTTATAAGCACTGAGTTTGAATTTCACATAATGAAAAAAAATGTTCTTTTGATATTTTCTCCCAGTCATAAAAAACATAAAATAATAAGAATAATTTGCTATTTAATTTGCTATTAAAACAGGCAGCCCAATGCCTAATTTGACTCACAGACAAGAGTTTGCCCATCCATGCCTTAGACCAACTTTTTTTTCTCACCTGAAATACAGCAGTGGTTTCCTATTTCCATACCTCCTCTCCTGTCTATAGTCTTGTCTCTCCAATCCATTCATCATTGAAACCAGATTGACTTTTCCTTAATGTGCTTAAATTCCCTTTAAGGTTGACAGTAGTCTATGGAATTCATTACAGTCCCTGACTACTATTCTATGTGTGTGTGTGTATATATATACATATATATATATATATATATATATATATATGTAATATTTACCACTTTCCCCTGCTCTCTTTTAGCTGCTTAAAACTGTTTATGGTTTCAGTATATGCAGTGATTTTTGTTTCTAAGTTTTTATACATGCCTTGAATGTTTCCTTACCTCTTTCCTACTTCCACATGGCTAAACACTACTGTCCATACTTAATTTATTTCAGTTATCATCATCACTCTTAAAGCCTTCAGGACTATAGGGAAAAGAGAAAAGGACTTAGGCTCCCACTCCTGCTTCAGCTAGAGCAGGTCTAATTTTATTTGTTATTTGTTTATAGATAAATTTAATTTGAAATTTGAAAGTCACTGGCTCTCAGTTTGAAAATTAGACTCCACTTGGAGTGATGAGCCTACTATAGTCTTTTTTTCTCCCCTTTTATTCTTTCTTCTATATCATATGCTGTAACCAAACAGTACTTTCGGAGTCTTCGTATATGGCACATGCTTTCTTGCCTCTATGCCTTTTTTATGCCATTTTCTCTATTCAAAATGCTTTTTCGATCACTTAAAAGTTTTACCCAACCTTTAGTACTAAATTCAGATAAATTCCTTCCGTGATCCTACCAGGAATCACTGCTGAATTTCCATTGCTTTAGATGCTGCCTTACCTACTGAGTTCTTCAGACTGCTGCCATGTTTTCTAATTGTTTCATACTCTCCCCTCTAGAACTTATTTGACTTAGTAAGTTCTTAAAAATTTTAACTGAAAATGACATGACCTTTCTGAAAAATAGTGTGACCGTTTCTCAAATAAAGAAACACTTATACAACCCAACACTTTTACTTCTGGACATTTATCCCAGAGAAATAAAAACTAATGTTCACAACAAAAACTGTGTATTTTGGGCTGGGCATGGTGGCACGTGCCTGTAATCCCAGCACTGGGAGGCTGAGGCCAGGGATTGCTTGCGTCTGTGGGTTCAGGACTACCCCAGGCAAGATCTAGTCTCTTAAAAATAGCCACGTGTGGTGGCGTGCACCTGTAATCCCAGCTGTCTGGGAAGCTGAAGCTAGGAATCAATTGAGTTTGTGACTTCAGGACTACCCCAGGGAACATAGCGAGACCTAATCTCTAAGAAAATAAAAAACAAACTGTATTTTACTTTTCATAGCAGCTTTATTGTAAGAACCCAAAGCTAGAAACCACCAGAATGTTTTACAGTAATTGGATGTTCAAGCAAATTAAGCAAATTCATATCATGGAATACTACTCAGCAACTAAAAGGAATGAACTGTTAATATGTGCAACAACTATGCATTATGCTAAGTGAAAAAATATCTCAAAAGGTCATCTCATTATATGACTTCATTTGTGTAACATTCTTGAAATGAAAAATTGCAGAGATGGAGAACAATTTAGTGGTTACCAAGGATTAGACATAATGGGGTAAAGGAAGGTAAATTTGACAATGAGGAGTACCATGAGGGAGATCTTTGTGACAATGGAATAGTTCCATATCTAGATTTTGGTGGTGGTTATATATCAGTCTATACATATGGTAAACTGACATAGAAGTGTGCATACATATTATATCAACACTGGTTTCCTGGTTTTGATGGTGTGCTGTAGTTATTTAAGATGTACCCACTGTGGTGGGGAAATTTATAAAAGGACAAGGGAATTTCTCAGTGCTATCCTTGTAATTGCCTGTAAATCTATACTTAATTCAATGTAAAAATTAAAAGATGTTCTTTTGAGATTGAGGTGATGTTTAATGTGATTATTTTGCCTATCATGGTGCGGCTCTGAACAGAATGACTATGCCTTTCAAAGCTGACAAGAGAACTCATTTGTAGTGATACTGTAGTTGCTTTTACAATTAGGTAAAACCTCTTTAAGTACGAACTGAGTCACAATGTATATGTATAATACACTTTATCCAAAGCTTTGTTTACATTTTTAATTTAAGTGGTAAACCTTAATCTGAGTCTTATTTTGGCATGCTGGTAAATTCTTGGTGTTTTTGTGTATTAGCTCATGGAAAGACAGTGACCACAGCAATGAGTCCTGTGTATCTGTCATGCTGTGACTAGTTAATAAGTATTGATTACTTTTGATTTCATATTAATTGACCTAAATAATTCTTTTTAAATATGAAATAAAATCTCTTTTCAGAAGATTTTAAGAAAACATCATTAAGCAATACTCAGCTCAAACTTTAAGACTTTGTCAGTTGTTACATTAAGTAAAGTAAATATTTTTGTGCAAGTTTAAAGAGAATGTAATAGCCCCAGAATTTCTCTAATTCCTTTTGAAAAGAGGTGGGGTATACATAAGAGTGAAAACTTTTTCTTTTGTATTTGTAACTAAGTATTTTTGTTTTGCATTTATGATAAAGTGAATGTTGGCAAAAAAAAAAAAGGTAAACATGCGCAAAACAACGTATTCTTTAGTAAAATGAAAACTACTTACTTTTTCAGGTGAGACTTCAAAACAACATCTCATATCAGATGGCAGACATACATCATTTAAAGGGTAAGAAACCTAATTACAATTTTAAGATTAAGGTCACTAAATATCAAAAATGCTCAAGAATTAAGGAATAGTAAGTTAGAACTAAATAAAATAAAATTTTGTGAACAAAACTCTGATGACAAAACATTTATCCTTAAGTGTTTTAATTACCCATGTTAATTAATATTTTCTTGAATATATAATAATTGAAAGTTGATTTTTAGTCCCCTAAGGTAATAGACTTAAGATTTAAGGATACACTGATTTATTTTGAATAGCTTACCTTATTTTTATCATATTACTGCAAGAAAATTTGATATCAGAATTTTCTTGAAATAAATACTTAAAGTCTAGTTCTAGGCAACCCCTTTCTTAATTATATATTTAAATCATTTGAAGTCAAAATAAGGGACTATACCATGCCTCTATAAACACCTCAGTGCTCTGTTGGAGGTAGACCATCCTGCACAATGGATTTGATCTCATGTTAAGTTACTCTGAGAATCCTGCTGCAGTGACCTGGAGCAGCCACAGTAAACACAGGGGATCTTTTTATTCAGTGGAAAATAAAATTGTGTTATAGGAAAATTTTGTCTTTCCTTTTGTTTTCTGGTCTTTTTTTCGTCCCCATCAAGTCTTGTGACTCGCTCAGAGTACTAATTGGTTCCTACTTTAGAATTCTTTCCCTGTGTTCAAACAGGAAAGAATCTGATATTTTATATGGACCGGAACACTGATGTTTTGTTTTTCTTTATCAGCTATATCTTAAACTTTTTTTTCTCCACTTAGAAACGAAAACTATTTCCTGATAAAAGAATGTAAAATATTCAATACCAACAATATAAAATATGCCAATAATACTTGAAAGTTGTATTATTGTACTTGAAAGTTCCTAAGAAGATAGATATTAAATGCTTCTTGATGATATAACATACAGTTGTAGAAGCATAAACCTACACCACCAACGCATATATTATGGTATAAATCAACATCACCTCAATAAATCAACTTTATTTAAAAAAAAAAAGAATTTAGCTTCTTTTGTTAAAATGATAGATTAGTCTTAAAATTTTTATGAAAAGATAGTAAAATATTGTTCAGCAACCTCTGTGAAATCTATTCAAGTAATAGACTATATCTCATCTATTATCTCAAGTAATAGACTGTAATTTTTTTGTATAAAAGTATTGACTTTTATAATATCCTTAATTAAAAATAAAACAAAAATAGAGGACAAGGAGTCCTCAAAAATGAAACGGAATTATGTGAGCTGATGATTACTGCTGCACTATTAATCATTTTACATCTATGTGTATTATATAGCTGCCTTGTACACATTAAATTATATAATGTTATATCTCAATTTAAATCAGTAAACACAAGTCAAAATGTAGTTTGAATGTACGAAGGTAATTAACTATAAGCATTTTATGCTATTCATGCCTGGTTATTATACTGTATAACAGCTATTGTTATACACATTGCTAAATTTTTTATTTATATGCCTCAGCAAATGTTCCTATGATGTAAAATTTTTCATTTATTGTCATAGTTACTGTTATGATTCCAAATAAGACTTACAAAGTGGAGAAAAATAGAATGTGTTCAGAATCCTACTTCTAAACATAATCACTGGTAGAAATTTTACATGGATACAGCTCTATTTTATGTGTTATGTATGTATTATATGCAATTATATATTATATATATTTATGTTTTAAACATCCATTTCACTCCCAGGATTGTGTCTGGAGAGTGACTATTATTCTGCCAGCTTTGAAATTGGGAGGGAAAGCAAGTTTGGTAGAGGTACCCATTCCATGCCCAGTTTGTTCGGTAGCTGGTGATTGAAAGATACTCTGCAACAGTGATCCAGTGTAGGCAGCAAAACCTCTCCCCAGTACCCTCATTTAACACCATCTCTGTGTCTTTCTTGAAAAAATAAATTAAAAGAAAACTAAATAAACACTTTTATTCCAAACAGTTTTGGAATACCTTTAAAGTAATAAAATTAATTCTGAAGTCTTTCATGAAAGTAGATGTTATATCTATAATATTGATATGGTTAGATACATTTTAGTATAAATAGCTACTACTTATATAGTATAAACTTCTGTTCCCATTTATAAAAATTGGGACTTTCTTCACTGCTACTTTTATTTAATTGCTAATGCTGTTGACTAATTTTTAATCTATCAAAACAACTGACATTTACTCTTCTCTCACTGCATTTCTTTTAAATTTGTAGAGTCAGATACCAAAGGAGTGACGTAGAAAATGTGGGCCACAGATCTTGGATAAAAGTTCAGAAAAGAGCAGCTGATTCAGGTTTTAATTTACTATCTAGCTTAGACTTTTGTGTTATTCAGTACAACTAAAATTTTTATACCTGGTCCAGAAACTGCAAGCTTTGAAAACTGGCCTAACATCAGTAACATCAGTACAAATGATATCTAAAGTGATTGGCAAAGAAAGTGAGTGTCAAACATAATTTAAAATAGAAAGGAAATCATGAATTCTGTATCCATAGTCAACATATCTAAAAACTGATTTTTTTTCTCTACTTAACATAGATAGGTTTAAAAAAATAGTATTTGTGCTGTCTGTAATATGTGTGTCTACATAATGTGAAAAGATGTGTAATTTTTCATATTTCTGATTAGTGTGGCTATCTTGTTTTTTAAATAAAGTATATTGCCCATGTATGTTATAAAAAGCAATCAAATATGGTACTAATTATAGAATTTAACTAATTGACAGTATGGGTAAAAAAATTGGAAAGTATGTATGATTTTAAAAATTTTCATAATCTCCAAAATAGGAAGCATCAGAGTAAACTTTATTTCTTTGGTTCTTAACTTTATGAATAGAGCAACTTGCTGAGCTTCGTCAGGAGTTTCTTCGACAAGAAGACCAGCTTCAGGACTATAGGAAGAACAATACTTACCTTGTGAAGAGATTAGAATATGAGAGGTAAGATGCTACATGGCAACAAATATTTATGACTCTGGAATATTTGTTCAATATTTGGACAATTCATTTCTTCCATTTTGGCATATGTTTTTCTTTTCTCTCCTAAGTTCTTTTAAATTCCTTTATCAGTGTGGAGGACCCTCAAACCATTTAACCCAGCAATCTCTCTTCTGGGAATGTACCCAAAGGAGACCTCAATACTTATACAAAGGGGGACACCTGTACTTGGATGTTTACTGCAGCACTATTTATAATTGCAAGGACATGGAAACAATCCAAATCTCCCAAGACAGATGAATGAGGGAAAAGATGGGGTATATATGCACAATGGAATATTACTCATCAGTTAAAAATGACAAATTTGATGAATTTATGACAACATGGATGTACATAGAAGAAATCATATTAGCAAAAACAAGTCAGAAAGAAAAAGAAACCAAATGGTTTTACTAATATGTGGGACATAGAAAAAACAAACAAAAGGCCAGAAGGAAAAGTCAAAACAAGCTAACAACCAAACTAAAGTACACAACGGGAAGTGGTGGTGTGGAGTTGGGAGAGAGCAGTCAGGGAGGGAAGGTGGTAGGTGATTCCCAGGAGATACAAAGATGTGAAATACATATATATATTTCACATCTTTATTTCACATTATATATATATAAAGATATTTGTCATACATTTACAGTAAGTTAAAGAAGTAATGAAACCATAAAAAAATAAATTCCTTTATCATTGTCTTTCTACACTTCTTTGAAATTCATACTCTCATTTTGTTGTTTTAAACACCACAAAAATATCTCTTAACAACATGTTGAATTGACCCTTGCATTGGGGTTTATTATGAGACAGAAAATTGTACAAGACTTCAGCGTCATCAAATTAGATGTGGCAAAGATTGAAAGAGATTCTGTGGGTTTTTTGAAGGGCAAATAGAAGATAAAATCTACTTTGCTTGATGTCCCCAGAAGAGAAGGACTGAGAGTGCTATCTGCTTCTTCTTGTCTGCATTTCAATTCCCATACTTACTCCTTTATACTCAGTGATGAGTTTGGGCTATCTCTTAGGGACCTGTCTAGCAATCACACTTTAAAAAAAAAATTCTTTGTCATATCTTTATCTTTAGTTAATTTTTGTGTGAAAGTTATCTTTTAGGTCTGTGTACCAAAAATTAGAAATATTTGCCACATTTTAAATTACTATTTTTTTCCCCACTGAGGTAACATTGTGTGTGATTCGAAGGCACAAGAACATACCTCCTCAGATGCATGTCACCACACCGTACCTATCACCAAAGCAACCTCAGGACCCTACCATGGTCCATTGTATCCCCTCTCTTCTTCCCTGTCTAGTAGCCTCAGTTGCAGTTAGATTTCTGGGAGTTGTTGATGTGGTTTTGTCTGATTCTTTGTTTTGTTTCTCTGTATTCCACATATAAGTGAAACCACCTAGTATTTATCCTCCCTCTGACTTGTTTTGCTTAGCATAATCCCCTCCAGTTCTGTCCATGTTGTCACAAATGGCAAGAGTTCATCTCTTTTTCTTTTTAAAGCTGAATAATGTTTGATTGTGTATCTATACCTCATTTTTCTAATCAACTCCTCTGTCCCTGTGGCACTTAGGTTATTTCCATATTTTGGCTGTTGTAACTAGTGCTGCAGTGACACTGCATATTTCCTACAAATTACTGTTTTTGCATTCTTTGGGTAGTTACTTTAGAATTGTTGGACCATATTGTATAGTAGTTCTAGTTTTAATCTTTTGAGAAAACTTCATAGGTACTAGATCAATTTACCTTCCCACCAACATTGTTTGAGGGTTCCATAATCTGCCCCAACACTTGTTTTGTCCATGGGTCATCTCACACTTGTGAGATATTATGATTTTGATTTGCATTTCTCTGATGATCAGTGATGATGAGCATTTTTTTCATATGCTTTTTGGTGATCCATAGTTCTCCTTAGAAAAGGATCTGTTTAGCTCTTGCACCCATTTTTTGATTGACTTTGTTTTCTTTTTGTTAAGTTACATGCATTCTTTATAGATCTTAAATATCAATCCTTTGTCAGATGTATGATGTGCAGACATTTCCTCTCATCCAGAAGTAGTCTGTTTATTTTACTGATAGCTTTTGTCACTAAAAAGACTATTTTAACCTAACAGTATTTAATACTCGTTTCTACCTTTGGGACCAAAAATTTAGCCTATTTAGAGATAATGTATTATCCCATCATATTACTTTATCAAAACTTGTTTAATCTTTCTAGTTATATATACCACTGTAGGAATTTATTTCTTTTTGTATAATGGCTTATAAATTTTTTTCCTTTTATTCTTTCTTTAAATTTTTTACAACATTAGCAAATGATTATTGGAATACCTTCCCCTCCCCCTGAAACCCCATCTGTTCACTCAGCTCCTCTCTCCTTGATGTTTGTTGATCTATGTTAAGAGCATTGGTCTCTTTTTTTTCTTTTCTGTGGCAATGTCATTTTGCTGGGTGAGGGATTGTGTTCCTGGGATACGGTAAACATGCTGGTAGGTGTTCATTCTTAACTTTGTGTTGGGCAGCCGATCTGTACTCTTCTGAGGTCACTCATTGTCTGTTGTCTGCAGTTTTGCCTTCTCTTCTGTTTATAGCTCTGTCCTCTGCCTTAGGGGGCCTCATCCCCAGCCACTGTCAGTAAGAAGTTACTCGTTGTGGAGAGGCATCTGTTGATGACCTTTGCAGGTCATTTTCTCTCCCTTAGTTTGCTGCTTTGCTGTGAAACCAATGCCCCTGCTCTGTGGCCTTCCTCTCCCATGGAATAGGGAGGGGCACCTTGCTCTCTTAGATGACATATCAGAACTGGAATTATGTCCCATCCACTCCTGGTGAGGCTGTAGGTGTGATTCTGTGACAGGTCATCACCATGGTCATTTCTCAAGCTTTCTTGATGTTTCTTCTCTTGCATCCTGTTCAGATGTGTGGGCAGGATCTTTAACTGGTCCCTCACCCATTCTATGTCAGTGTGTGTATTCTTTGTTTCTTCATATTCTTCCTGAGGACTAAGTGGAATAGAGTGAGAGTAAAATAGGAGGGGCTTCTAATCACACCCCCCCACACACACACTCTGCCAGAACCCTGCCAGGGTCCAAGTGTGTGGGGGGTCCCTGTGCACTGGCCAACTCAGCCACACCCAAGGCAGGTCCTAGCAGTCCCTCACCCTCTGATCCAAAGGTGGGGTGTGCTGGCGTGCATGGTGTGTTGCGACCAGCCACCATGGCTAATCACAGGGTGCCAGGGCACACCCCCCCCCCCATGCACTGAGCCAGCACACTCACCTCAGCTATAAAAATGTCTATGCAAGAAGATTTTTCCCCTTCTTATGTTACTTTACTAACTTATATTTTCTTTTTAAAATTTAAATTTCATACATTGTATGGTTGTTGATCCCCTTAAGGAATGTCCCCTGACAGCCCCCCTCTGGTCGCTCCACCTTCTTTCTCATTGCTGTTTGTTGGTCCATTTTTAGCCCTTTGGTCTCTTTTCTGGAGCAGTGTCCTTTTCCTGGGTGTGGATCTGCTTTCTTGGACATGGTAGACTGTGCTGTTAGATTTCCAGTCTTAAGTTAGTATCTAGCAGCCAGTCCAAGCTCGTTTGGCATGCATCAATGCCTCTTCCTTCTTTCTGGCTGTCACCTCCATTCTGTTTTCTGTCCCATTTTGCTGCTTCTTTGCCTTGTGGTTCAGGCCTGTGGCTTAGGGAACCTGACTCCCAGCCTTTGTCGGTAGAGAAGTTCCTCACTGGGAACTTCAGCCATCAGTAGATGGTTGGTCTAACTGGTCTCCTCGGTCTTGGTTTGCAGGGCCGCTGTCATTATTTCTGCGGCTTTCCTCCCACTGTGGAAAAGGGGTGTGCCTTTGAAAACATCTCTGAACTGGGATTTTAGCTACCAGCCCCTGTAGGAATAGTTCTTTATTAGGTTGTCTCTATAATTGGTCTTATGGTCCTGTGATCAGTGGTTCTCTTTATGTTCTTTTTGGATCCTGCCCAGGAGATGTGTGAGTCCAGGGCCTTTTTTCAACTCCTCACCTCTTCTGTATCTGTAGTTGAGTTGGATTATTAGTATTTTCCTTTTTTGTGATGAGAGCTGACTAAAGTGAGAGTGAACCAGGCTCCCCACCCCATAGTGCATGTGCCTTGACAGGGTTCAAGCCCATGCTGGTGCCCACATGCTTACCTACCTGCACCCCAGCCACTCTCATACCCCAGCCAGAAAAGGTAGAGAAGGACTAGGTGCAGTAGGGTGAGGCAGCTGCCAGCCAAAGCATGGACTGTTTAGGCCCATATTGGTACCCATGCTCTTGCTCACTCTGGCTTATATTTTCAAATAAAGAATTCCAGAGACAGAATCTTTTATTGGTTTTGTTGTTGTCTTCACACCTATGAATGATTGCTTTCTCCCATCCAAGTACTAACGAGGCATGACCCTGCTTAGCTTCTGAGATCAGATATGATTCGGTGCATTCAGGGTTGTATGGCTGTAGACCGAATGATTGCTTTCAATACTGAAGTTACTAATTTATAATATATAATGTAATATAGCTCCACCAATATTAATTTTTTTATAATTCTTTAATTTTACTAGTATAGGGCCAAGAAATCTAACTTGAATTTTAATGATGAGAGGTAGTATTTCTATGTATTTGTTAGCTACTTGTCTCTTCTTACATGGATGATCTACTTGTATCCTTTGACTACTTGTCAAGTGAAAATTCACAATATTTATGTGTTTTGTTCCTTGATAATTTCTCCTGATGCCTCCATTTTATGTTCATTATTAGTTTTTCCCATTGCTATTCTTTATATGGTTTAAGCTTTTGTGATTATGTTTAAAGTACTAACTCTGGGTGAATCATCTGCTGCCACCGCATATCAGCTCATAATTCTAGTTTTTCTCATCTGTTATTATATATGATCTTACAGTTTTCTTTGTTTTTTGTGGTGAGGTCTTGGGAGAAGTCTTTTTAATTTTTTTCAAGTGACACACCAGTTTAAAAAGTTGAGGTTAGCAAAAGATTTTGAATAAATTTATAGATTTCTACCTGCTGATTTGTCACTACCCCTATTAGAAAGGAAAATTGAAAATCTGTACATAGGAATTGTTTTCACATGTGCTTATTAAAGACATGTGAAAATAAGAGAAAGGTCTGTTTTCTTTCCCACCCCCACACTATCACTTATATCCTCTTGACCCATTTTCCCTTTCCCTTCCTTGTTAACCTTAGAATCCTCATTTTGTTAAATGTCCAAATATTTGTTTTAGTTACTCTGACTTTCCTTACAACATATAATTCCTTCTATTTTATTATAAATAGCAGATTTTAATCTTTCCTTATGACTGAATGATATTCGATTGTGCGTGCATATCATATCTTCTTGATCTAATACTCTATCAGTGGGCACATATGTCATTTTCATAGCCTAGCTCTTGTAAATAGTGTTGCAGTAAACATTGTTGAGCATATAGTTTTTTGGATTGATGGTTTCATTCTTTGGATGGTTTCCCAAGAGTGAACTTGCTGAGTCAAATGCTATTTTCGTTTTTTTAAGTCCGATCCAGATTGCTTTCCATAATGGCTATATCACTTTATATTCCCACCAGCAATATAAGGCTTCTCTTTCTCTGCAATCTCTTTAGCACTTGATAGGAGAATTTTTAATATGTGCTGTCTTCATGAGAGTGAGATGATACTTCTCTGTGATTTTAACCTGCATCTCTCTTATTGTGAATGATGACAAGCATTTTTCCAGGTATCTGTTGGCCTTCTGGATACTCTTTTTTTTTTTTTTTTTTTTTTTTTTTTTTTTTTTTTTTTTTTTTTTTTTTTTTTTTTTTTTTTTTTTTTTTTTTTTTTTTTTTTTTTTTTTTTTTTTTTTTTTTTTTTTTTTTTTTTTTTTTATGAATTGTCTGTTTAGATCAGCTACCATTAATAATTGGGTTATTTGTTTTCTATTCTTAATTCTATTAGTTTTTGATATATCTTGGGTATAAGCCCCTTTTCAGTTAATTAATATGTAAAAATTTTCTCCCATTTCATAGGTTGTCTTATTAATCCATTTATATTCTACTTTGCTGTGTAATAGCTTTTCAGCTTGAGGTAATCCAAGTTGATAATTTTTGCTTTTATTTCCCTTGCCATAGGTGTCAGTTCTCCAAAGACATTTTTATCATTGATATCATGGAATATATTGTCAATGTTTTTTCTATATATTTTATTGTTGAGTTGTTATATCTGGATCTTTAGTCCGTTGTGTTTAGTTTTTGTTTTTGTTTACATTTTCGTTTCGTATTTTCTTTAGAATTCATTTCCAATCCCTTATTTAATTCTTTTTTATTTTTATTTTTTGTCTTATTTAATTCTACTGAATTTTGTTTAAAAGTGCTGCTGAGGTCATTATATGATAAGAGTACTTGTGTGGCCTATTTTAGAGTATCTAATCCCAAACAATCACATTGTTACTCTCCTCACCTCCATATTATATCATTTAGATGATTGTTACTTCTGTATTTTTTTTTGTTCTGTTGCTGCTATAATAATTGCTTCTTTCATGTCTGGCTTGTTGTTGATCAATTCTCTTAGCTTTTACTTTTCATTTTCAGCAAAGCAAAAACTTGAGTATCTTGAATGTTAATCTTGCAGGATAAAGAATTCTAATCTGGAAATAATTTTTTTTTGAGTAGCTTAAATACTTCATGTCATTCCCTTCTTGTCTGTAGGGTTTCCACTGATAAAGGTACATGGACATTTTATGTGAAAATGTGCAAGCAGTTCAACTTTTATAGTTTACCCTGTTTTTTTTTCTCAATGTTTTTAGTACTTGGTCCTTGTTAATGGTTTCCAAGAGTTTTATTTTAGAGTTTCCAAGAGTTTTATTTTAGTATGTCCTACCATGTGTCTGTCTAGTACTAGTTGGGAACTCTTTGAACCTCCTGGATCTAGAAGTTTGGTTCATTTCCCAGGTTAAGATGGTTTTAGCAATTATTTCATAAATGAAATTTCTATGCGTTTGTCTTTTTTTTTTTTTACCTTCTGGGATCTTCCCTCCACCTCTAGTAACACATAAAATACGGGTGCTATTTAAATCCTTTATTCTCTTAATTGTTCTATTCATGTATCCTCTAACATTGTACTTTCAAACTCATTAATTCTCTCTAATGCTTGTGTTTGTGTGCTGCTGAGGCTCTCTAATTTATTTTTAAATTCAGTTACAGCATTTTTAGAAGCCATTAAGCCATTAATTCTGGTAGTAACTCATTTTCTCAGTTTTTATTCTTTTACTGCTTTACCTCATCCATTTTATTTTTAGTTCAGTAAGAATTACCTTGATTGAGCTCTTTAGGCATATACTGTTCTGCTGAGATTTCTCTTGGAGTGTTTTGATCTAGCATTTGTGATATCTTTTTCTGTCTCTTCATTTTTATTTTTTTAGACTATAGTAGGGATAAATGTTCAGACTGTTGCCTTTGCACTTATTCAGGTGACCAGAGAGTTGGCAAGATATAACAGGTAGGAGGAACCAAGACTGTAGGACAGTAAAGTGATTATAAGGGATATCCAGTGATTATCAGGGATTCAAGTTTCCTACTATACTCTGGGTATCAGAATTTTATGGTAGGGATCCTCAGTCATCCCCTCCTCTAGGCCAACTCTTCAGCCTAAATGTTTAGGCTTATAACATCTTTATACCATAAATATGATCTCATACCATCTTCATCCTCTAGGCTTTATTTAAGTACTAGGTACAGTGCTGGACATGTATTGTAACTGAGAAAAGTCTGCAAGCTGGGCTTTGTTCTTTTTGTTTTTCCAGTGCAGAGTGTCTTCTATTGTTAAGATTCAGCTGCCTAAATTCATTGTAGTGAAAGTGTTTAGTTGTTGTCTGGGTTTTGATCCTGGGGATAAGTGGGTGGGGTGGCAGATTATTAAAATATCAGCTTTTGGCTATTGCTTCTTTTAAGAGGAGACATGGGTGATCTGACCTGGCTCTTCCAGTTGGTTGCTTATCCAGCAGTTCTACAGTGGGAGTCTCAGGTTCAAACTAGATATTAATACTCTGCATCCTTGTTCTTATTGTTCTCCAGTAGTGCACCCAGTGTTCTGGATGCCAGATCTGCTCTCCGTTATCCAGAGCAGTGCCAGAAGTGGGCGTATGCTCCTGAGTCAAAAGTTGTCAGGGAAGGGTTGGGAAGGCTCAGCATGGCACTCCCTCTTGTGGACTGTACTGTCTCATATCGCTACAGGCAATTCTACTAAAGTTTTACCTACCTCTTTTCTCTATCTGTTGCTCTTGTTGTATGCTGTAGCCATTTCTATATCCTCCAGGGCCTGCTAACTTTGATCTGCTTCAGTTTAGCTTTGACTTTGTGATGGAGATAAGCAAGATGTCTTCAATCTGCCAGTATCTTGCCAGACTCCAGCAGTTTTCTTTTCCAAAAAGTTTTTCTCGTCTGTGATTGATGTTCATTTTGACAATTATTTCTTTATAAACGCAGTTTATAAAAATAATGGAAAAAGAATTGTTTTCATCGTTCTGATTCCTGTTTTTTAATTAGCTTTATTTGCATTCTTTATCCTCTACTAAAGGATCAGATACTTTAAGAATTTTGATTATGATCCATTTTTATGTCTGTTCTTTGTTCTTTCCTGCCCAGTGTCCTGTTAATGGAATATTTTATTTTTATACATTTATAAAAACTTCTAGATAACTTTGAGAATTCAATATAAGATACTGTAGTCTAAAAGAATGACTTTGTAATTTAGTTTTCAGTGTGGACAACAGATCAAAGAATTAAGAGCACAACATGAAGAAAATATTAAAAAGTTAGCAGACCAGTTCTTACAGGAACAAAAGGTAAGTTTTATAAATTATTTCAATCAAAATATGTTTGTTATAGATCTAACAATTTAAAATTAAAATAAGTACTTTTATCATTACAGCTGTTTTTTAAGTATTCTAGGCTGCCTAATTCCAAAAATGACTTGCAGTAACTTTATTGCTGAGTAAGCTAGACTCTTTCAAATATGTAACCTCAACTCATAAAGTTAATTTTGAGCAAAACAGATCTTATCTGACTTTTAAAAATAACTTTGCTATTAATACATTTCTTAGATTGTAAAGTGGATAGTATATTACTAGAAAAAATCATTTACTTCCTGTTTTATGCTTTTGAGAAATAGAAAAAAATTGAGAATGTTTTCCCTCATTACCAATATTTGCTATTCCAAATTTCTTTTTTAAGACACAGAAATGAGACAGTAGCCTCTGTAGCTATTTCTTATTTATATTTGGAGGGTAGCGAATTCTTTTACTGATTTATCCAGTTTCCATTCATATGTATGTCATGGTCTGAAGGAAATTACCTGAAAATAAGTTATTAGGACAGGATTTTTTTCTTTATACCCTCTAATCTTATCTGACTAGCTGTGGTTTGTATAAAGTATTATGATTTGATTTTTTTTTTTTTGAGACTAGGTCTTGCTATTTTTGCCCATGGAACTTCAGGCTCCATGGAATATGGAATATGGAAATATGGAAATATTCCAAAATTCCAAAATATGGAAGTTTCATGAATTTGCATGTCATCCTTGCACAGGGACCATGCTAATCTTCTCTGTATCATTCCAATTTTAGTATATGTGCTCCTGAAGCAAACACAAAGTATTATGATTTAAAGTAAAAATAGGTTGACTAGCAAATACTATTTTGCTCTTTGGCAACATCTTACCTAAAGATCTTAAAGTTAAAGAAACCTTATTTTCATTTTCATTCTTGATTATTTCCCTGTTTATGACATGATACTAAGTGCATCATCTTTTTTCTATTTCAGTTTTTGAGTCTACAGAATAGAACAACCACTGCAGTTTATCATGAAGAGATAGGATAGATTACTAAGAAATGAAAGGCCTCAGTGAGCTCTCATAGTGAAGGAGAGGCATTGAAGCCAGCTAGAGGTATTATTTAGACATTAGACAGAAGAACATGGTAGCACACAGAAAAGGTGGGTGGGGGGGATGCATGTGGGAAGAGAGGCTGCTGCTACAATTGTGTTACTGTAAGTCCAGTATATAAAAATAGGATTAATTTGCTATCTTCTATTCTGTCAAGAAGCACAGATCAGAGTGTTTCAGTTTTTCTGAACAAGTGTGGTTTGTTTTTTTCTGCTCTTCTATACTAGGGACTATTTATATTAATTACTGTCCTCTTCAATTTTTCTTTCCCAGTTATCTTACTCTAAATGTGACAAATATCAGAAATGCTTCTAGAACTCCTCTCTAGGATAACATGCCAGCGTTTGCCTTCAGACTACATAATCTTTTGGGGTTTTTTTTTTTTTTTTTTGGAGGGTGGGTGATACATCAGATTTTTATTGCGGTGGTACTGGTTTACAAAGATGACTGTAGTCCTTAGATTACTAAAACAATTAAACCTGTGATATTTGAGTTTTTTTTAATAGAAACAAATTTAGTGTTAACTATATGAAACAGTCATAAGTTATATTTATGGATTTTGTTTTTTAACTGAGCACACATCTATCTTAAAAATTACTCTAGAGAAGGAGTCAGCAAACTAATCCAACTCCTGCCTATTTTTGTACTGCCTGAGTAAAGAACCACTATTAAATTTAAAAATAATTTAAATCATAAGAATATTTTATGATGTGAGAAAGTTGTAAGAAATTCATACTTTAGTGTCTATAAATTTAATTTCATTAGAACACAGCCATACTGATTTGTTTACTGCTTTTATGTTACAAAAGAAGATAGATTATTACCAGAGAAGAATGAGGAGACATGAGGACTTAAATACAGTATAGTATGCTGAATTGGTCCTGGAACAGAAAAGAACTTAATGGAAATATTAGTGACATCTAAATAAAGCCTGTAGTTTAGTTAATAGTATGCTAATGTTGGTTTTATAAATGTACCATGCTCTGTAATTGTTAATATTAAGAGAAACTACATGAGGATAATTACTTTTCTGTAAATCTAAGATTACTTCAGAAAAAAAATTTCAGTCTATTTAAAAAATTATTTCAGTTTATTTAAAAACAACTCAATGGTCTCCATGGCAAATCACCAATGTGAGAGCTAGAAAGTCATTTCATTAAGACTGTTTAATATTGTCCATCCACTCAAAGGTGTTGTTATTAGTAATACATCAAAAGAACATCTTCACTATTTTAAATGAAATGTCATTTTTGAACACTAGTCTGCTGACTTTTAATTTTTGTTTTGTTCACATCTACAAAACAGTGGGCACTAGAGAAAATAACCTTATGCTGCAATGTTATAGTGAAAATGAAAATACAGTGAAAATGTTACAGTTGTTGGATGGCTGTTTACCTCTTGGTACCTTGGTACCTTTTCTTTTTTATTGTGACAATTTTAAATTTAAAAAGTTTTAAATTTATCTTGTTTTTCTAGATTTCTTGTACATTTCTAATACCATTGTCTTTATAACATTACTAATAATTACATTGCATAGTGCTTTAGAGTTCACAAAACAGTATGTCTGTATAAAATATTAAGTAGAAGGGCCTCTATGATAATCCAAAAATGAACTTGACTCCTTGCCTCTCATAGTTTTATATGAGGTGATGCAAACAAGAGAGAAAACTGATCCATCAGTATCATTGAATCATTGAATTTAAGTTTCCAAGGAGATGACATGCTTAAGAGCAGTGGCTATGTATAAGTGACCAGTATACCTGGAGGAAGTTTGCTTGCTTTTCATCTTTACTTTTTCTTCATAGATGGTAATGTCATTAACCATTTATCACACTTGAGGAGGCATCATGTCACTCCTGCTTTCTCTCATCCTGATTGATTATAAGATATACCTATAGAGGACTCACCAGGCCCAACACTTGGCCTCCACAGTAATAAAGAGTGCTCAGTGAGATGGTTTTCTTGCAGAAGCACTTCCTCCAGTATAGCCAAAAAGAATTACCTCCGCCTAACATTTTAGGTTGTTAACTGTAGTGACTTTTCAATATACTATTCTTTTACTTGTATCATATATAATAACTGAAGGAAATAATATATCCCACATCTGCAAATGTTTGAAATTTGACTCATTGTACATATTTTTTAAAAAAAGAACTTTCAGAATTGAAATGTGTCAGTAGTTTAATGTTTTGAACTAAAATATATTAACCATGCAAATCTTTGTCTAACAGCAGCAAGAGGTCAACAAGGTTCAACCAAAAAGTGAAAATGAATTGGGTATAAACAATGATGTAGTACCGAAAAATATTCCAAAAGTAGCTGACAGTGCCCTAGAGAGGAATGAAGAACCCTCAAGCAATCATGTTTCACATGGGAAAGGTATTGCAGCTATTTTGTTTTGTGTTAATAGAACATTGTCATCTAATTTTGAAATGAGCATTTTCACTTATAAAGAATATTATTTTAGCTGCATTATGATTAGATATCTGTATTGTTGCAAATTTGGATCTTTTGATACAGGAGAAAACAGAGTAAATTGTCTGAGTGTGCAACTATGTTCAAAGCAAGGTTTTATCAAACCAATATAGCCGGTTGCTTAAAAAGCTGATGTTTACATTCCTTCAAACTATTTTCAACTTATATAAGAAGAAATATAGTATTATATCTTTTGTTATGTGTGCAGAACAAATCAAACGAGGTGGTGATGCCGGAATGCCTGGAATAGAAGAGAATGAGCTGGCAAAAGCTGACGACCTTCCCACTGGTAAGTAAAGATCACTAGAGAATTTAACTAAAGCAGTCATATTGTTTTTCACGTGACCCTGTTCTTAGTTTAAGTAATGCTTGGAAGAAAGTCAGTTATCTGATATTTTTAATTGGTTAAGAGAATGTAATTGCTCTATGTAGTCAGTTGTTTGGATTCAATTTTTCAGACTTTTTTGCTAAAATGTATAAACTACTTGTTTTTGCTTTGATAAGAGTGAACTGTATTTGAACCTTTTCTTGATGATTTGGGGTTATTGTTCATGACAGGTATACTATATTAGCACTATTTGTGTTTACTGAAAGTATATACACATAACTCATTTCTTTGATGCTCAGTGTTCTGAGATCACTGTGTTTCTGAAATGCTTTAATACTGCATAGTATATTCTTAGGTAGTTTTGTAGAACTTGTCTTTTCCTTTCAGTTACCCCACATTTTCAGTAGTTTAGTCACTATGTTTTTTCAGTGTTTTTTTTAGGCCACCTTCATTATATCTTTCTTTACTAATGTGTCTGCATCTTACCCATTTTAGGTCTGTATCATTTCTACTGTCCTAATCTTGCTCTTTTTTTTCAGTCTCCTTGTTCATATATTTCTTTTGGGTTTTCCATTCATTTTCTACTTCCTTAATAAAGTTACGAACAAGAGCAATAATTCAAATTAAAAATTGCGGAGTTAGAATGAACATGGTTTGTATATTAGGCAATAAGGTTAACTGGTGATTCTTAAAGTGTGGTTCTTGGACCAACAATAACATATTATCCAAGAATTCACTAGAGATGTATATTTTTAGGTTACCTTCTAGATATCATTCCAAAATGAGAAAATTTGGGGCTGGAACCTAGCAATCTGTGTTTTATTTGACAAACTGTCCTGGTGATTGAGATCTCTGTGAAAGTTTTAGAACTGGTGGCTTGTACATTAATTTAAAGAAGTCTTGAGAGCAAGGAGTCTGTTTTCTTCTGAATTTTTAAAATAATTTAGTCCCAGACTCACCAAGTTTTAAGTTGATTTATCTCCTTTTTTGTTGCTCTTACTTACTTTTTAAATCTATTCCTAAAGTTTTGCCACAATAGACTTCAGGTTTCTAATAATGTAGAAATACCCTGTGCAGCTATATGACCAAGGGTTCTTTATTTGCTTTCATGTATTTTTTAAATATCATTTTATTTTCCTCTGGTGCTTGTATGATTTATTTATTTATTTTACTATTTATTACATATGTATATATTTTAGATAGAGAACCCAAAAAAATCCACCGAAAAACTAATTGAAGCAATAAACCAATTCAATAAAGTAGCTGCCTACAAAATTAATACAGAAGCCTTCCTGTGTGCAAATAATCTCAAGAGGACAAAATTAAAAGAACCATACCATTTACAATAGATCCAAGAAAATTTATCTGGTAATAAACCTAGCATGCATTTATTTTTTATGTCATATAGCTATGAAAATAGATATACATTAAAATATATAGCTTTGAACCTTTATTGTCCATTTCTAAATAGTTTCAAGTTAAAATTTTATTAATACTACTCTAAATGTATAATGTTTCCATTTATTTTTCTTATTGGTTCATCATCATCATTTATTACCTGGCCACCATGAAATTTCAGATGAAATGGGAATACAAGTGGCCTTAGATATAATTTCTTGATCATTTTTTGGTGCACAACAGGTTCTCAAATAATGTTGTTTTGTAAACAACATTGATAAGAAAAAGCCATCTGAACTGGTGTTGAATGAAATATTGTTTGAGGATATGGTTTTAATTATATGCATTATTTCCCTTAAAGTCATGATTTCCTAAAACCTATAAAGGACATTAAATCAGGACTTAGTGTATTATTCTTATCCAACAGTGATTTTCAAATATCTTTCATACATGAACCTCTTTAGCATGGCAAAAATCCCATTTGTCTCTTCTGCATGACATTAAAAAGGCATACTATCATATTATTAGAATTTTAGCAACTTTTGAAGAGATCAAAAAGTCACTTAAAAAATTTTGTCATATGAATTTGCCACGTTAACTCACATATTAATCAGAGCCCTGTAGTTTAGAATTGAGAAAACACCAAAAAATGAATGCATTTTGTGTAAATTTAGCATTAGTAACCAAAAAAATCTATATATGATTTTGTGTATACTGTCCTGGCATATTAGAGACTTCTAATTATTTTTATTTGTTAATTATTTATTAACCTGTTTCTCTTTTCTGCAATTTTCAATAATGTGTTTGCAGTAGGGGTAGGAGTTGGGAGGTTTTCTTTTGTATTTATCCTGCTTGGTGTTTTCTGAACTCTTGGATCTGTGATTTGGTGTCTGATGCTATGGGGAAGTTTTTAGTCAATAAATATTGTATCAAATATGTATTCTATTCTTTTCTTTCTCTGTTGGATATTCCTATTGAGCATATTACCTATACCTTTTACAGTTGTCCTGAATGCAGACCCTGTTCTGGTCCTTTTCCCCCCTCACTCTTCTATTTGTTTTTTGACTTTTGAGGGTTCTATTGATAAATCCTCTAGGTTGGAGCTTCCTTCCTCAGCCATGTCCAAACTGCTAATAAACCCATTTAATCTTCATTTATTTTTTTGTTTGTTTTTTTTTTTGAAACTAGGTCTTGCTATTTTTGCCTGTGGAACCACAGGCTCACGTTGCCCAGGGTACCACAGACTCAAGTAATCCCCAGCCTCAACGTCCCGGGTAGCTGGGATTACAGGCACGTGCCACCATGCCCAGCTAATTTTTTTGGACTAGGTCTTGCTATGTTGCCCCGGGTGGGACTTGGACCATGATCCTCTGTTCCCGCCGTGGCTTCCCTAGGCTGCCGCTTACAGGCATGCACCACCATGCCCAGCTAATCTTCATTTCTCTTATCAGACGAAATAGGGTGCGTTCAAGGTAATATGGCCATAGACTCATCTTCATTTCTATTATATCACATTTGATCTCTGGTATTTTTAAGTTCTTCATAGGATTTACACCTCTCAGTTTATTTACATTGCCTATCCTGTTGAATAATATTGTTCTAGACTGAATGTGGTGATCATGGTTAACTCTAAGGGAAAGGACTAAGGACTAAGATTTGAGTTTTGCTTTCAAAATTTTATAAGGTAATTTCACAAGCTGCATGCTTAAAAGTAAATAGTTTCTAAAGGTAGAAGAGAATTATAGTGATGTTGAGAGAAGGAAAAAGATTGTTTTAAAGAGCAGTGTAATTAATATTTTAAATATGTAAAGATTCTCTAAGGATTAAGTGTTAAAGAAAAAATCTACATTTATAAAAATGTTAAAATATTTGGACAAGTTAAATCAGTATAGATTTAATTAATTACATTTTTTCCCCTCTTAGCACCTTGTAAAACAGGAATTGTCAAGCTTTAGCTTGATTGCTTTTTTTAATAAGTAATTTTATTGAAACATTGTCATGCTCATTTGCTTGTGTATTGTCTGGTTATTTTTGTGCTAAAAATGCAGAATTGGGTCGGGCATGGTGATGCATGCCTGTAGGTGGCAGCCTAGGAAGCCACGACTGGGGCCAGGGCTAGCGGTTCGAGTTCTGCTGGGGGCACAAAGCAAGACCTAGTTCCCAAAAAATTACTGGGCATAGTGGCGCATGCCTGTAATCCCAGCTACCTGGGAAGCTGAGGCTGGGGATTACTTGAGTCTGTGGTACCCTGGGCAACATGAGTCTGCAGTCTCACAGGCAAAAATAGTGAGACCTAGTCTCAAAAAAAAAAAAAAAAATACCCTGCAGAATTTATTATGAACCTAAAATATTTGCTATTTGGCCTTTTAAGAAAAAGTTCTCAGAGATCTCTGTTGTAGAAGAATCAAATTATATAAAACTGGGGACTTCTTAGAAAAGTAGTGTACTAGTATAGTATCAAATTTTAAGTATTCCTGATAATTGCTGCCAGAGATACATCATTACTTATACTGATACATTTTATTAATAACTGGGACTTTTTTTTTCAATTTTATACTTTATGGGCCACTATTTATACTAGCCATAATTTCCCTTTAGGAAAACGGGAAATCAAGATAGGATCTTGAAACCAGCAAATACCATCTAAGGAGGATAGTGTAGTTAGGACTTAAATAGAATAATTTGAGGATTCAATTGATGCTGTTTTCTCTCATTTTTTAAAATCTGACTCTCCAAAATAGTGTTTTGGGGTTTTTTGTTTTTTTGTTTTTTTGTTTTTTTTGAGGCTAGGTCTCACTATTTTTGCCCGTGGAACCGCAGGCTCACGGTGCCCGGGGTATCACAGACTCAAGCAATCCTCAGCCTCAGCTTCCCAGGTAGCTGGGATTACAGGCGCACACCACCACGCCCAGCTATTTTTTGGGACTAGGTCTCGCTGTGTTGCCCTGAGCAGGACTGCGATCCCTATCCCCAGCTGCTTCATAGGCTGAAGCTTACAGGCACGAGCCACCATTACCGGCCCAAAATAGTGTTTTAATGGTTAATCTCGGAATTACAATGTGCATCTGTTAGTTAATATGGTTTACTTAGAAATAATATTGTACCACTTCATGTAAAATGTTAGACTCTTACAAAGATAAAATTCCATTTGTCTCATTCATCCTTTGCACTATTGCTGTCATATATTTCACGTGTTAAAAATCCCAGTATTTTGCTTAAAAAAAAGATTTTTAAGAAAAAAAGAAAAGGAAAACTGGGCTCGATGGTGCATGTACCAGCTACCTGGGAGTAATCCCAGCTACCTGGGAGGCTGAGACTAGTCATTACTTAAGTTCCTGGGTTCAAGTTAACCCTGGGCAACATAGTGAGACCTAGTAGAGAGAAAGAGAGAGAGGGAGGCAGGGAGGGAGGGAGGGAAGGAGGGACAATTTTAATTTATGTGTTGAATATTGTTTTCTCTTAAACCTGAAGTACTTCCTTTAGTATTTCTTGAAATACAAGCCTTCTACAACAATTCTTTCCAACTTCTATTTATATAAAAATCATTTTAATATAAATTTATTTTTTAGTGGGATACTTCTGTAGATATAGAAATTTTAGTAAATTTTTTTCTACAAGCTCTTTAAAGGTGCAATTCCTGTCTTCTAGCCTCCATTGATTCTGACAAGTCATTTATTTTCTTTTCATTGTGTTCTTGTATATATTCAAATTGTTTTTATGACTTTCTCCTTTCATCAGTTTGACTCACATATACCTTGGTATAATTTTCTTTGTATTTATCCTATTTGGGAGTCTTTAAATTTCTTCAATTTAAGGATTGATTTTTTTTCATTAAATTTGAGGAATTCCCAATCTTTCTTCAAATTCAGATTGTGTTGAACATTTTTGTGTTCAATTCTCTCTTTTTTTTCCTTAAGACTCAAATTACACAATTTGGACAACTTGATTTTGTCCCACAAGTCACTGAAGTTTTGTTCAGCAGTTTTTTGCAGTTTTTTCTATTTCAATTTGATTAATGCCTTTGATCTGTCTTCAAATTCCTTTACCCCCTTTTCTGCAGTATTTGGTCCACTCTTCAGAGCCCATCAGTATATTTTTTTAGATATTATTTTTTTGGTTCTTGAATTTTCATTTACTTTTTATTTTGTTTATTTTTCTCAGATTTCTCCATATTTTCTGTCAAATCTGTAATACAAAATATGTAAATATGTAATAGTTGTTTACAAGTTCTTGTCTGCTAATTTCAAGTGGAGCATGTTAAATATGTTTCTGTTGATTGCTTTTTTACTTCTTTATAAATAATATTCTCTTGTTTCTTTGTATGGTAATTTTCTCATGTACTGTATCAGTGACATTAAGAGATATGGGTTTTATTGTCTCTTTTTAAAGAATGTTGATTTTTGTTGTGCCACACAATAAAAATTACCAGCAATTGCCTGCAATTAAAATTACCAGCAATCAAAAATCCTCTTGATTGTGTCGGGATTGGTTTTATACTTTCTTAAGCTTGGTCCTTTTGATTTTTCTTATACGTCTGAATGCATTGTTGTTAACTCTAGGCTGCAGTACCTACTTTTAAAGTAAGACTGGTAACATTTCATCTGAATGTCCAAAGATGCTCAGTGAAGATTCCTAGTTCTCTATAGTGACTGGGTCAGAGATCCATTGAAGTGCTGTTTGACTTCCATTCTTTCTGTTCAGTTCTCAGCACTGCAGGAGGTACTCTCTGGTAGATTCCACCTAATTTTAACCTGTGTATAAACAGTACAAGTCTTAGCCAAAGACCCAAGGGGAATGTGCATGCAGATTTCTATACCTCCCACCCCACACAGCTTGTTTCTCTGTAGTGTTCTGTCATATGAATTCCAAACCCCTTAGTAATGCAGTGCTCTGATGATCTATCATTGACTACTGAAATAGCCCATCTTGTGCATGTCTCTTTTTTCAAGAATTATAGTCTCATGCTGCAGGTTTTGTCAATGCTTAAAAACAGTTACCTCATCTATTTGCAATCACAATATAAGTATAAATTGCAATAAAAATATAAAGTATATACAAATTGTTTAGGGTTTGGGCATTAAGCCCAGTACTGCCACTACCAGTAAAGGAAGTCCAAAGTGCCTTCAAAATTTGAAGGAACTTCTGTTTGTAGACTGGGTCTTCGGAGTCATATGAGAACATTGTTTTAATATTCTCTATGGATATGTACTTACATATCTAGAAGAACTGTCATGGTCCCACTGATCAATAATTGAGCAATTTTAAGAACATTTTATCTGATTATGTATAGAGAGCAAAGTAATATGAGAATGTCACATCGTTATTTTATGTTTATTTTTCATGCTTCAGAATGATTAATATTTTTATGGCAATTGCTGATCAGAATTTTATGAAATTGCTTTTTGCTGGGTAAACATTAATCTTCACTCTTAAATGAGAACAAACTGCATAGTCAGGAGGCTCAGTAAATTACTTAGGCCTGGTAGTTTTTATATTTAAATGTTTGTTTCCTCAATCTGAACCTTGTATTTTTTTTCATTCTAAGAGTAAATACTTAACTTTGACAACTCTAAATACTTCATTGTATATTAAATACTATTTGCTAGCCTTGTATCGTGATCTATTAGCAATTACTCTCCCATAGTCCTTAAATTATTTATCATTCAGGTTAAATGGCATTATCCCTGTTTTTTTTTTGTTTTGTTTTTTTAGATTGGAGAAAGTAGGCACTCATTCCAAGTTATAAAGTATACAGTCATGATTTGATCCCTGGTCTAACTCTAAAGCCTATGCTTTTATTGTATATATTTTTTTTCTTGATTATGCTGTAGAATCACCTTTGGAGCTTTAATAAATATAGGTACTCAGTACTGTTCCCCTAGTTAGTATGTCTGGGCTGTTATCTGTAGTACTAAAGTGCAGCTAGAGTTAGGACCGTTAATTTGGGCCGTATTCCTCTTACACTTAGTCCTAGATACTGGGCTGTGAAGCCTATAAGGCAGGAAACTGGAAGTATAGACTTTTTAAAAATTGTAACCTGGTCATTGGAATAAGAAAGTGAGTGTAAAAGGCAAGGAAATTTCTAGTCTGACTCTCAGAGTAGGAACTGTGTTTGATGACCTAAGGAATAAGGTCCCTTAACAGACAACATGTAACATGATCTTGACCTAAGACATATGGTCCCTTAACAGATAATAGCCCAGACATACTAGCTAGGGAAACAGTACTGAGTACCTACATTTAGTAAAGCTCCTAATTGGAGGAAAATTCACCTTAAACCTGTTATTTTTGTAAGCATTTAACCAATTTCTCCAGAAATGACTCCTTCACTTACTTGAGTCCAATAAGAGTAAATCTCTTCTCTCCTGTCTTGAGTTTCAGTTTCACATGTGTGAAAAAGGATTTTATCTCAGATAAATTTGTGATATGAGATTACAGCCTGGTTTATTCTAAGCACTCAGAAAACAGGAGCTACTCTTAGAATTAGTACTGTTATTTTTTCCTTTATAATCACAATATATAGTCCTGCTCTCAGTCCTGTAACACCCTAACTACTTATTCCTAAAAATTTTACTGTTGTGTCTCTAGTGTGATCACTCCTTTCCTCTTGGACTTCATTTTTAACTCTTTACCCTCACTTTTTTCTTTGGTGGTTCCTTAGCTATACAGGCTATTATCTGAAGATCTTTGGCTGTACTTATGGTCTCTGCCTAGATATTCTGCCTTTCACCTCTGTTCAAATGACTTTTCCTCAAAAATGCCTCAATCTGTAAAATGGCTTCTACTGCTGTTTTACTGTATACTTGGTACTTTTCTAGTCATTCTTTTTTGTTAACTTGTTTTTATCTTACCCAACAAGAATGTAGTCTTTGGGTGATAACTTGGTCTGTTTTTATTTTTGTTTTTCTACTGTTGAATCCCTGCATTTTGGCACAATGCTTAGCATATAGTAGACACTTAGTTAATATTGTTGGATGAATTTCCATACTATTAGTTGTCATTTATAAGAAATAGAAAACTCAGGATCTTTCTCCTCTCTCTCCCTCTCTCTCCTCTTCCCTTCTTTCTAGTTTCTTTCTTTACTCTCTGCAAGCTGCCCAAGGTTGTGGTGGAGTCATTGAGTACTGAGTGAAAAATGATCTCTTTTCTTATTGCCTTCATATGGGACAAGAAAGTCCAACCATAAATATATACATCTTTATTAGTAAATTCCTTTATATAAAACACATCTTCAGAAATAAAATTTCAACATGTACATGTCATATTTAATCTTTTTATTTATTGAGCAACTTAGAATAGCATATTGTCATTGCTTTACTTAATCTGCAACTGCTAATTATATATACTCTTTATATAAAAAATTCTCATAATTGAAAATCACTGTATCTAATGAGATTCATTTATTCACTTATTCACTGAATCATTTTTGAGTTTCTGTTAGATACCAGGCGCTACTCAAGATGTTGGAGTAATAGTAAACGGAGTTCCTACTCTCTTGGTTCTTATTTTCTAATCAGACTTACTGATTACCAAATGTATCAATTATTTACAATACTGACAAAAATGAGTTAGTAAATCAATTCTGAGAATTACATACCTTTTTTTTTTTTTTTAGCTTTAAGGAAACCCCCCATTTCTGTTTCTCAATATGATAGTCATCAAGCAATTTCCCATCTTGCAACTAGACAACCTCTGTCCTCAAATTTGGTTGGAGGTATGAAATCTTACTCTTATGATAAAAACCAGTTTAAGTAGTATTCATTCTTATAGTTAATGTATGTTTTCAAATGACTAAGAAGAGTTCTAGGAGAAATAATGATTTAAAACACACTTTTAATAACGAATTATTAAGAGTAGAAGAATAACTTGTTCTGCTTCTGTGGGCTATATTTCCTTTCATCTCTGCCAGTCTATATTTCTTCAAAATGTGTTCAAATTTATATTTGCTTGGGCTTCAAATTATATTTGAGATTTGCTTATATTAAACTCTCTTCTTTGTACTTATGAATGTATCAACTTGTTTTCTACTGAATAGCTATTCAACAGAAATGTTCCCTGAAAATGAGAATTTATATGATTAAAATTAATTATAATAAGGATCCAAGTAAAGGTTTTGATGAAGGAAAACAGGGTGATAGGGAGAAGAATTAAAGAGTTAACAGTTGTGAGATAGTGTGTAGATGAAAATTACTTTGAGATTAGAAGTTGTAAATACCTTCATAGATTTTGGATATTTCTGACAGCCATGTTGAATTTAGAGGGGGAATGACTTCATATAGCTAAAATCATATTGGTTATAAGAATTGATCAAAGAATTAAAATAAGGTTTTTAAAAAAGCTGTATGACTGCTTAGGGTCAAGCAACAGTGTGTTTTTATGTTTTAGCTCTTGTAAGAAATTTCTTGGTAAAATATGACCTTAATTTCATGTCTTTTTATGTCATAGATTCTCATGTAAACCCTGGTACTTCAAAACAGAACCCTTCTGGACTTCTTCAGCGTTTAATTCCAGTCCCAAACTTGGAGAGTGAATCCAGAATTCAAGCAGATACACTAAAGTTGGCTACCAAGGAGAGAGTTGATTTCCATAAGTTGAAGCAAAGTAAGAATCAGTTGATGAATATTATGCTGATAAGATTTCTTTAAATATGCTTGTTTATAAGACTTGTTTCTGATTTTCATTATTATAACTTCTAAAAATGAATAAATAGTTGTTATATCCTTCTGAAAATAAGGTATGATGGTGTTAAAATATAAAATAAAAGCAAGTTTTAGGGCCGGGCACGGTGGCTCATGCCTGTAAGCTTCAGCCTATGAAGCGGCCGGGGCTAGGATCGCGGTTCGAGTCCCGCCTGGGGCCCGTAGCGAGACCTAGTTCCAAAAAAATAGTTGGGCGTGGTGGTGTGCGCCTGTAATCCCAGCTACCTGGGAAGCTGAGGCTGGGGATTGCTTGAGTCTGTGATACCCCGGGCAACGTGAGCCTGGGGTTCCACGGGCAAAAACAGCGAGACCTAGTCTCAAAAAAAACCCACAAAAAACAAAAACAAGTTTTAAGTAGAGATACTTTAAAGACAACTTTAAAATGTTTCTCATGTTCACCAAAGTTAAATAATAAGATTTCAGGTGAGTTAATTTAAAAAGTGTTAGTAGTTTTTATTGCTATAAACTTCTTTATAGAAAAGATATATTTTATTAGTCTAATAAAAATGAAAGCTCAATGCTGCTTCTTTTTTCAGTTCCCTATAATGCAGTTTGTTCCATTTAGGTGTTAGTCAAAAAGTGGAAGAACATGGCCAGATTCACAGTATTGTGTAGTGAAATATGACTACTTAAATGTTTCCTAAGTTTTTGTTTTGGTAAATGGATAATGCTTATTAATCTATATAACTCTAATTTTAGAATTCTCAAGAAATGTATAAAAATTCTGAAGTAGAGATAATTTGGAGCAGGACATTGTATCTTAGGTCAGTTTGCTATTTTTTTTTTTTTACCACTTCTGCTTTTCAAGACTTCTTCCTTTCCTCAACTTCTAAGAAGACAGAATGTCTAAAAGCTCTAGTTAGCTTTTGTGTTTTATGATGATTTCTATGGCAACAACTGTTGAAAGAAGTACTAAGTAGTTATTTGTACAGAGGTTACTTGTTCAGTGATAACTACAGTATTAGATGTTTTAGTCTTTTCAAGGTATTTTTGTTGGTCTTGTAACAGTTATTCAAACTTTTGTATTATTGGATATATAGGTTGCACATATTAATTGACTTCCCTTCCTTGAATTTATAAAAATATGACTAATGTTTTTAATACAGTGAAAAAAGAAATATTTCCTCAAAAACTTGTTGGGGGAATTGACTTGAAAGCATTTATCTCAATAACAACAAAAAAAGCTTTAGAGTAAGGATATGGCAAAATAAAATAAATTTTCTTCTAAACTTAAAATTTTATCATACATTATTTTATGTTATATGTTGTCCTATCATTATTTATTTAAAAAATTTTTTTGACTAAGGAATATGATTGCAAAATAATTGCCAGGATATTATTATTGACACAACTTATTTTAAAAAGAAGCTATTGAATTTTAAATTCTTAAACCAAATTATTCTCAATATATAGAGCTGAAACCATTTTCTATACTAATTTGCGATTTTCTTTTCTTATATATACTTTAACTATCATAGTTTTAGTTATTTAAATGTATTTTTATATATCATTCATACATCTATACATATGACAAATATATATACATATATAGATCTACATAGATATATATATAGATAGATAGATAGCTCTACCTATATTGATCTATATATGTGCATGATCTTTCTCTTATTCCATTGTCCTTAGGCAATAATAGTAGTTGATTTAAACTCTTTTCCTATTCAACTTATTTCATATTTTCTCATATTGGTTGTCATGCCTGTGAGTATTTTTTTTTTTCAAAGTATTTTCTTTTAGTTCTATATTGGGTATTCATTTAAGTGTAGTCCTTATATTGAAATTACAGGGTTAATATACTTGACTATCTCCTATTGTATTTTGTGAGACTGTTCTGTAGAACAGCGTCTCTTTGTTACTGGAGATATTTCAATTTATTTCCATATGGCCTGGTCATATGTACTTTTTAACTCTTATAAATCCATTTAGAATGTAACGATTCCTTGAAATTGTTTCAGTAAGCATTTAATTTCTGGTGACTTGTTCATTTTTATGTGAGAAATTTTGCAATAATTATTTCTTTGTATATAATCTATCCATCAGTTTTGATCACTTAGCTTGATAACTAACTTCTGACATTGATCTTATATATCAAATTTACAAATAATTTAGATACTTTTTATGAATTATCTTATATTACTTTTCCTATTCTTTTCCTGATGTGACAATTTATTATGTATTTTTCACGCCAAATGTTTTAAAGGATTTAATTTTTTTAATTAAAATATTTTGTTAATTTTGGTAACGTATGCATGAAATTCATCGAAGTGTACAATTGAGTGGGATTTAGTACATTCAAATGTTTTGCAATCCTGATTATATAGTTCCAGAACATTTTTATTACCCCAAAAGACAACCCATTTTAAGTCTCCACAATTTTTTGGCAACAACTAATCTTTTTGATTCTATGGATTCATCTATTCTGGATATTTCAGATATGTGAAGTCACTTAGTATATTGCTGTTGTGTCTGACTTTTTTACTTTATATAATGTTTTCAAGGCCCAGTCATATTGTAGCATATATTAGTACTTTATTCCCTTTTATGATGGATAATACTCAACTGTATTAATGCATTTTCTTTATCCTTTCATCTGTTGGATTAAAATTTGGGATTGTTTCCATTTTCTTACTGTTGCGAATAGTGCCACTATAATCATTCATTTACAAGATTTTGTGAACACTTGTCAATTCTTTCAAGCAGATACCTATGGTACTTACAGTACTTAAGTAATTGCCTATGATAATTCTGTTTAGCTTTCTAAGGAACTGAGAACCTATTTCCCACAGTGACTATATCACTTTATAGTTTTACCAGCAATGCATGTATGAGTTTTAATTTCTTCACATTTTTGTCAATACTTAATATTTTCTGTTTGTTTGTTTTTAACCATTGCCACCCTGGGTGTAAAGTGGTATCTCCCTGTGATTTTATTTGCTTTTCTCTAATGATCATTTTTTCATTGAGCATCTTTTTATGTACTTCTTGGTTATTTGTAAATTCCCCTTGGAGAAATGTTGGTTCAGATCCTTCACACATTCTTAAATTGGATTGTTTGTCTTTGCTGTTGGATTTTTAATTGTTTTTTAACCTCTCAGATATTTAGACCCTCCTCAGATAGTAGCAAAGTCTGTCTGTTTAAATTCTTCTCACTGCTTCATGATATTGGATATAGGGTGTTTCTTTCATACAGGTATGGGAGGCCTTCTCTCACTTGAAGGTTTTATGATCAGAAAGTCCTTTCCTCACTTCCCATTTCTTAAGTTCCATATCTTGAAATATTTAATATGCCAAGGTACCATATTTTGGAGCAATGTGTCCCTAAACCTATCACCCACCTGAAATTGAGTTGGCAAAATCACTCATAATACATTGAACTTTCTCTCAACCCTGGGTATTTCTATGGAAATAAAAGAAATATGAAGGCTAATGATTGAAACAAACTATAAATTCAGCCTTTGAGTCCAGAAGTTAAGACAGTTGAGAAGATATTCTAGATATTGGTCTTGAAGCATCTTTAGATGAAATGAAACAAACACTGCCAGATGATAAACTTTCATGGTTTATATCATGATAACCTTGTCAGTTGATCTGGTGAGTTTTTTGAGTGACCCCATATGCACAGTGATTAGTCATACATAAGTTGTCATGGTTTATATCATGTTTATATTAAGTTTATCTCAAGCTACATCTTGATATAAGCTACAGCTCACAAGACTTTTTATTTTTGCTGGTGGAACCGCAGGCTCTCGTTGCCTGGGGTGCCACAGACTAAAGCAATCCCCAGCCTTAGCTTCCCAGGTAGTTGGGATTACAGGCACGTGCCATCACACCCAGCTATTTTTTGGGGACTAGGTCTCGCTACGGGCCCCAGGCGGGACTCGAACCGTGATCCCTAGCCCTGCCACTTCATTGGCTGAAGCTCACAGGCACGAGCCACTGTGCCTGGCCTCACAAGACTTGAGTCAAGGGAGGTTTTAACATTTAGTAATACCAAGTTAGAATGGTGAGAGGAAAAACTGGAAACCTTAACTTGGAGAGTTGTAGTCAGATATTGGAGAAAACTACAAAAGTTCAGGTAGGTAAATACAGTGAATTCAACTAAAATTTACTTTCCATTAAGGAATACTGTGGTTTTCTACTGAAGCATCATTTTTCTCTTTAGAGTCACCCCCATTTCTAGCAGAGATATTCAAAGTAAGACTAATTTGCAAACTATAATTTCATTCTTATTATTTATGTTAATGCAACAATAAAGATGATTGGCCACATTAGTCTTAATCTCCTTAATGAAGAAACAGGTTCATCCCTCATCTACTATTCCATAAATTCTCTTTTCCCTACTCAGAATACAAATGGAGAAATGAAATTAACCATTAAAACCATGAAGAAACAAAAATCCATATTTCTTTATGAGAAGTAAAGTTAGAAGAGAATGGCAAAATATTTTTAAAAGACAGCAAAAATGAAACAAAGCATACAAGAAGTTAAGATATATTACCAAACTAGAAAGGAAAAACTGGGCTTTCAGGTACATAATGTTTTGATTAGCAGTCATTCAATAAAAGATTAAGTGAAGACATTTATTTACCTAAAGACATAAAAAAGGGAATAAAGAGACAAGTCCCAAGAAGCAAATGTAAAGTATAAGCTTGGAAGTTAAAAAGTGGCAAAATTATTACCTGGGTTTTTGAAAAAGAAGCAAAATTTTAAACAACTTATAAGTTACATTTTTTTAAGAGACTACGAAAGTTTCAGGATTAAACATTTTAGAATAAAGAAATTAAAGGTAGGGAAATTCTCATAATTATGTTAATATAATTTATGACCAAGTAATCATATAAACATATGACCAAGTAATCATATAAACATATGACTACAGAAATATGAAATTCCAAAACTAATATAGTAACACATATTTAAAAAATGAGTACTTATGTAGTAAAAGACTGAAAATATAAAATAAGATAGTTTCTGCTCTCAAGTAGCTATCACTTTAATAGAGAAGGCAGCCATATAAACAAGGTTCAGGACATTTTACCCAACCCTGTTGGTTTGTTAAGGTTTTGTTTTCCAGGTTTAAGGAAATGTTTCTTTTATATCTTAAGCTTAACAGCAAATGATAAAGTATACCTTTAAGAATAAAAATAAAACAAATGATAAAGTATACCTTTATGCAAGTGATAAAGTATACCTTTAAGAATAAAAATAAAACAATTGCTTTTTCTCCCTACATGATCCCTCCAGAATTTGGAGCTGTTAATGAGTAATCTAGATTTATAGCTATGTAGTTACTTATATAAGTTCCTATTTTGTGGGTTTGCAAAGGCATAAAATAGGATACATGTGATAACTTTAGTTATATTACTAAGGTTCAGCCAAGAATGCTATATATGAGAATGATGCATAAAATCAGGTATAATCAGACTGTCTGACTGTCTGCCTTAGAATGAAACATACCCTGTCTTGTTTCTTATAACCTTGTTCTGACACAGAGCTTCCATTTATTTTACTGCTCTGATGACTACAGGTATTTGAGTTTGTGACCTCTTTTGTATAACATGAAAATGTAGAAGAAAAACCTTGCAGTTGATCCAGGTAAGGGGCTTAGTATTGGGAATCCATGACAATATAGACAGGTACATGAGGTTAGACTGAACTCAAGAGGGAGGTATTAACTGAAGTTTAGAAACTAAGGAGCTTCAGACTGAGAAATAGTATTGAAAAAAGGTACATTGAGGCCGGGCATGGTAGTGCATGCCTGTAAGCAGCAGCCTAGGAAGCCACAGTCCGGGAAGGGATTATGGTTGAGTCCTGCCAAGGGCACGTAGCGAGACCTAGTTCCAAAAAATATAGCTGGGTGTGTTGGCGCGCACCTGTAATCCCAGCTACCTGGGAAGCTGAGGCTGGGGATTGCTTGAGTCTGTGGTACCCTGGGCAACGTGAACCTGCGGTTCCACAGGCAAAAATAACGAGACCTAGTCTCAAAAAAAAAGGTACATGAAGAGATTCTGGTCTTCAAAGAAGGGATTCTACACTGAAAATGGCAGAGGTAGAACACTGTTAATAATGAGGACTTGTTGATAAAGGGAAACTATAAAGTGGGACTAGGAAAAATCTGGGTATGTGTGGGAATCTCTTTTTCTCTCCCACTTAATGCTTTTGTGTAATGGAGACATGACCACTATCATCTCAATCCATATTTTCTTTTGATTTTTTTTTCACCTGAAGACCAAAGGTATGTGGAGAGATCTGCAAGTGCAAATTATAGTAAAAATGTAAGTAGATAGTGAATGTAGAAACAATTCATTCTGTGGGTGCAAATGATAAGTTTTTAAATCAAGTTGAGTATTTTGTTGAAAAATACTATCATTTGGGAGAGGGTAGAAATTTTAGACTTTAATGATCATTACAAAATTTTTGGCTATTGTAAATTATTTTTGTTTTGAAATACATTCTTATTGCTACATTTTTAAAGAGGCGTATTTCTTTAAACTTTGCATTATCATAACATTTTAAAATGGCTAAATAGCATGTTGGCATGCTTCACCATATTGGAAGATACATTTGAACTGGTTTAATTTAAAATGTAGGATATAGGCTATGTGGTGATACAAAATATGGATTAAGAGTTAATTCAAAGTTTCCTGGCAGGAAGCTTCATAGAAATAACAGTCATCCTCTACAGAAGTTGAAATTAAGAATCCACAGAAGCCGGGCATGGTGGCTCGTGCCTGTAAATCAGCCTATGAAGAGACTGGGGCTAGGGATCGTGGTTCAAGTCCCGCTTGGGGCAACACAGCGAGACCTCGTCCCAAAAAATAGCTGGGTGTGGTGGCGCACGCCTATAATCCTAGCTACCTGAGAAGCTGAGGCTGGGGATTGCTTGAGTCCATGCTACCATGGGCAACAGGAGCCTGCAGTTCCACAGGCAAAAATAGCAAGACCTAGTCTCAAAAAAAAAAAAAAAAAAAAAATTCACAGAAAGCCCATCTATCTGCCTATTAAAAAGGATGAGACCTTTATATTTAGATGTTTCAATAGAAAAGAGTTCATTCCAAAGGTCAGCTTCATACTGAAAAGTCACAAGGGCAGGTAGGTACCCCAATAGTGGTGGTGGTTGTTGACCATGATGCTTTTCTTTATAGGCTGTTCCTGTAGCATACTCCAGGATAAGTAGCAGCAGGACTTTTTTAATTTAACCTTGACTAATGATTCTCAGCAGCATTTGAGAGCCAAGATAGTGTATTAGAGAGCACTTGATTTTCTTTTATTCCTTTTTTTCTTGTTTTTTTTTTATTTCCTTTTATATTTTGATTTTTTAAGTATTTTTTAGCTTCTGGTCCAGATGATGCTGAAATAACTTTTGACATATATTCTCTGATCATTTGCATTGCAACGACAGATTAAATACAAAAGAGAGCTACACTGTTATCAGTAATCTCAAAAACATATTAAACACTTATGTAGTCAGGAAACAAAACAAAAAATACAAAATGCTAAGAGAACTGAATGGTTGGAGCTATTAGGCTATTGGTATGAAAATCAGACTTTAGTTACTTGGCTCTTAAGAGCAACAAGGATAAAATGGTATCATTGAAAATGTAAACCACTTACACTTTTCACTTACTGCTTAAAGACAGGATGTGATTATTGCTCTAACTTCCTTGGCAGAGGATGCAGAAAATAAAGCTATTGTTGACCACAATCAAAAAGAACTGCAAACAGAGACTCAAATCAGATATGTGTGTGTGTGTGTATATATATATATTTATATAAATATATATCCATATTTATAAAAGCATTATTCACAGTTAATAATACTCAAAAGATAAAAGCAAGCAAAGAGTTCATTGATAAAGGGATAACAAAATGTGACTTACACATACAGTGGGTTATTTTTCAGCCTTAAAAAGAAGGAAAATTTTGACATGCTGCAATATGGATAAACCTTGAAAACATGTTAAGTGAAACCTACAAAAGGACAAATACAGTTTCACTATATGGGTGGCCTAGTGTTGTCAAATTCACAGAGAGAGAAAACAGTGGTGGTTACCCAGAGTTCTGTTTTGTGAATACATAGTTTCAGCTTGAGATGATGGGAAAAGTTCTGGACATAAGATGATTGCACATCAGTGTATTTAATGCCACTGAACTCTATACTTAGAAATGACTAAGAGTCTCAAAACCACCATCAGGTTCTCACAGAACCCGGAAGAATTGTTATGCTCACAATTATAGTTTGATACAGGAAAAGACACTGACTAAAATGAAATGGGAAAACTCATGAGACAAGATCCAGAAGAAAGCCAGCACAGGCTTTCTGGTGTCTCCTTGTAATTACATGGTGATGTTCTTAGTTCTCAAGAATATGTGTGGTAACGTGTAAAGTGTTGCCTACCAGGGAAGTTTACTTGATTTTTGTTTTTTATTAGTTTTGGGCTTTTTGCTGGGATCCAGTCTCATGTTGTCTCTGCATATAAATATGATGTGCCCATATCACTGCAATCCAGTGTCCTCTATGTCCCCAACTAGGAACTGTAAATATTCCCCACAAATCTCTTTGTTGGAATAAACTTATCTAATCATCTTATCTAATCTAATTAAAGCCAAGTGACCCCAGTTTTAATTATACAAAAGTACTTATTAAGCACAATATTCTAATTTCTCAGAAGTTATCTCCCTAGACTCAGTAAAGGACCAGTCCTTTCTTTGAGATGTGCTGCTTATCAACACAAGCATTCTGAGTTAACCATTTTCTGCTCAGAAGCTAAATACATTGTTTAAAGGAATGTGAATCAATGTTGTTTGTTAATGAATATATAATTTTATAGGAATGCTTAACATCCAATTTAAAACAGAAGTTCCTTCTATAGTAGCTAGTACCTAGGGAATTTTGTTTATAAATGTAGTATTTTTTACAAGTTCTGAAACAAATATGGCAGAAAATATTACATTTGACACAAAGTTCTGGGTAATCTGGACATGTATGTATTATGTCCTGTAAACTTCTTGATATCTAAAAATATTTGATGATTGAAAAAAATCCAGAAATCTGTTGAACTTTTCTATAACATAAATCACAGTGCTACATTAAATTGTTTGGTGAAAATATTTGAAAAATGATTTGTTCCATTCTTAAATATGCTGCAATATTGCCTTGAGATGATTTTTTTCTCCACGTGGATTCAGAAAGGAAATCAAGTTTGGCATACCAGAACTCAATATAATTAATTATATTGTAGCCATATATATTTCAGATGTTAAACAGTATTTTAATACTGATATTGGAATGTCCAAATATTATTGTACTTACAATTAGTGTAGTTGTCATATATATTTGATACATGCATAATAGTACTTCTTCAAAAATGAGCAAATTATTTTTCACCTTGAGCTCCTTTGTCTTATGCTGGGGCTAATGCTAGTAGATTTGGTGAAGGAGAAAAAGAAAAGGCAAAGGAGAACAGAGTTTGACCTTGAGACAAAACAAATTGTGTGCTTCTCTTCCTTTCTCCTCCCTTCCTCCCATAGAATTAATCTCAAGAAACAGAATAAGGAAATGGCAGCTTGTGAATTATGTAAAGGAGGGAGAAAGAGGTTGACCCCTTTGCTTTGGGAATGGGGTTGGTATTAAGATTGGATGCTTTTAGTCACAGATTGTAGCTACCATGCTTCTTTCATTCCCTTAGTTTCTCTTCCAGGGATCCTGTCAGTTGATAGATTACTTCTTGTGTTTACTACATGTAGTTCCTATGCCTTGAGATAAAAAATAAGTATCATCTTCTGCCCCAGATATTCCTGATAATGAAATCAAAGTGAACAATTCAAAACCCAGTCATAGTTTCTCCTGCTTAATATGTTTTGTTAGGAAAGCCTGTAGTAATCTTTTTAAATCTTTTTTTATTTAACTGCACATGTATATATTTTTTACAACATTGTATACCCCAAGGTTCTCCCACCACCTTGTCACAGGTGAACCATCATCTTAATCTCTTGTGCCCATCCCTCCCCTAGTTATACACCCCCCTCCGTTGCTCTATGTTTCAGTTCTGCTGACAGGTGTTAGTTTTAAGTTTACTTGTCCTTCTGTTTGTTTGCTTCCCCTATATCCCACATACGTGGGATCATCCAGTATTTTTTTCTTTCTTGCTTATGTCTGCTAGCATGATTCCTTCTGGATTCATCCATGTTATCACAAATGCATCCAATTTGTCTTTTCTGATTGTGAATTAATAGTCCATATGTAGATATCCGACAGCTTTCTGATCCATTGATTTGTTTTGGGGCATTTGGGTTGTTTCCATATTCTATTGTAAATAGTGATGCAATAAACATGCGAGTACAGGTGTCTTTTTGAATCAGTGTTTTGGTGTCCTTTGGGTAGAGTCCCAAAAATGGAATTGCTGGATTGAATGGTAGTTCAATTTTCAGTAGTTTGAGTTTCCTCCACACAGCTTTCCCTAGTGGTTAGATCAGTTTGCATCCTACCTATCAGTAGTGTAAAAGTGTTCCTTTTCCTCCACATCCACTCTAGCAATTGTTGTTGCTTGTTTTTTGTTTGTTTGTTTTCTAAGAGACTAGGTCTTGCTATGTTGCCCAGGGTAGTCCTGAACCCATGGGCCCAAGTGATCCCAAGCCTCAGCCTCCCAGGTTGCTGGGATTACAGGCTCATGCCACTACACCCAGCTATTTTTTTAGAGACTAGGTCTTGCTATGTTTCTCGGGGTAGGCTCGAACCCGCAGACCCAAGCGATCTCTGGTCTCAGCCTCCCAGCACTGGGATTACTGTCATGTACAGGATTTGCATTTCCCTGACTGTAAGTGATGTTGAGCATTTTTTCATATACCCGCTGCCCATTTGTATTTCCTTTTCAGAAAGGTATTTGCAGCTCTTCTCCTCACTTTTTTTTTTTTTTTTTTTGAGTTTAGGTCTCACTATTTTTGCCCGTGGAACTGCAGGCTCACGTTGCCCAGGGTACCACAGACTCAAGCATTTCCCAGCCTTAGCTTCCCAGGTAACTGGGGTTACAGACGCATGCCACCATGCCCAGCCATATATTTTTTTTGGAATTAGGTCTTGCTACGTGCCCCAGCGGGACTCGAACCCCGATCCCTGACCCTGGCCACAGCTTTCTAGGCTGCCACTTATAGGCATGTGCCAGCACCAAATTCTTATAGAAATAATACTTCCATGTGTGTGCAAGTTGACTCTACTGACACGTGCCAGTAAGCTACAGCTTATGGAGTCACTGCGGGGTCTGGGGATCACTGTTCAAGTCCCACCTGGGGCAACCTAGCAAGACCTAGTCCCAAAAATGAGCTGGGCGTGATAGTACACACCTGTAATCCTAGCTACCTGGGAGCTGAGGCTGGGGATTGCTTGAGTCTGTGGTACCACAGGCAATGTGAGCCTGCAGTTCCATGGGCATAAAAGAAATAGAAGAAGATACGATGAAATGGAAAGACATCCCCTGCTTGTGAACCATAAGAATTAACATTGTCAATAAAAACCAAATAGCCAAAGCTCTCCTGACTAAGAGGAGAGGGAATGGAGGTGTTACACTCCCGGACTTTAAATTGTACTACAAAGCCATAATAATTAAGACAACATGGTACTAGAACAAAAACAGACACACAAACCAATGGAATAGAATTGAAAAATCCAGAAATAAAACCCCACATATATGATCAGCTAATCTATGACAAAAGAGCAAAGAATTTACATTGTAACAAGGATAGTCTCTTCAGTAAATGGTGCTGGGAAAACTGGACCACTATATGCAAAAAACTGAATCTAGACTGCTCCCTTACATCATGTGCAGTAATATTTTTGTTACAATTAGCACATTCACACTCATGACTCTAATGTATGTCTCAACAGATTGAAAATCTCTGTATGTCATGGACTCTCTGGGATACCTGAAATAGTCAAGATTGTAGACGTTGAATTGACAATATAAGAATCAGTTAAATGTGTTAAGAGCCAAATGAATGGCTCAAAGTGGATATTACCAGTAAATGAAAGTTAGAAAAAAATGTTGCCTTCTTTATAGTAAAATTTCCTTTTTTTCTCTGTAGTTATAATCAACTTAAATTGACTTATTTTATAATAGTATGTGTATACTAAAAATGATATGACAAATATAAATTTCTTTTTAATAGGATAGTTAAGACATTGAAACTCCATTTAAATGAACAATGAGGTAATGAAGCAAAAATGTGGTCTATCTTGGGGGATTCACTTCTTTATAGTATAGAATTAAAATACACAGTCTAGTTATCTTAAAATGAGTTTTGTGCTTAAGAAATGTTATAGGTGTTATTACCCTTTCATTTTCTAGTGACTGAAGTTTGTAGTCTAAGGTTTGAGCTATTTCACAGAATATTATTCTATTTAAAGTTCTTTTGCACTGTTTAAAGTGAACTGAACTGAAAGCTTATCAGCAATGTCTTACTGTTTTTCCAGTTTGATGCTTTGAAAGACTTACAATAGCTAGTGTATATGTTGCTTCTTTCTTTGTGGTCTCAGTTTTATACTGTTGGTATGCTGCTGTTTTGTTACTGAAGACTCTAAGTTAATAATTTTCAACAAGAGGCTGGGCGCAGTGGTTCGCATCTTTAATCCCAGCCTAGGGAGGGAAGCCGAGGCTAGAAATCGTTTGAGTCTGCAGGTTCAAGACTACCCCAGGCAAGGTATCGAGACCTAGTCTCAAAAAATAGCTGGATGTGGTGGCACGTGCCTGTAATTTCAGCTACCTGGGAGGCTGAGGCTGGGAATCCCTTGATTCCATGGGATTGGGACTACCCTGGGCAACATAGCAAGACCTAGTTTCAAAAAAAAGAGAAAAGGTTTAAATAGGAGAACCTCAGGGTACACAATAATGTAACATATATGTATATATAAAATAAATTTAAAAAGTAATTTTCAACAAGTCACTGGGATAAAAATAATATTCAAACATACTACTGAATTTTGCTATAAGTTAAGAAAATTTGGGGGTTCCTAATTAAATATAATTAACCATATTTAGCAGTGCACAGCTTTAATATTCTGGTCACTGAGAGAACTGAATTTAAAATTACATAGGCAAATATTTTCAGTAATGAAGTTAAATATTTAATTCCTGTTGAAACACATCAGAGATTTATACCATCACATGATAACCTTGTTACTTTTTCTCCTTCTTGTAGTCATTCCCCAAAATCATTCATTTGACTTAGGTGTTTCCTCTAAAAACTTCTAAGAGAAATTGTCTTCTCATAATTAACATCTTTACATTTATGAGTCTTACCTTTATATATCTAGCCCTTACTTTACACCTAGGATCTAGGACATATAGGACATATAGACATTTCCAAGTGTCTATAAAACATTTTCACTTGAATATCTCACTGTAATTGTGAACTTAGTATACCTAAAGTAGCATTTGCTTTCCAGTGTTTTCCAATTGTTCCATTTTGTATATAGGCACTATTATTTATTCTTAAGATTATGCAATTATCCTTTGACTCTTTCCCATCCCCTTATGTCATGTATTCATTTTATTGTTTTAAAATATAATTGATTTACTTATTCTTGATATCTTCCAAATCTAAGTTCTCATAGCTTCTTACCTGAATAGACAACAAAGACATTGTACTACTTAAGGAAGATTAGATCCTGTTCTCATATAGCCTTAAAAGAATTATGACTACTATCCATGGCCACCTATAAAATTCAGACTTCATCTATCAAATGGAAATCAGCAGTAACAACAGACTTCTTGTTCAAATATCACTTTCTAAATCATTGGGTTACCAGAAGACATCACTTTCTAATTATTTGTTTACATGTTTAACTTCTTGAGTACAATGAGTTACTGGAGATGGGGAATTTATTTTTGTGTCATAGTACTTATTATATACATCAGTGAATCTTTGTTGTATCAATGGATGAAAGAATATTCTAGATAATTTAATACATTTTGTCATTCCTTCCTAAAATAACCTTGTAAAGTAGATAAAGGGAGGCCTTGTAAAACAGTTAATTTTAAAGACCTTCCATAAAGATCCCCAATTTACTTGTCCAAACCCCCTCCCTCCACTTTCTGATATAAATTCATTCAAATTAATCTTTCTATTCGCTCCTGAATATTCCATGTTCATTTGTACCAAATATTTGAGTGCTTTTTTTCCTTTCTTTCTGTCATGGTCCATCGTATTTCTTTTTTTAAATCTTTCCTCTTAGTTGTAATCCACACTGATTTCTCAACTTCTTGCAAATATGTTACCTAACAATAGAATAATTTAGCAATCTGTTAAGTTGATCAGCATTATGAATTTTATTTATATTCTTTTATTCATTCACTGTTCTGATGACTGGCAGCTTTGTATAGCTGGCTTTGTTTTTTTCTCTCTTATTGTCTATCTTAATGTTAGAAACACAATATTAAAATTTAAGTCTTTCTTCAATGTTCAAAATTTGGTTAGTATGAGAGCATAAAATTGCTATATAACAAAGGATAGATGGACAGATATTCCATTTGTTATTTATGTCTGATTACCCAAGTGTCACTGTAATTGTAGTATTTAGATTTTAGGAATGAATTTAGAGTAGTTATGTCATTGACGTTAAAAAAAAAAAAAGAAACTTTAACTGGGCGCAGTGGCACATGCCTGTAATCCCAGCACTGGGAGGCTGAGGCCAGGGATTGCTTGAGTCTGTTGGTTCAAGACTACCCCGGGCAACATAACGAGACCTAATCTCTGAAAAACAGCCAGGCGTGGTGGCACGTGCCAGCTACCTGGGAGGCTGAAACTAGGGATCACTTGAGTCCACAAGTTTGGGGCTCCCTGGGCAACATAGCGAGACCCAGTCTCAAAAAAAAAAAAGAAGTATTATAGTAAGTAAGGTGAGCCATTTCTTTGGTTAATGTACCATATTTGATAATACTAATTAACTATATTTTGTAGTATTTTAACTTTTTAGACTTCTCTATTTCATAACTGATAAAAAATAAAAAGTTTTCTTGGAAAAAATAGGATACTTTGAGGAACTCACTTGCAATTACCATATTAAAATGTTTTCTGTTTCAGACTAGTTTCACATTTCATAAAGATCATTTAATTGATCCTGGTGATTAAAAGAAGAAAATATAGATTTCTATTAGCCTCCCTTTTTCCTGCTTACATTATCATTTATAGTTAGAGATAAAAGTTAGAGACAAAACATTTTGTTTTATATTACTGTTTTGCAAGACAGGTTGTCTTTTTATCAAATAGCCTACCTATTCTTATTTTCCCTTTTAACTCTTCCATATGCATTTCTTCTATTTCATCAGTTTCTTCATTTAGTAATATGTGGCCAATCTTACTCTGAAATGAATTTAAGATTTTTATACCCCTCTTATTTTTATTATGACTTCGTGTCCTGTTGTAATGCCCCACTATATATAAATGTGATTTGTTACTTATTTTCCTGATTGACTCTTTACCTAGCACTTAGAAGTATATTTACCTCATCATATGACAAGCCATATGTAAAATTGACCAATAGCTGCATAATTCTTTCCATTTGTACTTAACTTTTCTTTCCAAGCAAAGGTAGGTGTTAATTTTTTCCCTAAATGTTTCATTGCAGTGTAAATTTTAAAAATACAATTCTAAAATGTTTAGACCTATCTCAGCAAATTTTTATAATTTTTAGGTCTTAAATTCCTCAGTAGGTTAATTTTAGGAATCGAAATAAATTATTTTTTACTACTTTCATATCAAATAGAGTTTAATTTATATTTTTGCATCAAATCTTAGTGTGCCTTATACTTTCATTTTCAGTGTCTAATTGTCAAATAACTTCCTACAGTAGACATTACATCTCTTGCTCTTCTTGATTTACAATCGTCAGGAATTTGTACCATATAATGGCACATGTAGTTCAACTTTCTTCAGCTTCAAAAATCTGGTTTAGAAAGTAAAGAATACATTTGAAGAATTGTTTGTTTGTTTGAAGAATTGTTTCTTGAGAACACATATCCACTAGGAATTCTGATGACTTACTCTCTCTGTCACCCTTTCTTGGAAATCTTAGTGAATCACTGTTACTGAATGGACTTGAGCTAGTCCTCAGGTATCCAAAAAGTTATTCTTAGTATCCAAAAAGAATCTAACTTGCCCAGTACTTACTTTTATTAAAAGCTAGTTATAAAATTTATTTTATAAATAAAATAAATAAAGCAACATAACCACTAATTTTAATATGTATTGTATATAGCAATACAAATTCTTTTCTTAAAATATCTGAGGAATACTTGTATCAGAGAAATGGCAACCTTTTTTATTAAGAATATATTCAATCCTTAAGTGGCAAATACTAAGATTAACACAAAAGAAAATGTCTTAATAAAGATTATTTTCAGTCTTCACCCTTATTTTCCTATATCTTGGATAATCTTCGCAAAATGGATGGTTTTTTGTTGTTGTTGTTTTGTTTTTTTTTTTTAATCACCTGTAACCTCAAAGTTTCTGGGTTTCACTTGTCTACTTTCTGGTCTGCCTTCAGTATAGGTCCCTTCTTTTCTGCTCTCTTTACTTTTGAATTAATCCTCTACCTACTTCACAGGCCGATTCTTTGATGAGAATGAATCCCCTGTTGATCCGCAACATGGCTCTAAACTGGCGGATTATAATGGGGATGATGGTAACGTAGGTGAGTATGAGGCAGACAAGCAGGCTGAGCTGGCTTACAATGAGGAAGAAGATGGTGATGGTGGAGAGGAAGACGTCCAAGGTGAGCGTGGGCCTGGCTTCCATGCTGTGACCGTGAAACCCACCTCTTAAGTTTTTTCCCTACCTCTTAAATTTTTTGGTTGAATTTGTGTAGAATTATCCCTACTTAGCAACAAAATCTTAATTACAAAGAGGTTCTGGGCAGTCTTCAATTTTATTTTGAAACCATTTTTTGATAGTAGCATTTTTAGAAATTTTAGAAATCATTTCTAAATTTTTTTATTATTTTCATTGTTAGTTATATGTCTTATTGATAATAGTTACAATTCAAAACTCAGGAACTTCAGAAATGTTAGAACTGACTTGTTTAAAATGCCTCTAGATTTACTTAAGGCAGTACTCCCAGAAAATGATTATTTCCAATTCTTCATCTGAAAGGATTTCATTTTTTCTGTTATTAGTATTAATCAACCTTTGTTATAAGGGAAGCCACCAAGGGAATGGTCTCCTCCACAAGAAGATAACTTTTTTTCACTACTGATTCAGCACAGGAAGTCCGTTTTTGAAATTTTTTCTAAGAGGCTTAAATTTTATATTTAGAAATAAGTTTGTCTGTTTTATGTTTAATACACAGATTCAACATATTTTCCTTGTTAACTGTGTTACTTCTGAGCTTTTAATTTCCTGAAAGTTCAGAATCTACCTGTGTGCATGCAGCCCTACCTATGCATGCTATCAGAGTATGTTGCTCTACTGCAAAGTTTTAGGCCTGTTTTCTGCCTGCTTAAAGCATTTAATAGTATTCCTGGAGCTGTTTTTTCCTTTTCTGTAAATACTGCTTATGAACTGAATGTGTGATGTATTAAATTTTACAATATGCATGAAGTATTTTTCGATATAACCTAATTTTTCCCCTTAACTCTTTAAAGGTAGTTACATTTTGCTTAGATTTATTTAAGATTTGTTTTTATAAGATTCAGAAACAAAGATAGCTTTTCTAGAGTGTCGTTGTAGTTAATAGGAAAAGGGAAACTAGAGACTGACATTCATCCAGGCATTGTTTTGGTAACACAGAATAGTCTGGGGAGAATGATTATTGGACATAGAATATTAAATACTAAGAGTTCTGTAAAGATATTAATTCTCATTAACAAACACTTTTTGGTTCTATTGAATAAATTGCACCCAGCTTTTCTATTATTGCATCCATTTTTCCTAAGTTTTGAAATTTTTTCCTCATGACTTTTGTGATTTCTTTGGATTACTTTCATTTGGGCTTCCTTGTAATGTTTTAAGGCTTTTTCATGCATGTATATCACATCATTAGACTGTAAACTCTTGGAAGGCAGGAATTTTATTTTTCCTTTTAATTTATTAGTATTCTTTTCTGCCTTCACATTTACCCTACCATCCTATAATATTTCACATACAGAGGGCCCTCAGTAAATGTTGTCAACTGAAAATTTTATGCCTTTCTCATTAAGCTTTTATTCTTATAACTGAGTAGGATAGTAATTATTTAACTTCTCTTCTTATAATCTTATGTGGCTTGTACTTTCAAAATGCTCTAGTTTTCTTACATAAGGACTCCTATTATCTTATTAGATAATTTTGATATTTTCACTAGAGCAATTAATTGCAACCATAATTGAAAATAATTTCTTATATTTTTGGGTGTCTTCTACTTGCTGACTTTTGTCACAAGATTTCAGCTTATTATTTTTACACATAGTAGTTATATTGATCTTTTGTACCTTTTCTCTCTTTCCTATACCTTTCTCCTTTTCCCAAGTTCCTATTGCCCATTTTTGCCTTAGATCCCCAGTACTCTCATACTGCTCTGTCTTTCCTTTCACAAGAAAATAAATGCATTGATTTTAAGAAATATAATGACCTAACATGATATTTTTAGTGAAATAGGAAGGAGACTTAAATTTGGGGTTTTTTTTTTGTTGTTTTTTTTTTTTTCATTTTCAGATAACTCTTAACTTGAGCTGGATATTATCACTTAACATTTTTTTTTATCCCACTTTGAAGTTCACTGGGTTTTAGCAGGATAGGATAGCTACTAAGGAGACTTTCAATGGGAAAATGCCAAAACATAGGTTCCAGCAAATAAAAAGGGATGTTTAGGTGAAACAACTGAAAAAGAATTTTAGCAATCCAAATGATTTTAAACATGTTTTGAGATTTTTTAAGGTATGTTATTAACTATTCAAATGTTGGGATAGGGAATTATGGGTGTTTCTCACTTTATCAAACAATTTGAATTACAAATGGTTATTTTGTTAGAAATATTTGGAATTTAAAAACATTTCTTCATAGCTTTAATGTAGATATAGTGGTTAGGTTCCTAGACCAGTTTGCAAAGCAGGCACTGGAACAGAATGACCAGTCAAAGCAGGCACTGGAACAGAATGAAAAAAACATTAGCCTAAGAGTTAGGAGACCATTTATGTATTGCTTTTAAGTCAGGTAAGCACTCTGGGCCACAATTTCTTCATCTGTAGTTGAGAGTGTGAAACCAGAATAGATGGTTCTCAGTTCTAAAATTCTGTGGTCACATTCACAGTGGAAATCACAATATATATTATACAAGCATTGTGGGAAATTGTATTTCAGAGTTCAGCCTGCCTGAAACACATCTTTCACTAAACTCAGGAAAGTAGAAACTTTATTGCTGCCATTAAGACTGTACAACAGAGATATAAAATATTAAAGTATATACATCAGAAACACTACTAGGGTTCTCTCAGTAGGGGCTCTTGTCTGCTCTCCCTGATTTTGGTAATCATCCTCCACCCCTTCCCGCCACAAACACACACAAGCTGTCAGGTTCCTAGGATTAGAAATTCCAGTTATAGGATTAAGATTCTGGCACCAATTAGACCAAAACATTGCTTTTGGTCTCTGGAAATCTGGATAATGAAGAAGAGGTTTTGATAACATTTCTGCCAAATATTTTTCTGTTACCTCTTTGTAATTGATCACCTGTGTTAGCAATACCTGTAGATTAGAATGTGTTTTCTTTTAGAATTAGCAAGGCCTTTTTTTCCTGTGTAGAATCTTTGTTTATTTTTATTCCTAATTCCTTGTTTCCTGAAGCATTGTGAAAGAAAAATTTTATTTACATTTGTGTAAAAACATTTTTCTAATTTTTAATGATTCAATAAAAGGATTAACTAAAAATTAGTGCTGGAAACACTGCACATCTGATGGATATCTTTTAACTCATCTCTGTTGTAATAAAGTGATGGATATTTACAAATTCCCTTTATTCTTGTCTTTAATGTCTAGAAGTTCTGAATTTGTTTGTAGTGTAATATGAAATGATAAATACTGTGAAGAATGTTTATGAAAAGAAGCTAAGCATAGTGCTAACATCTCTGGAATCTAGAGTCAGATGGCCTGAATTTGAATTGCAGCTACACCAGTTTTTCACTATGTGGTCTTAGCACTACCCCTTTGTTCATCTGTAAAATAGGAAGAAATAGTTACCTGACTCAATAGCTATAATGTAGATTATATGATTTAAATATTTGGCACTTAGAGCAGGGTCTATCACAGGGTGTAAACACAATGTAATTGTTGAATAATAATAAGTGCAAATCTAGAATTTTTTTCTCTGGAGCCTACTTTAAAGGATATCTGCATTTTGGCCTATGGATTGATTTATATGGACTAATTTGTACTTAATGAAGCTTCACTACTTTATTGCCCTAAGACGTTCTTCTTTGGTAGGGCTTATTTTATGGAGTGGTCCTTTCTTGACTTGAAGAAATTTAGGAATTATATAATAAATGATGAATGCTTTTGAATTGCATTTCCCTTAGTTATGTTGGTGAGCTATATATAGACTTTGCTGCTTTATAAAATATTAGTCCACATAATTATATTTAGCTGGTTATTCTGTATCAGATTTGGCTAGATAATTTTATTATATTTTACAGATACTTAAAAAATTGTTGGTAGAAACTTGAATTCTGGTATAAAATGCACTAAAAATGGACTCTAGGTAATGTAAATGATAGTTCAATTTTAGAAGAATGCTGTATTCCAAAAATCCTTCTGTAATTCTGAAAAGCAGTATGAAGGCACCATATTTTTAAACTTTGCTAAAGAATATAAACAAAACCAACAAACTCTACCTTTTTTTATAAAGGATTTTGTAAGTAAAGACTGCTGACATACTTTTTCTTTTTGGAGAAGAAGTGTAGGAAAAGCAGTTGTTAGCCTATGCTACAGAGAAAGTAATTAGAGGTCCTAAAGGCTTAGGCAATAGCTCAGGTTTGCTGAGCCAGAAGCAATTTAATTTTTCTGTTTTTAGATCTTTGCTCTTACCTTGTTTTCTCTTTATGTGTATTTTCATTTAAATATTCCAAAAAGTTAACACTATTTTTCCTTCTAATAACTTTTGTATTAAATTCCTAGAAATTCTCTTTTATCTAAGTAGGCTTATCTAATACTCCAGTGGTAATTAGGTGTTCATTTAATTATTTACTAAAGTCCAGAAACATTTATAGCCATAAGATAGTTCCCATAACATGAATCCTAGGGTGTGCTTTCTGGAGAATTCCCAGTGGTTAGTTTTCTTTTTAAAAATAAAAGAATCTTCTTAAAGTTACAGAGTCCTTTGATAAGAGATTAATGTATTTTTAAAATACAAGTGATTATGAATGTAATTTCAAACTTTACACAAAATAGTGGCATTATCATAGAGAATTATACTAGTAAAGATACCAGGTTTATTAGAGTATGATGAAAACATGGTAATCTGCAATTCTAGATTAGAATTTCTACAAGTTTAACAAGAAACTTATTAAAAAGAAAAAAGTTGGTTTGGTATTTTTATGAATAAATGTAAAGAAGTATTAACATAATACATAGTATATATATATATCACATGTAACAAAAAAACATACTTAGTACCTACTGGTAGTTTATCTGCAAATAGAAATTCTTCTAATTTTGCTACAAACAATAGTTATTTTTTAAATAACACTGGTCAGAGTATTAAAAATATGTTAGAACAAAAATGAAAAGTTTTTTTAATATTAAATAATATATTTACATATAAATTTCACATCTTTGTGATCTCTGGGGTTCACCCCCCTCCCTGACCATTCCCACCCTGTCCCCTCCCCCGAGTTTTATACTTTAATTTGGTTGTTGACTTGTTTTGACTTTTCTTTGCCGCTTTTTTATCCTTCCCATGTCCCATATAACAGTGAAACCATTTGGTTTCTGTCTTTTTGACTTTTTTCTGCTAATATGATTTCTTCTAAGTTCATCCATGTTATCATAAAATCATCCAATTTGTCATTTTTAATTGGAGTAATATTCCATTGTGTATATATACCACATCCTTTTCATCCAATCAGCTTCCATGTCCTTGTAATTATAAATAGTGCTGCAATAAACTTCCAAGCACAGGTGTCCCTTTGTAAAAGCATTGAGGTCTCCTTGGGGTAGATTCCCAAGAGAGCAATTGCTTGGTCATATGGTAGTTCCATTTTCATTAATTTGAGGCCCTCCCCATAGCTTTCCATAGAGGTTGGACCAGTTTACATTCCCACCAGCAGTATAAGAATGTTCCCTTCTCTCCACATCCTCACCAGCACTTGTTGCCCATTTTATGGATGTGGGCTATTCTTACTGGTGTAATGTGGTATCTCATTGTAGTTTTGATTTGCATTTCCCTTATTGCTAGTGACATTGAGCAATTTTTCATGTGCCTGTTGACCATTGGTATTTCCTCTTTGGAGAAGTGTCTTTTTAGTTCTTCTCCCCATTTTTTGATTGGGTTTCTTGTTTTGCTTTTGTTCAGTTGTGTGAGTTCTTATGGATCCTCATTATTAAATCCTTATCACTCTTGTGGAGGGCAAAAATTTTTTCCCATTTGGTTGGGCTTCTTTTTGTTTTTTCTGTTGTCTCTTTTGCTGTACAGAAGCTTTTTAGTTTGATGTAGTCCCATCTGTTTGTTTTCCTTCATTTTTTTGCCAAGAATGTAAAGTTTTTAATGTGAAGTGATAGCTGATAGTCAAGGAGCCAGAAATACCTGTTAATAGCCAAATAAGTCAAACTGCATAGAGTTGTTTAATACACTATTCAAAGTCACTTTGAGCGTCTTTCTAACAATTTTATGTAATAATTATTCTTTTGGTAATGAAAAGATTAAGTTTTAGCTCATATACACTGTAGGGAGTGATTGTAAGCTTTTTGCAGAGAAGCAAAGAAAAATCTCTAAAAATGTTAAATATTAGGTTTATCGGTAACTTATTTTCTAAATTTTACATGGTGACTATGGATTAATTTTACAATAGAAAAAAGTTGATTTTTAAGGCATGATAATCTATTTATAACAGTTTCTACCAAAGCTCTAATTTAAGACTAACCTTCATCTATATAGAAATAATATATTTATTTAAAAGACTCAAACTCCTCAATGTTTGTTGGTTCCTGAAGTTTTTCTATCTAGCTCTTTCTTTCCTATCATCAAAATGTTATTAAACTTAAGAAATCTTCTAAAACAGTTACTTTTCTCTCCATAGTGAAGCCATTAAGAAATAGAACACTATTTGCACAAGGTGTAAAATAGTGAACACAACATTACTTTAAGATTGGAAGAAAATGGACATATTATTGAAATTCTGCAAATGATTTTAAAAATATTATTTTTGATACATAATTTTTCCTTACAGATGATGAAGAACGAGAGCTACAAATGGATCCTGCAGACTATGGAAAGCAACGTTTCAATGATGTCCTTTGAGCCCTAGCGAAAAACTTCATAAAACCTAAAGTGCTGTAAAATGGAATAATTTCTACTTTATTGTTTTTGACTTTTGTTGTAAAGATCAGTTGTATCCGTTGTAAAGATACATTGACATAGATTTAAGGAAAAATTTTAATGAAGAAATGTACCCATGTACATATGTGAACTTTTTCATATTGTATTATCAAAGAGACTTTTTGGTTATACAGTTGAGCCAAAAGAAAAGTAAGCAAAACTGTAATCTTTGCATTTAAAGCAAACTAATGTATATTTTACATTTTATTGAGGCTAATTCTTTCCACAAACAGACAAACAGGAAAAAATAGTAATATAGTTTATATATTACACATAACGTAACCAGTTCCAGAGTGAGAAGTTCCTCCACTGAAAAAAATGTTCACATACTAACATATTCTTGTTAACCCAACAGGAGTTCTGTTCTACTTGTCCCTCATCTTTTGCTCTTCAAGGAGTTATACCAAGGCTAATTAAATAAAGAGGGAAACCTGGACGCAAACACTGGGCAACATATGTGCAAAAACACTTCCCCACTTCTATTTTTCATGAATACTGATGTGTTCGCAGATGAGCTTTCAGCTGATGGAAAGTGGGTGGATAACATGCAAAAACCTAACAATATGTATGACTTCTTTAGTTCATGAAATTGTGAAATGCATGACTGACAATATTTTTCAAGATTCTGTCCCCTGCCCACCCTCCCCCTGCTACCATAATACAAGTATTGTGTAACTAGAACTGGCTAAAATTTTGTACTTTCAGAGTTCAAGTTGATGAGGGTATTCATTATTTAAATGCCAGATTCTGAAAGAGGTTAAATCAACTTTGATATGAATCTACAATCAGTATTTCAAATCTTCTCTGGTAGTTTTTGTGTTCTTATTTGACTAGACTTTTTCAGAAGTACTAAGTAAAAAGTTTTAACAAATTTTTATTAATGCACAGATGAATAGAAGTACAGTGAGGTCTACAGCATTTTATTAAAATAGCTTAAAAGTTTGTAATAAAGATGAAGAATCTTTGTAATTACTTAATATATTAGTGAAGAACCCATAAACCTCATATTTGTTTGACTTACAAAATGAGTTTAAACCCATTTGTCTTGATACTACTTGATAGAATGCATAAACTAGCTAATTCTTTTGTTCTGATTTAAAATATTTTAAAATAGTCCCTACCTCCCCCCACAAAAGGCTTTGATCACATGGAGAAATCTGAAGTCATTAGATGTTTTTCAAAAAAGATACTGTGAGTTGTATATAAACATGAATTTTTTTCTTTTTTTACTCAGGTTCTAGTAAAAATGCAAACTTATACAGGTTAAAAAAAAAAAAAAAGCCCACACCTAGATTTTTCACTTATTAGTGGTGCAAAACTATTAGATTTTTTTTGGAAATTACTTAGTAATCAGGAAGATGCAGTGATTTACTAAAATTGTTTTTTCCACCATATCAAAGTAAGCAATTCATGCCTTTGCTAACAGTAGAGTCGGGCCTATGGTGATTAGGTATAGTATTTCACAAAATTTTTAAAAGGAGTTAAAGAGAATTGATGTCTATCTTTTGGGCATTAGGATGAGAAGGTGCATCTAAAAATTACCCCTAGTAGTACTTTATATTTAATACTGTAAAATCTTTACACAAATGAAAAAATAAAATAATCTGCCTTAGTTCATCATAAAAACAATCACTTGACTATATGGTAGCTATTACTTACACAGCAAAATTTCTTCAGTTAGCAGTCTAGACATTTTATAAACTGAAAAATCTTGGACCAATTGATAATATTTCTGACTGTATTAACATTTTAGCACTATAAAATATGTGAATCTCTTAAAATTCTGACATTCTACAGTCTGTATTAGACATGCTGATTTTATAATGTTTTACTTCTGCCTTAAGATTTAGTTTTTTTAAATGTATTTTTGCCCTGAATTAAGTGTTAATTTGATGGAAAATGCTTTTAAAATCATCACATACTGGGTTCTAATAAATTAAAAATTAAACTTGTTTCAACTTTTCTGCTGATTCTACTATATCTATATCTATACATACCTGTGTATATATACACATATATATGCACACATACACCTATCACCTTTATGTGATACAAATTGTTACATTTCAAACTAAAATTTAGAGCAAATCTAGAATTTATTTTAAACTAAACTAAAATGGCAGAAATTTTTACACTAGGGCTTACTATGTGCCCAGCATTATTCCATGTTACTAAGAGTACTGCATTGATAATGGACCAGGTTTCTGTTCTCATGGTGTTTACGTTCCTAATGGGAGCAGTCAGGCAATAGACAAGTAAAACATGAACTAGCTAATTTAAAATAGGGATGAGTTATTAAAAATAAGAATTTGAATATTCTAATCTCTGAGATCCCAAGTAATACTACAGTTGTGTGGTTAGGATATTGTGAACAAAGAGAGAAATGAAATTGAAGAGTATAAATAGGTTTAGAAAGGGAAAACCTAGTAAGTTCAGATCCACAAAAGAATATAAAATAGACATGGCAGGTGGCTCCAGTGAAAATGTGAATAGGATTTCAAAAACATTTCTAAAATATCTCCCTTTATTTTCAGAAAATCTTATGATTATGTGCTTTTTTGACTTCTCACTTGATTAATCTTAATTATAATACAAAATTTGCTAGATTATGAGGATAAAAAATGTTTTAAAAAAATTCTGAAGGAGAGCGTTACTTTCCACAATGACTGATGTTGGAAACTTTGGTTCTTTCATATGTCTGACTTCATGACTCCAATAAAATACTACTTTATCCGATGTCTAGATTATTGAGTTTCAACATCAAATCGAGCCATGAACATTCAGTCCCATTTCTTTTTTTTTTTTTTTAGACTAGGTCTTGCTATTTTTGCCTGTGGAACCGCAGGCTCAAGCAGTCCCCAGCCTCAGCTTCCCAGGTAGCTGGGATTACAGGCGCGCACCACCATGCCCAGCTATTTTTTGGGGACTAGGTCCCGGAACTTGAAACACAATCCCTGGCCCGGGCCGCGGCTTCCTAGGCTGCCACTTACAGGCATGTGCCACCATGCCTGTCCTCAGTTCCATTTCTAAGACTCTCTTCCAGTTTCCAAGTGAAAATGCAACCAACTATTCCTAAAAGAGAAATTTAGTGGTCCTGGCTATGTAAAGGACAAGAATCTCTTGAATTTGAGGATAGTTGAAACAAGGACTTAAATGCTGCCAACTGTCACAAAACCTCTTATTTCTACTTCATTCTACTCACTATTACCTTCATTCTCTCAACCTACTCCCCCTTCCACCCCCTTAATGGTCTAACTAAAACTTCTAGCACATCTTATTTTTTTCAGTTTTGCCACCTGATAGGGGCTGCTCCTCTTTAGTTTCACTTCAAAAAATCTGAAGGAAGGCTTTTGCTTTTGCCTCTGATTAAGTAACTTGACTAACCCTCCTGGATTAAAGCAACTATATTAAACTGGACAAAATATGTGAAGCAACTTTTCAGACAGTATGACATTTCTGAAAGAACAATTTAAGCAGTTGAGCTCTACAATCATACAGCTTCCTTGAGAGTAAAGAGGCTGAAGTGCTGAATACAGAAGAGAGAGATCATACTGGGAAGCAACTGAAGTAGTTGGACCTATGGGATCCCATCAGAGAAAAGGGTCCTCATCAAAGGTGAATGTACAAGTCCATGACAGATGGATGGGCTGTATATAATCAGAGCAAGACCTCTTCATATTTATCCAGTAACAGTTGCTACAGAATGGAACAAAGATGCCAGAGGCCAGGAAGTTTTGGCATAAATGCAGTGCTAAGGGATACTGGGTTGCTTAGTCACTAAGGTGGAAGATGTTGGCATTCAAACACTAGAAAGTTTGCTTCTTAGGAGTAAAGACCACTTCCTAGAGTAAGACCTGTAAAGTTGCTCTGCTAAACTCAGATAAAATTGACAGGGGAAACAGAGCTCTGCTAAATTAAAATTTATGAAACGCCTTTAGCTTTCCATAGCTATGAATTAACAAAGCATAAAACCAAGTCTATAGTAACAACATTACCACTCAGTAATTGAAGTAGTTATGTGTTGTTTAACAAATAACTGTTATTCAGTCAACAAATGCAGTGTGACAATATTCCCAATAGACTATCTACCCATATAATATAGATGTATAATAGAGCATGTGGTTCTATTCTCCCATCCAGGTACTAACCAGGCCCGACCCTGCTTAGCTTCCAAGATCAGACAAGATCGGGCGCGTTCAGGGTGGTATGGCCGTAGACATGTGGTTCTATTCTATGAAACTTACATAACAGATCATCTGAAAAATTTCTCAGAATGTATCACCATCATTAAGCAATACATGAATTATCTGCTAAAATAAGAATTGTCACTTTTCAGAGGATGCTAATAGGATTCAGAATATCTGCGTATATACAATGTACATTCAATTATGAAAATGATGAGACATAAAAAGACAAAATGATATTTTTGAAAACTGAAATGGTCTTTGTTATATTGTTATTTAATAATGCAGGTATTATAAATTAAGACTATTGAAAGAATTAATGAATGAACGAAAAATAGAAACTCAACAAAGAAATGAATTATAACAATTCAAGAGCTGCAAAATAACTGAAATGATTAATCATTGCAAAGTTCGGTAGTAGACTGCAAGTCAGTAGAGTGAACTTGTACACACATGGGAGTATTAGTTCTATAAGAATTTGGTGGTGGTGCATACCTGTAAGCAGCAGCCTAGGAAGCCATAGCCCGGGCCAGGGATTGTGGTTCAAGTCCCGCTGGGGGCACATAGTGAGACCTAGTCCCCAAAAAATAGCTGGGCATGGTGGTGCGCGCCTGTAATCCCAGCTACCTTGGGAAGCTGAGGCTGGGGATTGCTTGAGTCTGGTAACCCAGGCAACGTGAGCCTGCGGTTCCACAGGCAAAAAAAGCAAGACCTAGTCTCAAAAAAAAAAAAAAAAAAAAAAAAAAAAAAAAAAAAAAAAAAAAAGAAAAGAAAAGAATTTGGAGATAGAGAATTGAACTGTTCAGAGACCCAGAAATCTAGATTTGAGCCTCATTCTTCAAATGTCAGTTGAGTTCTCAAAATGCTGTCTACCCTACTCCTTAATATATAAGCCTAAAGAGTCCACTGTGAAAGAAGAGTGACAATTCTTTCAAACACTACTTGATATGTGAAGAGAACTGTTCTATGTACTGATGATAAAGCAGCAACAAAAGTCCCCATCTTCATGAAACTTAAATGCTGAGAATTTTTTTCAATAGTTATTATATACTAGGTAGAGAAAAGTAAATCAGAATGAAGGAGTGGTGATGGTATACTGCTGTTTATTTTTAAAAATTATTATATAGTGCTATTTGAGATAGAATGATCAGCAAGTGCCTGGTTGAAGGGGTGATGTGAGAACGATCCATGTGAAATATTCTGTGCAACATTATACAACAAAAATATACAAACCACCTTTGTAATTTTAACTTTCTAGGATTCATAGTTTAAAAACCGTGATAATTTGATATTTAACCAATATATTAAAAATATTACTTGATATGTAGTTAATATGGATTACTGCTGAGAAATTTGTTTTTGTACTAAATTTTAAATTAGTATTTATATTTATAGTGTATCAATTTGTACACTAAATTTTCATTAGAAGTATTTGATTGGTATTTAGCGTTCATAAAATTTATTGTTGACTGGGCACGGTAGGGCGTGATTGTAAGCGACAGCTTATGGAGTCGCAGCGGGGTCTGGAGATCATGGTTCGAGACCTCCCCAGAACAACACAGCAAGACCTAGTCCCCAAAAATAGCTGGGCATGGTGGCACATGCCTGTAATCCTAGATACCTAGGAAGCTGAGGCTGGGGATTGCTTGAGTCCGTGGTACCACGGGCAATGTGAGCCTGCGGTTCCACAGGCAAAAAAATAGCGAGACCTAGTCTCAAAAAAAAAAAAAAAGAAAAAAAGCAGGGCATGGTGGAGCATGCCTGTAAGCGGCAGCCTAGGAAGCCACCGACGGGACCAAGGATCGTGGTTCAAGTCCTGCAGGGCGCACATAGTGAGACCTAGTTCCAAAAAAAGAGCTGGGCCTGGTGGTGTGTGCCTGTAATCCCAGCTACCTGGAAAGCTGAGGCCGGGGATTGCTTGAGTGTGTGGTATCCCGGGCAATGTGAGCCTGCAGTTCCACAGGCAAAAATAGCGATACCGAGTCTCAAAAAAAAAAAAAAATTATTGTTAAATAAGTATATTTAGATATGTTCCAAGCATACTTAAAAGTCTAATAGCAAAATCAGGTATTGCAGAATGTCCAATGACTTTTACTTAGGGGAGTTTTAGATTTATAGTAAGATTGAAGAGAAAGTATGGAAACACAACAGAATAGTTTCACTGTCCTGAAAACCCCTTGTCTTCCATTTATTTGTCTTTCCTTACCCTTAAACCCTGGCAATCATTGATCTTATTACTGTCTCTAAAGTTTTGCTTTTTCTAGAAAGTTACATTTGTTATAATATAGTATGCAACCTTTCCAGATTGGCTCCTTTCACTTTGTAATGTTATTTAATATTCCCCAGTGTCTTTTCATGGCTTGATACCTCAGTTCCTTTTAGCTAAATGATACTCCATTATGAATAAAGCTGCTATAAACATTCATTTTAGGTTTTGTATGGACATAAAATTTCAACTTTTGGGTAAATACCAAATGAATTTTGTATTATAGCAAAGTACACATAAAACTGTACATTTACATTTAAACCGTACAACTGAGTAACATTAAGTACATTCACAATGTTGTGTAACCATCACCACTATCTAGTGGTTCTTCATCAGTTCAAATAAAAGACTTATTAAAGTTACTCAAGTATTAAATTTAAATTAATTAAAATTAAAAGTGAAAAGTAAGTTCCTCAGTCACATCTTAGCCACACTGAGTGGCTATAGAATGACCCAGGTCTAGGGGGAGAGAATTAAGGCACAGGGAACAACAAATACAAAAGTCTTTTTTAATTTTAATTTTTTTTTAGAGACTAAGTCTCACAATGTTGCCCAGGGTTGTGTCGAACCTGCAGACTGAAGTGATTCCTAGCCTCAGTCTCTCACGTAGCTGGGATTACAGGTGCACACCACCACTCCTGGCTCAAATGCAAAACTCAGTGCAGGAATACACTCTCCCAAAGGACAGTTACCCAGCATGAATGGAGTCTAAAAAGCAAGAGGCACAGATTGTAGTTAGCATGATAGCCAAGAGTCAGTGAATGTAGGGCCTTGTATAGTAAGTAAATACTGGAGTTCAAATGATGGGGTTTAGTATATGAAATTCTTGGGTTCCTCTGAAAGAATTCAGCAGCTGTTCCAACACACCAGCGCGTGGCAGGTTTACTGAGGTGAGAACAGGGAAAGATGGGCAGTGGCAATAGCTGCCACTTTGGAGTTAAGAAAGGACACCTGCATGGACACAGATGGGCAGTCTTAAAACAACCTCTTTAAAGAACAAGAGGTGAGTATTCCCTTATAATATTCTTTGATGGAATTATTATGGAAATTATTCACCCTGAGGTCAAGTTGTGTTGGTCTCCAAGATCCATTATCCTCTCTGCCCTCTCCTCTAGTTAATCTTATCTGACCCCTCTTTAGATTCCTGGAACCTTCCATAGCTGGTTAAGATTTATTAATTGTCCTTACCACCACCTCTGATGTCTGTTCCTGCAATATATTATATCCTAAACTTTTCCACGCTAAGCTTTCATCAGTAAATAAAACTTTATTTTTTATTTATTTTTTAAGTGACTAGGTCTCGCTATGTTGCCCAGGGTTGTCTCGAACCTGCGAACTCAAGTGATCCCTAGCCTCAGCCTCCCAGGTAACTGGGATTACAGGCGCACACCACCACACCCGGATAGTTTTTATATTAAAGGTGATGGAAAATTGAAATTTCAAATATTCTGATTGCTATGTCTTCTTCAAAATATTGGAGAGTCAGGAATAAAACATGAAAAATTTAAGGTTTTTATAGTATTCTAGGTGAGAAATGATGGTACTTGAACTAGGAGATAGCTAATTTGGATTCAGGATATATCTTGAAGGTTAAATATACTGGATGTTAGAAATGAGAATAATTGCATTCTGCAAAATGGAGAACACTAAGAAGCTAAGAGTTCTGTTTTTTGCATATTAAGTTTCAGATGGTCATTGCCATCAAATGATTGAAATATTGGGGCAAAATGACAGGTATGATATTTCAATATATATTACTTTGGTGTTGCAATGAGGAATAAAAATAACTCAGAGATAGAATACTAAGTATAGATATGGATTATGAAGAATATCAGCCTTCTATATCAGGTAAAAAGGTAAATATATTACGTATATTTTGAAATAGGGTCTATTGAAAGATCCAACATACATTGTGTTACTTACTGAACATCCTTTCATTAATGTTTTTATATATCAATAGTTTTGAATAGTTACAATGCATGCATACCACTAGATTTTTGTATTATATTTTTCCTTGTGGCTACTGTTTTGTATCTAAACACACACTTCTTTATGAAGTTCATATTTTTGATCCTTATTTTAAAATCTTGGAAAGGGTTGTTACTAAAATTTTTTTGTTGTTGTTTGTTTTGAGACTAGGTCTCACTATGTTGCTCGGGGTACCAGGGACTCAAGCGATACCCAGCCTCAGCCTCCCAGGTAGCTGGGATTACAGGTGCGCGCCAGCTATTTTTTTGGGACTAGGTCTTGCTACGTTGCCCTGGGCAGGTCTCGAACCCGCAGACTCAAGCAAGGAAAACACCTAGCTGAGTACTTTCCATAAATAATCTCACTTGATCTTCACAATACACTGACAGTGCAGAAGAGTCTAGCAGAAAGAGCCCATTTACTCTGACTAAAGTGAAAAACAGAACCAAGAGTTATCCTTTGTGAAAAAATGGTGTTAAATGTTAAATAAACTGCAAGAACATTTAGGTTTATCACCAGCATCCTTTCTAAATTTAGCATCCAATAGTAACATAGTTATAAGAGGCTGTAGTATGTGGGGTATTGTGCATAAAGAGAGCTCTAGATCTGGTTGTGTATCTTACCAGCTGATTGTAACTATCTTCGGATAATAGCTAAGTTTTGTTTCTCCCCATTCCACTTTTTAAATGTAATTTTAGTCTTAGTGGGTGGGGACTGTGTAGTCTAATCTATTTTACTTTCCTCACAGGATTGTTGGAAAGTATATATAAGTGCTTTGTGAGTGGGACATTTTAAGTTTGGGGAGAGTCAAGGGTTTGAAATAATTATTACTCAGATCTATTTCAGAGATAGGTCCAAATTTTACTTGATTTAAAAGTCACTTTATTAGTTGGGTTAACTGTTTGGTTTATGTTCTATTGGTTTATGTTCTATTACTTTTCATGATCAGTCATTGTTTATTTCTAATTACCTTTTAAGGAATGTTATTTTGTGACCTGTTATGCACGCTGTAGACCATGTAGACTCTCACTAACTCGAATTCAGAGCATTTTTTGCACAGGAAGCTGTAGGGCACATAAGAACTGTTGATAGGATCTGTAATATTAAAACTTTCCGAAGACCACCCACCTGGCTTCACACTGACAAAGAACCAAATTCACAAGAGTTCTGTGCTTGCTTCTTAGACTCTTTCTGCTTCCTTCCCCCAAATTACTCTATGCCAGGTGCCCAGAATTACTTCTCCAATTGATCAATGAAATCTCCTCTGGATTTTTCCATCTTTGCCCAGTTTATCTAGGCGTTCTTCCTTTGTAAAAGCAAGTCTTCCTTCATATTCGCACTTCGAAGTCAAATCCACGAAAGCCTTCTGCGATCCTCGCACACCTCTCATGTGCGCTTACAACTCCTGGTCATTTTGCCATTCAGTATTTAAATTACCTTCAAAAGACTGTGAACTCTCGTAAGGGCAGGGTCCTTGTCTACCTGTTCACCTTTGTATCCCTAGCATCCAGTATGTTGTTCACGCGTGGTTTTCCGATAAATATCCTCGATCGAAGTATGAGGGTGGTGCAGAGTTTCAGTCAACAGACAATTCTCTCGCCCCGCTACTAGGCTGAGTTTTTTTGATGCTCCACTTAGGACTGGATGTTCAGGACTGACACATTTCCAGTCCGTGAGGCTGACCGCTGCTTGGACCCAGGCCTGTACAGGTCAGGAACCCGTCTGTCTGAGAGGTAAGACTTCCCGGCCGCCGCCGACTGCATGTGGTGGACTCGAAGAGCGTGGGTTTGTATAGCAGAACCAAGAGCAACTGCTTTGCCGCCCTCAAGACACGGTGCTGGAAAGAAGTCCTCTAAGGGTCACCGGGATCCCAGGAGAGACGAGTAACTCGCGCTGACTCGGCCACGGCCGCGGGGTCCACACACACCTCTCGGAGCGCGCCAAGCAGTTAGTCCCACCCAGAGCGCATTCAACTCCACCCACCTGGCGCGCCCGGGTCCCGAAACCCAGGCAGCCAGGATGCGAGGCGCATTCCTAGCCCCGCCTCCGGGACGAGGGCGCACTCCCCCTCCCAGCTCCGCCTTAGCGGTTCCGTTAGCAGTGGGAGGAAAAACCGACCTTCGGGTCCCCGCCTCTCCACTCTCAACGCTTCACTCCCTACTCCCCCTGCGACCACTACACAGTCAGCTACGGAGGCTCCTTAAGTACAAACATCCCCTGGGTCTGGCGTATCCTGATAGGGTTTTTGTCCTTGTTATTCCATCCCGTCCGAAGGCCCTGCGTTCAATTTTTGTAAGGCATTCCAGTTCACAAGTGTCTCCCGGCGTCAGGAACTCCAACGCTCTTCACGGAAGTGAAAGTTGTCTTGTCTTGTTTTGTTTCTTTTTGATCGCTGTAGCTGCCCGCATTCCTTCCCTCCCACCTCGCGGAATTGTGGCGGGAGGGGGAGGAGGAAGTCACAGCGCTTGCGCGGAGAGGCCGCTTTCCATCCGGGTCCCTGTCCGTGCGGTGCAGCAGGTCGGTAGGCGGGAAATGGCGACTGGCTAAAGGAGCTGGTTCTGTTGCTGCTGCGGGCTAAGCGGGAAAGACACCACACATTGCGCAGTCCGGAGCATCGCCGGAGCCTGAGGACACTTTCTCTGTCGTCACAGTTAGGTAATCCCCCTCGTGCAGACGCTGCCGCTGCTCCTAACCTTAGTCCTCCTCCTCTTCCAGGGCCGTCTGCCGGGATCTCCTCCCCTTCTCAACCGGGCTCTCCAGCGGCTCTGGCGCCGAGGTAGGCATGCACGATTGGCGCCTTGGACGTCCGCTGTGTGTAGCCGCTCTTTCCTGGACTTTCCCCTAAGAACAGAAAGGGAGCTCACTTCCCGCCAGCTTCAGCTCTTAGGCTGCGGCCTGTGTTGTGATTTCTGGGGTTAGATTTCACTTTGCTACCCACCCCCACCCCGATCTCACGTTCCTATTCCCAAATCCTGTGGTCTCTCGGGGCAGTTGGGTTCGATCAGCTTTTCTAACCTTGGTTAACCTAATGTTTTAGCTATTTCATTCTTGTCAGTACCATGTTTCTCAGGGGGGGCGTTGCTCTTAATTTTTATAAACAGTTTTGAGGATCTGGAAGAAGAGGTTTCACTAAGTTTGGTTTATTTCCTGTGCTGTTAAAATGTTGAGTTGACATTGTTACTTACTCGAATCAAGAGTGGTAGTAAAGAAGTCATGTGGAAGGCCTCGGATCTCTGGTTTCTTTAGTCATCGATTAGGAGTGATTCGTATGGTCTGTAGTATTCTACGCTTTCTTTGAGTGTTAAATGCCTGTATGGATGTTTACTTTTGCATTCTTGACTAGGATTCCGTGGTAAATAATTGCATAAGTAAATCGTGTTTATTTACTTTTCACCCTAGTGGCGGCTGCTTGTGTGAATGATGTTAAACACTTCAGAGTACCTTAAGGGAGCCTAAGGAGGAGATAGTGCTCGTAAACTGCCCCAAGATCCTGAAATGAAATGTACTCAGTAGTTGTTCCTCCAAGGCAGGGATCTTCCTAGTGCTAATAAACAGTGCCAAGATGATTTGTGTACGTGGGTTATACAAATTAGTGGCTTGAATAACAGATTTATCTTTGTAATTTTCAGATTGTAGATTTCTTTATATACCGTGTCCCTATTCCTTGCCAAGTTTTAAATTTTCGTGTGTTCTCCAGCTGTTGTCATTACAAAAGCAAGGAAATGGCAAGTTAAGACTAGTTGTATTAAAAAAAATTTTTAAAAAGCTAGTTGTATACTAGTTTTACTGATCTGTTTTTAAAAATTGCCATCTAGTTGTGTATAAGGGGAAGCCTTCACTCCTGGTGTTTTTCAGAATTTATTTTTCAATTTTGTTTAAGTTGGTGCATTAGTTTTTTTTTTTTTAAACTAAGTTTTCCCAAAAATGTGATTAATCTTGCCTATCATTTGATTCTTATAACTGAAGCTTTCAGTTTTTTAGGTAGTTTGGAAGACTTTACTATTGTTAACATGAGAAGGATTAAATTTCAGTTATAAACAGGAACTCAGAAACATCATTGTAGTTATCATTTGGTAGGTTCCCCCCCCCAAGGTCATAAAGAAGTCAAAGCAAAATATAATTCTTAAGCTGAGTAGTCTTCTAGTCTAACATTTGAATGTCATAATTCCAGGATCAAAAGAGTAGTGGAGATGAATGCATAGGTGGTATTTGTTAAGTCTATTTAAAATATAGTGCCAAAGCAGGCCACGGAGGCTCGTGCCTGTAAGCTTCAGCCTATGAAGCTGCTAGGGCTAGGGATTGCGGTTCAAGTCCTGCTCGGGGCAACACAGCGAGACCTAGTCTCAAAAAATAGCTGGGCGTGGTGACTGCGCCTGTAATCCCAGCTACCTGGGAAGCTGAGACTTGGGATCCCTTGGGTCCGTGGTACCCCGGGCAACATGAGCCTGCGGTTCCATGAGCAAAAATAGCGAGATCTAGTCTCTAAATAAATTAAATAAATAAATAAATAAATAAATAAATAAATAAATAAATAAATAAATAAATAAATAAATAAATAATAGTGCCAAATAAATATGTGAGTTAAAGTGATGTAAAATAAATTATTGGTCTAGTGTAGATTGTATTGTAGACTTTGGGGTAACTTCTAAAGCGTTAATGTTTTTAATAAAATTTTATTTGTAGTGCGTGCTATAGCCTATGTAGACGTTATCTTACAGAATTTCCCTTGTTTTAATTAAATCAGTTTTTTTAATGCTTTTCTTAGTCTTTTTAATAAAAGCTTTTTACTAGTATATACAATAATGTTTGTAGACTTGTAGCTATGTAGATATTTCAGAGAGGATTGTATAGGAAAACCAAGTATGATCTTTTCTACATAGCATCTCTTTAGCATTTCATTTGAGTAATAATAGTGTTTTGTTTTTTTATTAAGGTTGAGAAATTAAAAGTTGGGGAAACTTTATCTTTCCCAAATTTATCTTATTAATCCCATGTTTGAGATTTCTGGTCAGTAGGTTTCTCCTCAACATATCATGTAACAGAAACCATCTAAATCTGGTTTAAAAATATCTGGGGCCTGTTTTCTCAGAAAGGATGTATTAGGTATACTCTCGAACTGTAACAACTATGGAATCATAAAATTATAGAATTAATTGCAGATTGGATTAAATGGCATTAAATTATCTCAGTTATAGGAGATTATATCAGTTATAGGAGACTGGTTTGGATAGTGCAATGAAGATTAAAGCGGTTTGTTAGAATTTGAAATAACTAATATTTAGTTCTATGCATTAGTTTCCTAGTTATTGTGAAAGCATAAAGGACTTTAAGTTATAAATATCATATATGCTGAGAGGACCTACATATGATATATGGGCTAAGTAGTTCTTTTGGGTAGGTTAAAAAGTTACTTTGCTCTTAACTAGATGTCATTCTACTTGGAAGATCAGAAGATTTAACAGATATAGTGACTTACATTAAAGCCATACATTTGCACGGTGGCTCGTGCTTGTAAGCTTCAGCCTATGAAGCGGCCGGGGCTAGGGATCGCGGTTCGAGTCCCGCCTGGGGCCCTTAGCGAGACCTAGTTCCAAAAAAATAGCTGGGCGTGGTGGCACGCGCCTGTCATCCCAGCTGCCTGGGAAGCTGAGGCTGGGGATTGCTTGAGTCTGGGGTACCCCGGGCAACAAGAGCCTGCGGTTCCACGGGCAAAAATAGCAAGACCTAGTCTCAAAAAAAACAAAAACAACAACAAAAAAAACATACATTTGCAGTTTTAGTTTCTACTTGACATTTGCCATGAGGCATATATTTAAGCCAGGCATATGTCACTACTGATTGCATAACTACATTAATTTTTAATTTAAATTGTTACAATTTAATTTACATTGCATATGGTATAATTTAGGAATTGCCAGTGCCAAATTTTGACTCTTGGTGCATTAAATGGAATTCTTTTTAAAATTGTTTAAAATCACATTCTCTGGAGGAGAAACTAAAAACATTGTTTATTAATGATACCAGCACAGATGACTTTATAAAATAAACTTGCTGATACCGTAAAACAGGTGATGGTTCAGAGGCGATGTGAATGTAGAGGTTATGTTTTACACTGTGATCAGGTGTATTGTGTTGTCTTGGGGAGAAAGGCATGGTGGAGGTAGAGTCCACTTATGAGAAGCTTCTTCACCTTTGGGAATCTTGTGACTGACAGTAATGAAGGGTGAGACTAAGTCTGCTTCAAAGAAGAATTGTAAGATTGATGACAAATGACAAATATGGTTTATAGATTCAGCCAGCTTTTTGTTTATGCCTTTTATGGGTCCTCCAGTTAGTAGGACATTTTTTAGAAAAAGTATAAAGGGAAACACTAAAATGCCATTTGAAAAAAGGTGTTGTAAAATATTTATGTAAAAAGTCTAACTTTAGTATAGTTATAATCCAATATTTTGTGATAGTCATAGACTCTGCTGTGTTAAGATTGTAGAAAAGGAAATATGTCTAACTTAAACATGAATCATTAGTAGTGTTTTGACTTGAGGTTCTTGCAATAAGGTTTTCATAATTATAATTTTAGAGCAAAGAAGGGTGTTGACTACTTTGAGAAAAGAACCATGAAACGTACTAAAAGGCTCTTGAATACTTCAGAAATAATCGGGTTTAATGCTTAGTAGAAGTGACATACAGTTTAAGGAGAATGACTTCTTTGGACTAAATATGTCTATAGTTCTAAGAATAGTTTCTAAGAATACATAGTTTTCTTTCTTTGGACTAAATACTTCTATCCTAAGAAATTGGAAATTAAAAAAATAGACATTGCTAGGAATATTTAAGGGAAGGATTAAGACCCTATTAGCTGAATAATGTCATCATTTAAGTTTCTAATGTAGCCAGTTAGGGTAATTTTTAGGAATTTAAAAATGGGTTCTTTGTTGTTTTTTAATATCCTCAAAGGCTGATTTATTGTATAAGAAAAGGAAAGGAGAAAGTGCCTGCATAGACACAGGCAGCAAAACTGTGAGAAGGCTGCTCAAAACTGTTTTGTTAAGAATATATTGTTAGAGAAAAGTATCCAGAACACGTGTCTTTATAGTTGAGAAAAAACTATTACTACTTTTATTACTTATTTTAGTAGTAATTGCTTTACTCCTGGTATTCCCCACATATGATTATCCTATTGAGTTGAAGATGATTATTCTCTCACTAACCTTACAGGTAATCCTGTATCATTTTATTAAATAAGGATAAGTATATAATCCTTTAATTTTCTGATGTACTGATAAAAAATTACTTGAGATAGACACACACAAAATCGTATTTCAAACAATCACACATTTTCTCATTTAGGAATATACCTATTTATTTCATTTTAGTAGTAGCAAATAAGAGAACTTCTTTTAGAGAATTGGTTATATCTGTTCTTTAGCTAGTAATTAAAATAAAAATTCAGAAACTTTAGACCTTTCTTATATTCAGTTTATCCCAACCATAATGATTAATTTTTCCTGGGAAGGTGGTGATAAGAATAATGGGAAATCATTTCATATCTGCAATACAGGTTTGTCTTGGGTGAAGGACATTTTGATATTTTACTTTGTAATTTAAAAAAATTTTAGTTATCACTTTCTTTTTTGTCATGTGTAAATTTTGTTTACAGAAAATAGTTAAAACAATTTCCAAATTATTGTTCTATTAAAACTTAGGTTAAAGAAATAGAAGTATGTCCTTAGCAGAAGAACATACTATCTCATTCTGTTCATAACAGATGATGACTTTGCCCTAATATTTCTCCTGAGGACATAGATGTTTTCAAGTTGGGGTGCTAGTACTATTTTAAAACATGTATTTTAGTCACTGTCTTAAGTATTTTCAGTGATCAACAACTGAATAATGCCATCTTTAAAAAAATCTTATTTTCATACTTTCTAGTCATCAATCTAACCGCCCATATGTTTTATTTCTCTAGAAAAAAGTAATGGGTGATAGTTTCGGGGTGGGGGGGGGAAATCTCCAATCCTTGCTCATTGGAGAAAGCTTTAAAGGGAAAAACGATAATTTTTATCAACCTAACTTAGCAGCTCTTTTTTGTATACTTCCTAATTGTTTGCAGAATTTTTAATGCAGTTTATTTAGTATTTCTGAAGAATCTTGTATTAGCTAATACAAAAGTCATATATCAAAAGTAATAAAGGCAAAAAAAAGGCCAGCTGTCTTTATCACATACTTTATTAGAATGGGTTCAGTGAAAAGAATCTTCTGTCTTGATGTTTTAGCTGGTACTCCTCTACTCTTTTTTTGGGGGGGGGGTTTGACTCCGTCTCACTGTTTTTGCCCGTGGAACCACAGGCTCTCGTTGCCTGGGGTACCACCGATTCGAGCAGTCCCCAACCTCAGCTTCCCAGGTAGCTGGGAATTATAGGCGTGCACCACCATGTCCAGCTCTTTTTTTGGAAGTAGGTCTCACTAGCCCCGACCGCTTCATAGGCTGAAGCTTGCTGGCACGAGCCACCATGCCCAGCTACTCTTTCTTCTAAATAATTGACTTTTGACTTATTAGGGGACAAGTAGGAGGAATAGAGAAATCTCTTCTTTTCTGAAGTCATTTAATGAAAGTTTAGGGAGGTAATAGTGGAGAGTGAAAGTAGACAGTAAATACCTGAATACCTCAGATTAGTCTAGAAATACAGGTGTTGGAAACTTGCTGACGTCATTTAGTGTTAAGCAAAACAGTAATTTTTAGCTTTTTCTTTATGAACGTAAGGTTTAATATAAATTTAGTAGTCATAACATTTTTAGTAGACTACAAATTAACAATCCATAGGAATTTCAAGCTAGAGGAAACTGAAGTCATCTAGCCCAGTAATTGTTTTATTAATGATGAGCCATTCTGAAGACTTTATAACGTAGTAAATGTTGTCATAATTAGAGTCATGTGGGATAAATTGTGATAGGAGACTGAAGACAGTTGAGATTAATGACTCACTCTCATTTTACCTTTTTTTTTTTAAGGTAAAATTTATATACTGTGAATGCATAAGTCTGATATCCTATAACTACGTTAGCTGTTGAGAAAATGAAGTGTGAGAATGATTCTATGACTTCTTCACTATCACATCTAAATAAAGATAGATTGAGAAACTGATACCTTTTAAACTCCTTTTATAATTCCCTCATCAGCCTGTTCCAGAACCATGCATGCATGTATTCTTTATGTAGTCAACTTATAATTTACATATACCTAAAATTTATGGAAAAACCTAAATTTTATTCCTTTAAAGTTTGATTTGTGACCTCTTTACAAAGTATTTATAGCTATTACTCTCTTTTTGTTTCCTTCTTTCTTCACTAAGAAGCTTTTGTTTGGAAGAATGACTGTTGGGACAGTCCTAGATAACATTGGGCTATTTTGTTGTTTTGATGGAGGTTTGTATACTGCAGACCTGAATGGAAAATTATCAACTGCACTTATGCTTTTATCACTATTACAGGTTTTTGTTTTGTTTTGACACAAGGCAATTTGCAAACATAATTGTTTGCCTCAAGTATTGCTTGGGATCAGGGATTTTGTGAAGAGGAAGGAAATGTTACAAGGATGGAACAATTTCAGTTTTTTTAAGGCCCATTTTTGTGAGCAAGGATTGGTTACTATAGTGAGAATTGTTTGTTTCATTGATAAAGTTGTTTCCTTCATTTTCTATTCTCTGCAGAAAATGAGAAAAATTATGTTTCAACTAACAAAGATTGAGTTATCTTGTATGCCAAGTTAATGGAGTTAGAGATAAGATCTCTGCCTTCAAGACTCAATCTAGTATAGTTAAAACTATATTAACACGTTGTTTCAGTGTAACTCGTTAAGAACTAAAGTGGAATAATCCCAGTTTTACACAGACTTGGGATATAGAAGTGGCTACTTACTGGGTTGCATGATACTTCAGCTGAACTTTAAATGAGAATATTTAATTGAAAAGAATGAGATAAAGAGCAGAAACAGGACACAGTTTCATGTGAGCAGGAAACTGTTATTACTGGAATGCAAAGAGTGAAGTAGCAAATAGTAATTATATGTAACTATTGTCCCATAAAGCTATCTGGATCTAGAGCTTTTTCTACTGCATGCTTTTTCTATGATTTCGGTTGTGTTTTTTTTTTTAAAATAGATGCTGGACTAATCAGGTTATTTATACTGCTGTGAATTTTGATAGTTCGTATTTTTTGAGTAATTTGACCGTTTTATCTAAGTTATTGGATGTGTATCAAGTATTACGCCATTATTTTTCTTTTGGTTTCTCAGATGAATAGTGATGCTAACTTTTTCATACTGGATGTTGGTAGCTTGTATCTTCTCACCTTTGTTTCTCAGTCAATTTACTGACTTTTTTTTTTTTTAAGTCTACCTCTTTGGTTTCATTGAATTTTTTTGTTTTTAACGTCGTAGATTTTTCATTCTGTTCACTGCTTTCTTTCCATAGTGTTTCCATTGTGTTTTTCTCCCACCCACCCCAATCCCCTTTTTTTGTGCCTTGCAATATTTTATTCATTGCTGGATAACCTGACTAGGACAAAGAATGGACCTGTTGCTCCTTCTCTAGCCTTAAGGAAGGAAGGAAGGAAGGATCTGATAGGGGGTGGATTTTTTCATTAGTAAAGGCTGCTGACCTTTTCCAGCCCAGTACCACAGAGGACTCTTCCTTCAGCCTCATGTACCCATATAGTGAGCATCTGGTAGAGGTGTGTGGCAAAGGTCCTGCAAATAAATTTTAATTTCTCTTGTGTCTAAACTTCCCATAAGCACATGCTTAAATGCTAGCTCACTTTGCCCTTAAGAGTTTATTAACAATTTTAGATTAATTATTTGTGCCTGTTTTTATGGCACCATTCTCTCTTTCCTGGCTCTGCCACAGGTGAACTAAGACTGACATCCTGTATCTTGACTTTTCTTAAATTTTTGCCGTGAGTTGTTAGCGCTAGTGGATAAGCAAGTTTTATTTTATGGTTTATCTGTATTTTTCCTCATTGCTAGGCTAATAAAAATGTTCTTCCAGCTTTCTCTTGCATAGTCAGAACCCAATTAATGTGTAATAATGGATCTTTTAGACAAAACCCCAGTTAGTCATAGGAACCTTCCTATCTTTCTTAGAACTGTAGTTTGTAATTCTGTGTCTTATTTGACCTATGGTTGCTTGGTATAGCCTTCCTTGTTTGCTCCCTCTCTTAGACCTAAGGATAGACTAAATTATCAAATTGGCTAGATGAAGAAAGAAAGAATTCCCTAAGTGACTGTAGGTTGCTTTTTCCTCTTCCCTCAATACTGGTTTCCCCAAAACTACCGTGTGGTCAGTTTTTCCTCTAAATTTTTGTTGTCTTTTTTTCTCTAAAGTTTTTTTGTCTTTTTTCCCAGAACATCTCTTTCTCCCAAACCTGCTTATCCTTGAATTTCCTGTTATGAAATACCTGGGAAAAAAACAGGTATATTTTCATTTTTTTCTAATATTCAAAATTTAGACAAAATATTACTGTCCTTTGTATTTATTACAATCCATCATCTTTTTGGTTTACAGGTTAAGTCCTTTCTTTTATAAGAAGGCACATAAGTTTTTAATCTGATCCCTTTTCCAAAAAAATCCTTTTCATATGTCCCCATTGTATTCTCTTTTTATTGTGGTTTTTTAAAAAAGGAAAAAGTAATAGATTTTGTTTTCCTATTTTAGAGCTCCCTTCTCTCAACCTATTGGAAACCTTTATCTTATATTGTCTTTGAAAAAGGGATGTAAAGTTTTTTTCTATGTTGTTATTGTGGTAAAATACATTTTAACATAAAATTTGCCATATTAGCCATTTTAAAATGTATAGCTTAGTGGTATTAAGTACATTCTTCTTGAGCAACCATTACCACTCTACATTTCCAGAACTTTATCATCTTCTAAAACCATAACTCCATATATATTAAACAGCCATATTTTCCTTCTTTCTGGACCCTGTGCCTAGAATATTAGGAACAATAGTATTGTACCTAAAACAACCACCTTTTCCTCCTTATTGAACCCTGGTAATGATCTGCTTTTATCTCTGTGAATTTGACTACTCTAGGTACTGCATATAAATGAAACCATACAGTATTTGTCTTTTCATAACTGACTTTTTTTTTCCTTTGCCTTGTTAAGTGTCATCTACATTGTAACACAACATTCTTTTTTAAGGCTGAACATTTCAGGCCGGGCACAGTGGCTAGTGCCTGTAAGCTTCTGCTATGAAGCTAGGGCGGGAGCTGGGGATTGCGATTCAAGTACCGCCTGGGGCCCATAGCGAGACCTAGTTCCAAAAAAATAGCTGGGCATGGTGGTGTGCACCTGTAATCCCAGCTACCTGGGAAGCTGAGCCTGGGAATTGCTTGAGTCCATGGTACCCCGGGCAACGAGAGCCTGGGGTTCCACGGGCAAAAATTGCGAGACCTAGTCTCAAAAAAAAAAAGGCTGAATATTTCATTTAGTGTTTATACCACATTTTGTTTATTGACTCATTTACTGATAGTTTTGCTTCTACCTTTTGACTGTAGTGAATAATGCTGCTCTCAATATAGCTCTTTTACGTATGACTCAGTTCTTTGGAGTATATACCTAAGCGGTGTAATTGCTGGATCTATGGTAATTGTTGTTTTTTTTTTTTAACTACCATACTGCCATACTGTTTTCCACAGAATGGGAAAAGTCTAAATCATTTTATATTCCCAGCAAATTTACAGGGTCCAGTTCCAGTTTCTCTACATCCTTGAAACATTGATAATAGCTTATTAGTATATGGTTTTGATTAGAATTTTCTAAATGATAGGTTTTTTACACTTGTTTCTTGACCATTTTATCATTTAAAGAGAAATGTCTATCCATATATTTTGTGTGTATTTGAATAAGGTTGCTTTTTGGTTATTGTAGTTTTTAAATATTTATATTTAAATATTTTGGATATTAACCTCTTGTGAAGATATATGATTGGATGTATTTTCTCCCATACCATGTGTTGCTTTTTCACTCTGTTGATAGTGTTCTATGACGCATAAAAGTTTTTATTTTGATATAGTCCAATTTATCTGCTTTTCCCTCCCTTTTTTGTACAGCCTGTGCTTTTGGTTTTTTAACCAAGAAATAGTTGTCAAATCAAGTATTGTGAAGTTTTCCTATAAGTTTTCTTCTTGTGTTTTGTGGTTTTAAATTGATCCCTCCCTTTTTTTTTTTGCATTTGGATATTCAGTTTTCATAGCCACATTGGTCTGTAGTTCTGGTGAATAGGTCTTGTGTTGAAATCTGTAATATGGTTTTTCCACATTGTATGAAGGGTTAGGTCTAGATTTTTCTATTCAATTACATTGTGCCTAGAAATATGCCATAGATGCTGCTCTGGCTCTGACTTCCTACTTGTAATATTGTTTCCATGAGAACTTTGATTTTGAGCTCCCTACTGCCAGTTTGTAAACACAGCTGTTTGGAGATTGTCTGACCCTATTTTAAGAGCTTGCATAACCAGGGGTTCTGCAGGAAATTCACCCATTGTAAATGACTGTTTAGAAAAAAGCAGGAATAAAAAACAAACTGTTGAAGGTAATGAGAAATTGATATTTTTTGGTTACTTGAATTAGTTAAAATTTCTTATTGATGATAAATACTATTTTTATATTGTTGGTTATTTTTATCAGAAATATCCAGAATTGTTACTTAAAACACTTCTGCCATTTCTTCAGTCATAAATGCAAACAAAGGACACTACTTTATGTTGTTGAGAAGTTTAAGTTGTTGAGAAGATTAAGTTGTTGAGAAGATTAAGTTGCTGAGATGATTAAATTGCTGAGATTAAGTGAAGTGTATTAGAAAGCACCTTGGATAGTGTTAATGCTTATATATCACTATGACCTTCCTGTGGTCAGATATAGTTAAAATAGTTATTTTTGAAAGTAGGAGGTCAAAGGATGGTTTTCTGAGGTCATCAGGTAAGGAACTTAGAAAACATGCTGTTTTGTTTTTTTTTTAACAATTTTAGGATATTTGATTAGACTGTGCCTCAGTATTCAAATAAGCATGATCATTTAAGGTTTTTTTTTAGGATTTTAGTAATAAGCAGAAAATGCAATGATATTAAATTTAACAAGTATTTATTGAAATTCTTAGGAAGTAAAGCCGGGCACGGCAGTGCGGGCCTGTAAGCTTCAGCCTACGAAGCGCGTGGGGCCAGGGATCGTGGTTCGAGTCCAACTCTGGGCATCGCGGCAACACAGCGAGACCAAGTCCCAAAAAATAGCTGGGCATGGTGGCGTGCGCGTAATCCCAGCTACGTGGGAAGCTGAGGCTGGGGATTGCTTGAGTCCGTGGTACCCAGGCAACGTGAGCCTTAGGTTCCACAGGCAAAAATAGCGAGACCTAGTTTAAAAAAAAAAAAAAATTCTTAGAAAGTATTTTAAAAATATAAATTTAGTATCATTACTTTAGAAGTTGGGGCAGAAATAATGCGAATATATAAACTCTTAAGATGAAATTGATAAACTCAAAAAGTACATAACTATCTCCTTTTAAGCATTAAAGTGAACATTTGTATTAAAACTTTGGGCTTAAAACATGGAAAAAGTATGTCAAGTTAATTTTTCCTTAAAAATTATTAGTAAGGGAATTAACTACATATTTACAGATTTCTGTTCAGAAAAAAATTGTGTTAACATTTCTAAATATCTCTATTGTGAAGTAGTCAGTTTCATGTCTGTTTTGTCATTCAGATGGATTTAGGTTTCTTTTCAACAGGAGTGCCACCAAAGAAATTTCTACTTTGGTTGGGGAGTTTGGACTAACATCTTTTCAACTTGAGGTTCTTAGTTAAAAATGAGGAAGGGACATTGGTAGGTTTTAACAAAATGGGACCTCTAGAGGTAGCTTAGAACTATGATTAGAACTTTTAGTTTTTCCTTGGTATGATTATAGTTTAAAGTTACTTTTACTTCAACTAGCAAATATTTTTTAAATTAAATAATTTGTGATATGTAAGGTTCAATCAATAATACTTTGTATCCTGCTGGTTGAAACTACCTCTCTAAAACTTTTTTTTTTTGGTATTTCTACAGGTATACTGCTAACTGTTAAAAATCTTGGCCTAGTAAATCTACTTCTAAGAAACTTAAGAGAATCAGGAACATGAGTGGAAATTTATGTACAAAGTTAAAACATTTGAGGTGATGTTAGTAAGTATAGACATTTAATTTTCCAACAGGTTAGTAATCAGACCTGGAATATTATGTAACCATTGAAAATTATGTTGTACTATTTTTAAAGAGTTTATAGTATAAAAGGGGAATAAATACGTTACACCATTTTGTATGTGATATAATTCCAAGTAAATTAAAATAAAATTACAAGCAACATACTATATATACATATATTTCAAGCCTCTCTGGTTTGAAGAATTTGTGAGCTCTTTTCATGTTTCTTTGTGTTTCTGGAGAATAATATGTACCTACTATATTTTCTTCCCATGGGTTTGATTTATTTTCTTGTTTCTTTGCTTATCTCATACTTTTTTTGATAATGTTACTCTGAATTTAGAATTTTTTTTTCTGCAGGTGTATGAGATCATTCTCCCTGCAGTATGCAGCCACTCATATCTCTGCTAGGTATTTTAATTTTTTAATTTTTCTTAGTAAATTTGACTCACCCCTGAGTATGCTTAACCTTGTGTTCAGGTAATGATTGGACTTACATTGTGCCCTAATATCTTGCATAAGACTTTTGTTTCAGCCTGTGCATCTGTATGTTGGTGCATAGACACAGTACTGCCTTTTCACATCTCTCCCACCTCTTATTTTCTACCGATTTATTTCCTTATCTTCTCTCTTCTTTTGTGAAACTGTCGAGTTGGCCAAGATTGTGTCTAACTTGGACCTTTGTTCTGCTGGTCTGCTGCCTCAGTCCAGAATGTGGGTATCCCAATAATCTCTGCAACTTCAGGCTAGTAGACCTGATAGTTTCCCTATCACAGAGATGGTCACTCATCAAAATTGTCACTTACACTGGTGACACCACTGAGTGTGGTTATTATCAAACTTTTCTAAATTGTGTCTTTTGTTTTTTAATGGTGACTTCAAAGTTGCCAGCTCTCTAAATCGGCCAAATCATCAGAATTTAGGGGTTGGAGGAACAGAGAGCACCAGACAAGAATGGCAGACTTGTAATGTCATTACCCAGAGTTGAGCAGTCTCAGATTGTGTACCCTTTACTGATTTGCAGAGTGCCAAATGGTGTTTTTCATCATTTTATCCAACTGTATGGCTGCTTTTTTGGGTAGAGGATTTGTCAACCTCTGTCTAACTTGGCCACAGTTAGAGTTCCAGGGATTTTATTTGATGTTTGTCTTACATCTTTGTCTTCTTGTACCATGCTATGTTTTGGATGCACAGGACTTAGTGGATGACAGACTTGAAATAAAAATGTAACAATTAAAAATTTTTTTTAATTAAAAAAAATCTAACAATTAGATTGATCTGTAGTCTTAGAATAGCAATCTCAGTACTATTACCATATGTGTTATTTCTGAAACTGTATGCCTTTTATTTATTCTTGTGTTCTTTTTTTACTCTTAAATAGTTGTCTTTATTTACATTGTCAGAGCATATAGCCATTGCATGGTACATACTTACCTGCTAGCCATTGTGGTGCTCATAGACAGAGGTTATTGTTTTTATTTTATTACCATTCTGATAATAGATGATCAGTATTTAAATTTTAATGAATTGAACTTCATAAAACAGAATAACTATGTCTTTAGTTTTTTAAGACCTACTTTGCATTAGTGTATTATTTCATAAAGTTTTTATAACTTTCATTTAATAGATTATGGATAGGTTGGGGCTTTAGTATTTTTTAAAAGACTTCTTTAAATGTATAAAAGTTGATTAAAAATAAGCTTTTTGAAAAGTTCACCCATGCATTGCTGTTTGGAAATTTTCTTTTTCTAGGGAGTGCTGTGCTGAAGAATAAAGGGGATTGAGAATAAATAATAAGTAAATAGAGTTATTATGGTTACTGATTCATAGTATAGATACTTTGAATGATAGATCCTTTTTAGAGTTTAATATTGACTTGTTAGGAGAAAAGGCAATACTTTTCTTGGGGTTTGCAGTTTAAAACTGATCATTTTGTGATAGAAAATAATGGTTATTTTGAACTTCTGGTGAATCCTTTGAGTTCAGGGAGTTTGTTAAGTTAATACTACATATGTAGTTTCTATATTAAAAAAACTGGGTTTCTACCTTTTCTCTGACCATTATGTTGAATCAGCAAAAGTATGTTACTAAAGTTCTCAGTGAAGACCTACCCTTTACCAGGATTTCATCTACCGTTAGTAGTTTAGAGTGCTTATGTCGAATTTGACTTTTCTGTGAATGTCATTGTTGTGAATAGCTTTATTGTTCACTGCACTTTTTAGTTTTTTTCTAATAATCTTCTTTTTGAACCTCAAGGTGGTCAGGTAAGATATATAGTCATTACCAGCTGACAAAAATGCAATAAAGCTATAATTGAAGTGGGATTTGAATTTGCATCTTGTAATTCATAGTTTAGTACTTTTCATATTCTACTTCAGAGACTCTGATTCAGGCTATGTTTGTAACTCTTTCTGAGTCTTAGGGCCTTATTTTTTTGCCAGCCATTTTCTCATCTCTAAAATAAAGAGTTCAGTTAGATTGCTCCATGTATTCTTAGTGTTACCAATCAGTTTTTAAAATATCAGTGTTGCACAATAGGATCATTCTCATAAAATGATCCAACTGTTACAACATTTGTATTGATTGTTGAGTATTAGAGTCCTATTCATGGAATTCATTCATGGAGGGTTTTCCCCTACCAGGTTGTGAATTCCAGAGGGCAGAACCTCCCTTGCCTCATTTATTTACTGTTTACTAGGTGCTTACCTAGTCCGATGCCTTGGTTATGGTAAGTGCTCAATAAATATTTGTTCAATTAATAAATTATTATAAAATGTGAGGAGGCAAAGTAGTGTTATGGAGTGAACATGTACACTCTGGTGTTAATCCTTTGTTAGATCATAGGATGTAATTTTTTAATTTTAATTTTTTTTATTTGATTGCACGTTTTTGTTTTTGTTTTTGTTTTTTAAACATCATTGTATACCCCAAGGTTCTCCTTGTCACCTGTGAACCATCATCTTAATCTCTTGTGCCTCATAGGATTGTAATTTGGAAGTTGTTGGGTTAATATATACGTAAAGTACCAGGAATACTGCCTTTTTACTTAAAATGTTAATTTCTTTTTGTATCCCCTAGACTTAACTTTTAACCAAGAGATTTTTATTAAATAAGCTGGTCACATATGGGTACTCGAGGTTTAATATTAATAGCCCTTGTTATTTTTCACTTAACAGTTTTACATGTGGCACTCATAAAAGATGAGGCTGAGAACACGGAAAACTCAGCAATCAAATCAAGTTCAAACACAACGCACTGCCAGAGCAAAGAGGAAATATTCAGAGGTTGATGATAGTCTGCCTTCAGGAGGAGAAAAACCACCCAAGAATGAAACCGGCTTGTTGTCTTCAATTAAAAAATTCATCAAAGGAAGCACACCCAAGGTATAGTTTCACCTTGAATTTAAATATCACTAAACGTGAAGTTTAGGAGCCGGGCACGGTGGCTCGTGCCTGTAAGCTTCAGTCTATGAAGCGGCCGGGGCTAGGGATCGCGGTTCGAGTCCCGCCTGGGGCCTGTAGCGAGACCTGGTTCCAAAAAAATAGCTGGGCGTGGTGGCGCGCGCCTGTCATCCCAGCTACCTGGGAAGCTGAGGCTGGGGATTGCTTGAGTCCGTAGTACCACGGGCAAGGAGAGCCTGCGGTTCCTCAGGCAAAAACAGCGAGACCTAGTCTCAAAAAAAAAAAAAAAAAAAAAAAAAAAAAAAGGAAGAAGTTTAGGTGGTTTTCTTTAAACATGTAAAGATGAGAAATGTGATGTTGCTAACCATGCTTTCAGAAAATCTCTGTTATTTTATGGTATTAACTTGGAGAATATTTAATGACTGAGAAAATACTCCCCTTAACTCAGTGTTAAGTTTTATCAATGTAGTATATAGCAAGTAAAAGAATATTGTCCGTGTTCATTCTTTTAATTTCTTCATTTCAGAGAAGAGTTAGTTTCTTATTCATATTATTAATATAGCTTCCAGTTAGGGATCTAGATGAGATCCTTTCTCAATCTGAATTTTTAAATTTGTACAGTGCAAATGTATTGCTTCCTAAAAAGAAAATAAAGTTGTTAAAAAAAATGAACACTGACCATCAATTACAAGTTCCAGATTCATATTTGATTATGAACTTGAGTGACTTGAGGAAAGTTATTTATATGACTGAACTCCAGGATGACAATAAAATGGGATACTTTCTACTTGATCTTACAGTTTTCTGATTAAGGCAATCTTGTGGAAAAACTGAGAAACTTTAATACATCCTGTGTTATTGTATGTAGTTTTTATCATCACTGTTTATAACTCTTGTATTCTTTTTTGGGATTATTTAACATGTAATGAAATTTTCACTGTAATGTTTTTTTTTTGTGTGTGTGTGTGTTTTGAGACTAGGTCTCGCTATTTTTGCCTGTGGAACCACAGGCTCACGTTACCCAGGGTACCACAGATTCAAGCAGTCCCCAGCCTCAGCTTCCCAGGTAGCTGGGATTACAGGCGTGCACCACCACGCCCAACTATTTTTTTGGAACTAGGTCTTGCTATGTGCTGCCAGTAGGACTCGAACCACGATCCCTGACCCCAGCCATGGCTTCCTAGGCTGCCACCTACAAGCGTGCACCACCATGCTCTGCCCCGTAATAATACTGTGGTGACTTACTCATAGTGGTAAAGTTTATTGTCATAAAATTACAAATGTAGTTACTATGAACCATTCACCAAGATTTAGAAATTTTCTGTAAAATTTTAAAGTTTTTTTTTTCTTTTGTTACTCTATATAAATCTGGATGTATTAGGATCAAACTCCTTCCAGAAACATGAATTCCTGAATCAATAAATTTCTAACCCCTGTCACTTGATAGGGGTGTTACTGTCATCATCTTATTCTCTGAACAACTATAATATAAAGTTCTTTATTGAGGAAACTATATCTACCTTTTACTTTTTTCCTCTGTTTTTTGTTTGTTTTTTCACATGTGCAAATACAAAACCCCAGTCACTACATAGGTTAAATAATTTTTTAGTTTTATTATATGATAGTATATAATATTGAACACCATTTTGGTCACCCTTTTTTGTTTTTCATGAAAGGTAGTAACCAGAAGTGAAAATAGGTTTTTCGATTCTTTCTTCCTTCTGTTTATGTTTATCTCCTTTGATTGAACATTCTTCTATTAATGTGGCATAGTATTATATCATAGTATCATATATCATCTTATTTTTTTTTTTTTTAATAATTAGATCTCTTTTGGTCAGCAAGTTTTGCCCATGTCAGTTAAAACACTGAGGTTTTTCTATAGAACTTGCTGTCAAATTTCTTTTCTTTTTAAACACCAATCTAGAAAAATCCCACATCTAGGATTTTCCACTAATGCCTACTTACTCAAAAATGTTAAATAAGATAGGATCCTAAAAATGTATTTGCTAGTTCTTTGATTCATAATTAGTATTTGAGTGCATGGTTTTTCCTCCTGCTGCAAATTCATTAATGGTGCTGTTATTTGTCCCAGATATCCTTATCATATTCTAAAGGTTTTAAGTATAGGATGTGAATGCCTTACAGTTTTATTTTTATTTTTTCTTTTAGGCTGTTTCTTTTCTCAGTCTTAAGTAACCCCCTGTTAGAAGTAATTAGAATGTTAACTTCTCATATTATATTCCTAGTGAGCTTATACTGGCCTCCAATTGTTATTTCTTACCTCCATTGTTTTTCAACCATCTTCTAGGTAATATAGTCTAAATTTTTTACTGAGTGTTGATAATACTTGCTTTATATTCATTATCTGAATTGCAACATTGTTACCTTTTTACATTTAGGTAGAATTTGACAGCTAATATTAGGTTTCTTTCAGATACCTTCTATCCAGTATCTCCTTAGTCGTCATAACCATTTTTTTGTACTTTGTAGGAAAGGGAAACAGACTTAGTGAATTTAGGTAACTCGTACAATGTTATAACAGCAACAAATCACACTACTAACAGTTACTGAGAAGTGACTGTGTGTTAACACTATTCGCTGCCTTAATAATTCCTTTAATCCTTACAAACCATCTGAAATAGGTGCTGTTATTTATTATTGATGAGGAAACTGACACACAGGGAAGTAAAGTAATTTGTGTAGTTACTTAGGTTTTAGTCGTAGCTCTGGAATTCAGACCTGGAGAGTCTGATTTCAGAACTTAATACTCTTACCTGCTTGCACTACTGCTTCTTTAGTAGACAACAATAAATCCAAGTACATTTGACTGTGATACTTGTATTCTTTTTCCTGTACCAATTTGTCTCAAAGTAGCTAGATGTTATCAGTATAACATCACCTATCTTGTGTATGGATTGAATATTAACTCTTGATGAAAGTGAATAAGCTTGCAAAGTATGCTACCCACTTTCTAATTTATTTATATTCTATTAACTCAAAACTTGAAGTTTACTCTCTGTATAGAAATGCTATTTTGCTTGGATCACCATCTTTCTCATTAGTCTGATTAGACAGATCACTCACGTCTGCAAATATCCTTTCAAAACCACATCAATTAGACAGCTCCCATGCCGCTGCTTGATTCCTTTTCTTTCTCTCTTCGTTGGACTTTTGCAGTTACATGGCAGAACCAGACTTTCTAGACAGACCTTGCTTTCTCTTTTGAGCTGTGGTCCCATCTGAGATATCTGACATATGTACAGAGTCCTATAACTTTAACCACAGTCAATTTTAAACCATTTATATTCACTTTCAAAGAAATCTTTTACCCTTTGGCTTTCACTCAACTCCCTTTTCTTTGTTAGTCCCAAGCAACCACTCATCTGCAGTTTTTTGCCTCTGTTGATTTGCCTATCATGGACATTTCATGTAAATGTTATGGTAAAGTTTTTAATGTCTAGCTTCTTCCACATAACATTACATTTTCAAAGTACAACCAGGTTGGAACATGTAGCAATGTACCATTTCTTTTTATTGTCAAGTAGTTTCATTGTCTGAAATACCTATCTGATTATCCATTCATCAATCGATACCCACTTATATTATTTCCAGTTTGGCTAGTATGAAAAATTATATTAGCTGTGAACATTCACATATTTTTTTTCCTACAGACATAGTATTTTCATGTTTCTTGAGTAATTTACCCTAGAGTGGAATTGCTGGGTCATATGTAACTCTAGCTTTAGCTTATACACTATTTTTAAGTAACTGCACTGTTGTATCAGTACTGCTAGCAAAGTATAAGGATTCTCATTTCTCCATCCTCACCAGTGCTTGTCTTTTTAATTTTAGTCATCCTGGTGGTTATGAAGTAGTGCCTCTTTGTTTGTAGCTTTGATACACATTTCCCTAATGTCTCAGTGATAACATTGAGCATCTTTGCAGGAACTTATTGACCATTTTCATATCTTCTTTAGAAAATGTCTATTTAAGTTCTTTATCCAATTTTTAATTCAGTTTTTGTTGTCTTTTTATTGACTTGTATGAATTCTTTATAGATATTAGTCCCGTACTATATATACACAGGTATTTTCTCTCATTCTTTGGACACCTTTGAGGGATACGTTTTCAAAATTTTGATGTTCAGTTTATTTTTTGTTGTTGCTTATTGTGTTTTTGGTGTTATATCCAAAAAACCATTGCCAAATTAAAGGTGATGATTTAACCTGTTTTATCAGTGTTTTATAGTTTTATTTCTTACGTAATTCTTTGATCCATTTTGAACTAATTTTTGTGGCTGGTATGAGGTGTAAGGTTTTATTGACTTTTTTTTAATATTAAATAATTTATATATAAATTTCCCATTTTATGATCTCCCATCTTTATGATCACCTCCTCCCCGACCGTTCCCACCCTCCTCTCCCCCCCACCCCAGTTGTGTACTTTAATTTAGTTGTTGGCTTGTTTTGATTTTTCTTCATGGCTTTTTGTCTGTCTTTCCCATGTCCCATATAATAGTGAAACCATTTGGTTTCTGTCTTTTTATTGTTTGATATCTTGATAAAGTTTATTCTTTCTACAGGTGTGAGGTGGTATGTAATGGATGTTTGTTTTGGTGGGGTTTGTTTTTTTTGGCTTTCCTTATGATTAAATGAGATCCTTATGACTAAATGAGATTATGCTTATTGGTCATGTTTGGATCTTTTGTGAACTGTCAATTAAAAATTTTTCCAATTTGGTGGGTGACTTTTTAATTTTGCTCTTTTGATTTCATTTACAATCCCTCTTGAATAAAGTGTCTTAAACTTTTAGACCTCGGCATCCTAATGAGTTATTGGAAACCTAAAGAGCATTTCTTTATATCATTTGTATCTGCTAGTATATCTCATTTGATATTAAAAGTGAGTTTTGAAAATAACTGTTAATTTTCAATTAGAACTACAAATTTGTAGCATGTTAATACAAGTAACATTTTAACTTTTTCAGGAACAAAAGTCAATGGGAATCATAACATTTATAGTTTTGTAAATCTAAATCTAATGGTGGCTTCTTAGAAGGTAGTTTGTTACCATTAAAGCATATAAAGGAAAATATACTCAAATATATTTAGAAAAGAGTTATTTTAATATCTTTTTCAGATAACTGTGGATATTCTGTTGAATACCAAAACTAAACAAATGGTTTAGTTTCTTACTGGAGATTAAGTTTGAAGGTGCTGTGATTATCTTTTTGTTGGTCTCTCACTTGGAATGGAATTTTACCCTAAGATTCTGTAACATTATGCATTGTTTATTTGGGAAATATTAGTTCAATGAACTATGCAGATCTTCTATATGTATTCACATTGATGTTTCATTAATCAGTATTAAAAAAAAATCACATTTGTGAACATCCCCACTGTTTTCAACAGAATAAGTATTGGTAAGCTGTCAAGCTTATGGTGCTGGGTCCAAGTTTTCTAAAATTCCAATTGCTTTAAAATTCAAATTTAGTGCAGTGTCCCTTGAATTGATAGACTTGCTTTTGTTCACTTGTCAGAAAATATCTACTTCAAATGAAAGTCTTAATTGAAAGAGTGATCTAAGTAAACTAACAACTCACATGCTTTTTTTTTTTTTGCACTCAAGACAGTTGTGGAAACACAAGTTGTGCTACAGAAGTGCTTTATGTATATTTCCATCCAGCCATTCAAAACATTAACACATATTTACATGCTGAGGTTTAATTAATTTTACAGCTTCATCAAGGACATTCTTAAATAGATTTGCCTTCTCCGCCACCTTCAGCAAGTACACAGGAGTGAAGAAAATAGTAACTAGTGGGTGTGTCAGTACCCTGATTTAGGCTAAGGTCATTTTACGTAGCAGTCTACCATTGCTTTTTGCAAATATCAACATAAGTTATTCCAGCATAAACTGTGAGATACAAAAAAATTGTTCACTTCTTGTTTTTATTGCCTTATATTCATAGTAAATATATTTGATTAGTTGATGCTACTACAAAAAAGTCACTATCAAGACCATCCACATCTGTAATGTAAAAAAGTGCAGCTGTAAAGATTATATGTTGACTTATTTTCTCTGTGGTGTTTTAATTCAAGTTACCTTTATAATTGGAAAGTAGGATTTCCTGTTTCTTTTATTCACCTTTTTGTTCAACTTTCAGCACTATTGTGCAAAAATTTATCATATCTCAGATATTATGTACACTTTTTAATGAATGCAATATGATAACTTATTTGTTTTAAGGGATACTACTGAGAAAATGATCCATTATTCTTTAAGATACTATGTTAGCTTTCTTTTTGAGAACTTAACTAAGTTTTTGGCTTTTGAAAATCTAATGTATACAATATTAAATTTAAAAAAAATTTTTTAATTAAAAAAATTAAAAATTGCTGATCTTAAATTGGCAGCATAATTGTGCATGAGTGTGTTTTATTACATATGACACAATAAGACAATATTTATGCAAAGGTAAAATGAGTTTATTTTAGATTGATTTCTTATTTAGCTTTAAATTAGAAAACTCCAGTTTCTGGTGTACATGTCCTATTTTCATGAGTCAGAAGTCTGTTATCAGTTTCTTTTCATCAGTGCAGCATTTCAGTGGATTGAAATCAGAAGTCTTTCTGCCTTTTTTTTTAATCCAACAATTCAAACCACTATTCATAGTTATAAATTTTCTTCTTAAATATTAATAATTTAAAAAAAAACTTAGATAAAATTTTAAAAGGAAAACATTATTGCAAAGGAAAACATCAACATTATTCATACTGTGTTTCCCCATATATCTAGAAAAATTTGTGGTTTCAAAATAATTTACTGGATCATAATGAAGCTATGGAGATAGAACAGGCCTAACTTGTAGGTAACTAATATAAACACTGAACAAAGATCTTTTATATTTAATAATATATTTGCGTTGGTGTATTCATTTACTATAGATTTAAAAGTCCATCTCAGTTATTTTATGCCTAAAGAACTACATTTAATGTTTGTCCTGCAGATCTGTTAGAAATAGTTTGTCGTTTTTTGCCTCAAAATGTCTCCAGTGTGCAGTTAGAAAAAGAAGTGTTTCTCTATCTCTGACCAGTTTTCTCATAGTTTTAGATCGATATGTTCTGAGCCTATGGTTACTACATACTGTCTTTTAATGCTCATTTGTCTTAGTTAAATAGGTTCTACTTGTGTTTGGTTGGTTTAAAGTTTTTTTGTTCTTTTTTTGAGACTAGATCTAGCTATGTTGCCCGGGATAGTTGTGATCCCGCGGACTCAAGTGATCCCCAGCCTCAGCCTCTCAGGTAGCTGGGATTACAGGCACCCACCACTATGCTTGGCTGCTTTTTTTCTGAGACCAGGTTTTGCTATGTTGCCCGAGGTAGTCTCGAACCCACGAACTCAAGCAATTCCTGGCCTCTTGTGCCCCAGAACTTGGGTTAAAGGCATGCTCCACCACGCCTGGCTTAAAACTTTTTTTCCCTCCGTATTGTCTGTGATCATTTTTTGTTGTCTGAAGTTCATTTTCTAGTACATGTAATAGAAGGCACTCATGGAAACAATATTCTGTAATCTTGTGTTTTTCTAACTGCCCTTTATGCATCAAAGTCAGTTTTGCTGCATATAAAAATCCCTGATTCACATTTTCTCTTCTTTTTATTAAAATGAATTGATTTTGTCTTGTTCTCCAAATGATAGTTTCTTTAGGCTTTATTAAAACATGTCTTGGTATTTGTGTTTTGGGGTTATTTTAAACTGTATTATTGCGATGTAATAATGTGTTTTGAAATAGGTTGTAATTTTGATCTATTCTCTGAAGTTTTGACATGCTTTATCTATAGAAATGTTATGTTATTCCTGCATGTTTTATTATTATAATTTTGTGTAGGATTTGACATACACAAAATATGTGTTTGTATTTGATGTTTATTTTTATGAGTAGTTTTAGAAAGTTGTATGACTTTTTTTATTAGCTGATTTTGTTGTTTTGATGTGGTGTTAAAAGATACAGTGATTGCTTTTTGAGTTTTCCTGTCCCTATGTTACATTTATCTATAACTTTTCTTTCCTTCTCTGTTGTTCTCACCTTTCCTCTTCAGTTTTTGTTCCATTCCCATCACATTTTCCTCAGTGTCAGACCAGTTGTAGCAGGAGCCATATTTGTTATTTCAAGAGTTGGTAGGAACTAAATTCCTTGCTTAGCAAAGAATCTCTTTGCTATTTGCTTCCTTCTCCTATTTCATTGCCCTTAAATTGACCTGCTTTGCTTTCAATTGAATTCCTACCAGTTGGTTTTAAGCTTCTGTTCACAGGTGTGTCACATACCTTGTATTCTCTGCCTTTTGCATTGGTGATTATGTGCATTCAGGTGTTATGACTGTGGGTTTGTCCTTGTCCACTTGGAGTTTAAGAATCCCATCGTTTAAGATTTTCCCCTATAAGCCTATTTTGGAGACAAGTTTGTAAAATACAAATACCAGAGAAGACATTGTAGGATTATTAAAACACCAGTATAATAATGTAGAATTTTATTTTCTTAGTTCCTCTTCTAAAAATCATTCTATATCAACAGTTGAATGTTCAAGAAAGGCTAGAATTGGGGATGAATTATCTTTCAAAATAGACTCCAAGACATTTAAATATACCATTTGAAAAGCAGGACTTTATTGCCAATGACTGCAGAACTTAAACCTTGATCTTAAGTTTAAGTCTCTCCTCTTTAGAGGTATAAGAGAAAGTACTTAAATGTAGTATTGGGGCTTTTTAACACTGGGGCTAGGGTACTGGACACCTTTCCAGTTGAAAATCTGTATGTAACTTTTAACTTCTCCCTGCTCTTGATTGAATGACTTTCGAATAATTTAAACAGTAAACTAACATTTTATATATGTTTTAATATGCTGTATTCATACAATAAAGTCAACTAGAGAAAAAGAAGCATTAAAATCAAAAGAGGAGAAATTCATTTATAATACTGATTGGTAGTCTAAGTTTATGTTGTCTGTTTACAAGAAAGTCTACACATAATTAGATCTGAAGTATGATGACCTGAAGCATGATAACCTGAATATCCTGAAGCACTGTGACCTAAGAAATGCAGCCTAGGAGTCTAAATAAACAACCCATGACTTATTGACTCAGTTTACGTATGAAGCCCAGTTTCTCTTTGAATCTTCCTTATTCTATCTTTGCACGTCAGGACATGTATTACCACCAGCGCATCCAGAACACCAGTACATATAAAGGATTAATAATACCCTTAACTTCCTAAGTAGGGGTACTCAGCTTTTGGTCTGAATCTGCTGAGGTCAGTACGGTACTGATAAACCTTGACATGCCGGGTGTCCTCATTCTCTAATTGCCTGCTCCCATACTTGGACCAATGGCCTGGAAAGGGAGATGGGGTAGTGTCCTCATCCTGATTGCCTTGTCCTGGAACCGTCCTTGGTCCTGATTGCCTGTTTTCAGACCCACTGAGTTCAAACCTGTGTTGTTCATGGGTAAACTGTATTCTCAGTTGATCATACTCGAGTCTGTTCTGCTATAGCATATGGTACTTCCACAGTATTGGTTAGCTCATTACATTGTTTGTGAATCAAGGAATAATGACAGTATAACAACATGTGGTATTTGGTTTATACATGATTTTTCCTAAAATGGATATGGAAATCTTGAATAATAGAACTTGAATTTTATGCTTCACTAGGAAAGTAAAAAAGATTTCAGTTCAGCTGTTACCAAGTCCTCCTTACCTAGCCCCACTTGTGTCCCCCCCCACACACACACACATTATTTTTAGTTATTAGTGATAACGTAGAGTAAGGGTATGCCACCAGAGAAGTGTATCCTAGTCTAGCAAAAATTCTCATTTGACAGTTTTCATTTCTTTCATGTCCATCCTAAGCAACAATGCTGACTTAAGGTGCCATTTTTCATTTATCTTAAATCCTGTTTCTCTTTTTAATGGCTTTTATTTAGTCCTGAGGTAGCATTAGCATTTTAATTGCCTGACTATGGTACCTTGGTTATATCTGAGGGGTCCCCATCGTTTTTTAATGTGGTGGTTATAGAATTACAGGGACATTGACTGATAGGCCCTCTACCCTCATGGAATCCTTTGATACTGTATAGTTTTGTGATATTTATGTACTTGAAGGACATTTTTTTCAGAGTTCTATATTTCCTGGTAATGGTGAATCCAAGTTTCAAGTTTGGTAAATGAGATTTCCTGTTCATCATTTTAAAATACAGGGCAATGATTAAATGTAAAAATTTGAGGAATTATTATTGGCCATTATAGAATTATACTATAACTTTTTGGGAACCATATAAAAATAAACAAAAGACTAAATCAAAATTTTGCATTTGATAGTATTTGCTGTATAACTTTTGTTCTGTTTTGTTCCAATAGGACCAGGATTTGTTTTAGAAATTTCAGAAGTACTAGATCAATATTCAGCCTTCAGTAAATGCATAGTAACATCCTATATTATTTGTTGTTATAAAAGCATCAAATACAAAGAGATTCCTGTTGGATAGGAATGTTAATTATATATGAGGTATATATAATATATATCATAGTTAGTAATCTAACTTTCAGAAATTTTCAGATAGTCTCACTAAAATAGCAAAGAATTCTACACCAGTATTACAGTAATGTAAGAAAATCATACGCACATGGAGATGATTTCAGAAAAATTTTGCAAATGAGTGGAATAGCTGTAAATGGAGAAACACAAAGCAAGCTTATTGCTTAAAGTTTCCTATTTTAGTCATTAATACTGAAAAAATAGTATTTACTGATTCATGTGGATTTGACCTATATAAGTTCATTTTGTTAAGGAGTAGACTTCTTAGTGTTAATTTGGGCACAAAGAATTGAGGTTGACATTGGGGGTGTGGCAATTTCAGGTCCTATACTTTTGTATCATATTTGGTATTACATGATATGCCAACAAATTTCAATGGGATTCTCTCCCATACCCTAACAGTTCAAGGAAACAATCTCTATTCTTTAGGACATTTTTAAGGGTAAAGGAAATTGCTAAAAACTCAGAGCCCAGAGTATAATTCATTATTTTATTAGAATGAAAACTTTAATGAGAAAGGATTTGAATTGTGTTAGTATTCAATTATATTCGTTTTGTAATTGCATCAATGCATACTCTTGTTAACATTCAATTTTTTTTTTCTTTCTTGAGACTAGGTCTCGCTATTTTTGCCCCTGGAATCGCAGGCTCCTGTTGCCTGTGGTACCACAGACTCGAGCAATCTCTAGCCTCAGCTTCCCAGGTAGCTGGAATTATAGGCGTGCAATACTACACCCAGCTATTTTTTGGGACTAGGTCTCGCTATGTTGTCCTGAGCAGGACTCGAACCACGATCCCTAGCCTCAGCTGCTTCATAGGCTGAAGCTTACTGGCATGAGCCACCATGCCCAGCTATAACATTCAATTTTTTTCCTGTTTTCTACTACTATTGGATATCCCATTTAGTCTTTTGATTGAAAATAGGAAAGTATGCCATATTTTATCATTTATAGAAGTATAACCTGTAATGCAGAATGACTGTTCATTGCATGTCTTTTCTTCTTGTTACCTTTTAAGGAAGAAAGAGAAAATCCTTCAAAACGGAGTAGACTTGAACGTGATATAGACAATAATTTGATCACGTCAACACCAAGAGTAGGGGAAAAGCCTAATAAACAGATATCGCGAGTAAGACGGAAAAGTCAAGTAAATGGAGGTTTGTTAACATTTAGATACTGTTTTATTAGACTTGAGCAGAGATGTTACCTATTTTTTAAAAATTGAACAATTTTTGTCTTATTTTTGTAATCTTGTATTATATATTAATAGCATGAAGTAAAACAAAAACTTCTATAAATCGACTGAATAAAAATGACAAGTAAAGGTGAAATAGCTAATTTTATAGTGTTCAGCTTGAAAATGTATATGGATCAAAATTTTTACCTCAGTCTCTCTTAAAGCAATAATTGTGATTTGATTTAATGAAATTATATACAAAGAATTTGTTTCTAGATCATAGAATTTCAGGACTCAGGGTCTTGGTCCCCTAAACCCAGTAGTTCTCAACTAAAAGTGGTTTTGTTCCCCAGAGATATGTGTCACTATAATCCAGATAGGGAGTGAGGGAGACTGCTCGAAACTAGTAGATTTCGGGAATGCTGTTGAGAGTCTTACAATGCATAGTACTTCTGCCCACAATGAATAATTTTCCCAGATGTCAGTAGTACTGATATTGATAAAACCTGTGCTAGGTAAATACTGTATTAAGTTTTTAGAAAGCTCTGTTAAATGGAAAAGGAGGATACAGAGGAAGCTATAAACAGAACGACACTTTAGAGCACAACAGAGTTCTGCTTTTTAACCATGCTATCTTAAACACAATAGTAGTATTAATACCATATCTCTTTCTCAGTGTGTTATTGTATCTCTTGAAATTGACCATTAGGAAGAAAAAGGTTTTGATAAAGAAACAAAAGAGCTGTAGTAAAGAAAGAAAGTAGCATGGTAGATAAAAAGTAAAGTGAAGGGTCAAAGAATGAATAGTCAAAACATTGGGTTGAATTTATTTTTATTTTATATGTTTCAAAAAACCATGAAAAATGGTGTCCTGCTCTACAGAAATAGTTTTTGAAAACGCTATACATAATCTTCTGTTTCAATGGAGCTGTGTTACCTCTATTTAACTGTTAATTATTAGAAATAGTTCCAGGATAGGTTTTGTGTAATGGGCAGAATTCCAAAATGTACATAAAGATAAACTGTGGCATTTGTGTTTTGTGTATTTTAACTTGGTTGCTTTAACTTACAAAGAATTTAATATTGTCGGTGTATGTGTACTCAGTAAATTTTAGCTTTTATGAAGCATTGTAATGAAATTTATAAGTCATTTGATTTTCAAGTGATTTACCTCAGAGTTTAACAAGCTTTCTTACATAATTAAGTTGAGAACATACTTCTTGAAAGCCACATTTTCTATATAACCTTTTTCTTGTGTTTCTTAGAAGCTGGTAGTTACGAAATGACGAATCAACATGTAAAACAAAATGGAAAATTGGAAGATAATCCTTCCTCTGGTAGTCCTCCAAGGACTACATTGTTGGGGACTATATTTTCTCCTGTTTTCAACTTTTTTTCACCAGCAAATAAAAATGGTAAGTAAGAATCACTGGCCATTATTTGAGTTAAAAAACTAATCATAGTCTAACTTTGTATATTATCTGATTGATTTCACTGGCAACATAACTGGTGTTTTGTGTTTATTTTCAGCCTCGTTGAAAATGCAGAGCTCTCAAAATTTTGGGGAGGAAAGGTGGTGGGGTATGGAAATAAATAATAGTTTGTAATTAATTCTACTGAAGTGAATAAATTTTATAAACTTAGGGCAGGAGGAGCATTTTCCCTCCTCTTTGTTGTTACGACTTCTGTAATCATTAATATGTGTACAGGAGCGAAGCCAGCAAATTTTCAGTATTTTTAATCAGTAAATTGTAACTTGTTAGAATATTTTGAGTGAAATGGAAATAGTTGGTTCTTTGTAACACACTTTTTGTTATTTACCTAGATCCACTTTTCAATATTTTTTAAAATATTAATATTATTTATTTTTATTCTTTAGATCATAACCTTGGTTGTGGTTTAAGTGATACACCATGAAGTAATTACATGAGATGGGTGGGGACCATAACTGGATTTGAGGAATGTATTTGGAAAACAGAAACTGACCTTTATCAAACTTGAAAATCACATGGGTAGGAGTATAAGATAGATAACTGGAAAGCTAGGGGGTTGTGATATGGGATTTATATTTAGGTTTCAGAAATAAACAATTTCTGAGTTTTAATGTCCAGATTATGGCTTTAGTAATAACTGCTAGAGAGCAGTATGAATAAAGATGGAGATAGGTAGTATAGTAACAATGGAGATGAATGAATTCTGGTTCAGTATGTTGAATACAGGAGAAAAAAGTATGTTGAGGAAAGGGTATCTAGATTACAAAGAGGTTAAATTTAAGGCAATGAGGGAAAAAAGGAATACCCTTCAGTTGAGAGTTGGTGGAATACCCTTCAGTTGGTGGTTTACTTTGTTGTTGAAAATGACATGTAGTGGACTCTGAAGAAATGGAAAGAGTTGGGATCATTCCAAAGTGAATAATTTGGCAGAAGGGTCACCTTGTTGATGGCTGAGCATAATGAGGAAACTAGCTTTGTTTATGAGATCTAATCTTACTGAGAAATGGTTCTGTGTCTCTGAATTTAAAGGTTTTCAGAATTAGAGAAACCTTAGCTCTTTTCTTGGGTAACTACTCTTGGTTTAAAAATTCCAGTGAACTGGATGGAACTAGAAAGACTCCTATTAGCAGAAATAAGTCAAAAAGAAAAAGAGAAGTACAGGATGGTCTCACTTATATGACGGATATAGGGAAAAACAAACAAATAAGAAAAAATGAAAACAAACAATGGGACTGAACCATGGAGCGAGAGAGGAGGAGGGGGAAGAAAGTAGGGGAGGTGAAGAGCACAGAAGACCAGGATAGTTAACAAATGTTAGTGAAGTGGGAAAGCCCCGGAGTAAAAAAAAAAAGAAAAGAAAACACACATTTACCAGATATCGGAAAAGAAAAAGGCCAAACAACCAACAACTGAACATCAACTTAACCAACCAACAAATTGCAGAAAAATGGGAGATGGAGTGACTGGAGGGGGGATACAGAGGAGGGATATGAAGGGAGGAGGAGGGATCAATTAATGCACGATTGTCACAAATCAATAAAATGAATTAAAAAAAAAATTCCAGTGAACTACATTCTTAGTACTGGATGGATCAGGAGCTGTTTTGTGATAATGAACATGCACACATATATCTCAGATATTATGGATTCAGTTTCAGATGACCCACAATAAATTTCCCAAGACATGTAAAAGTTATTTTCACAACCAGGCTTGGTGGCACGCCTATTATCCAAGCTCTGGGAGGCAAGAGGCCCAGGTAGATTGCTTGAGTTCACGGTTCGAGACTACCCCAGGCAACATAGTGAGACATAGTCTCCAAAAAGCAGCCGGGCACGGTGGTGGGCGCCTATAATTCCTGCTACCTGGGAGGTTGAGACTGGGATCATGTGAGTCCGCGGGATCGGGCAATATACCAGGCAACATAGATAGCTAGACCTAGTCTCAAAAACAGAAATATAAATAAATAGATAAAAAGTTATATTCAGTTATATTCACATTGTATTATATATTCCAAATTTACTAAGAGACTAGATCTTAAAGGTTTTCACCACAAAAGAAGAAACTGATAATTATGTGACAGGTGAGTGATGTCATGATATTGTAGTATATAAGTTATGTATCAACAGTTGTACACTGAACAGCTTTGCACAGTGTATGTCAGTTACATATCAATAAATTGTGACTGTCAATGGGTTGTTTCTAAACTAGTTAAATACTTAAATAATTAAGAAAAACTTTGTTTACTAATATTTTCTTGTCTGTCTTTATTAAACCTCATTGTTTGAAATGTCCAGAGAAGGCTTTGCTTAACATTGGTATCCTCAGCTTTACCTGAGATACTTAATTTTCTCTTTCTGTTTGTACTTAATTTTTCTAAGTAAGTTTTTCAGTTTTGTTTTTTATTTGAAATGTAATATATTTGAAATGTAAATTTGGGTGTGGAATGTAGATTGGCTACATCTTTATTTTTAATTTGATTCCTGTTGTAGTGATAATTAGTGACTTTATTATACTACATAATCATCCTTTTTTTTCAGTAGTTAGAATAAAGTACTACCTAACAGGTTTGGTGATTATAATAAAATATTGTCTGTATTTATTATACAGTGAATTAGATTTCTAGGACTTGTTTATTACCTTTAAATAAAATCTGCTCTATCCTGCCATTTGATCCCCTCCCCCCACGAGTTTTTAATCGATGATTATAACTAACAAATCATGGTTTCAGGAACATCAGGATCGGATTCTCCAGGTCAGGCTGTAGAAGCTGAAGAGATAGTAAAACAACTTGATATGGAACAGGTGGATGAGATCACTACCAGTACCACTACATCAACTAATGGAGCATCTTACTCAAATCAAGCAGTTCAAGTGAGGCCATCAATAAATAATGGTTTAGAAGAAACAGAAGAAGCAGTTAATCGTGATATTCCACCCCTTACAGGTGAAAAAAATTTCTTAATGTTTTCACCAGTAGTTCTTAAAAATACATTAAAGCTGCCAGGCGTGGTGGCGTGTGACTGTAATCCAAGCACTGGGAGGCAAGAGGCCAGGAATCGCTTGAGTTCACGGGTTCAAGACTATCCTGGGCAACATAGCAAGACCTGGTCTTGAAAAAACAGCCAGGTGTGGTGGCAGGCACCTGTAATCCCAGCTACCTGGCAGGCTGAAGTTGGGGATTGCTCGAGTCCATGGGATCAGGATTACCCCAGGCAACATAGTGAGACCTAGTCTAAAAAAAAATAAAAAATAAAAAAATACTTTAAGCTATCAGTTAAATACATGTGGTTTTCTTCCTTGAAGTTAAGGAAATTAAAATTTGAAAGTCTGTTGGTGGTTTTACAGTTTATCTGTGCCAGTTTTACTACTTGGAGAAATATAACACAACTAGATAAATTATATGCTCATGTTTATGAACAAACTATAAATACATCAGTCTTAGGTGCCTAGGTCACAAGTCCCTACCTGCAGATGTCTGATATCTTTGGGTTTCACACAGAGATGACATTCCTTCTCCCAAAAGAATCTTCTGATCCTGGAATTCTCCCTGTACCCACACTTTGCAAGTCTAACTGTCCATCCTCACAAAGACCCAACAACATACTTGTTGGATACCCTGAGCCAGTTGCCATGGAAATGTTAAAACACATTTAGGTCAGAATTTTATTAGCTCTGAGACATATAAGGACATGTAAGACTAAAAGAAGAAATTGTGTTCTGTCATACTTAGAAGAAATAAAATAGAAGATGGATTTTTCTTCAGAGGGAGAAATCATATATTTTTTAGATTTGTTCTTTTATTCCTTGTAGTTACATGTATTGGACAGATCCTAGTAGATACACATGCACAGATGACCTCTGACTTACAGTGGGGTTTGTCTTAATAAGCCCACTATAAGATGAAAATAGCTTAAGTCAAGATGCATTTAATACTTAATCTACGGAGCATTTTAGATTAGCCTACCTATCTTAAATGTGCTCTGAATGCTAGTATACTGTAGAATATCGGTTGATAACTGTCATGTCATGGTTGATGAGCAACTGTGACTTACTGCTGCTACTGCCCATCTTCACAAGGGAGAATATTGTATCATTCATCCAGGAAAAGATTGAAGTTGTAAGTATGTATGGTTTCTGTTGAATGTGAGTTACTTTTGCACAGTATAAAGAAAATTAATTTGAGCCATTGTAAGGCAGGGACCATCTGTAATTGGTTAAGAAATACAGTTTGTATAAGGAAACAGCATAAAATTCTGTTGAATATAAAGGAAATTTCTGAAAACTCATTATAACTGCAAAAAACTTGTGTGTGTGGTGTGTGTGTGTCTTTCATGACAGTGCAGACCAGAGTGTGTGTGTGTCTCTCTCTCTCTCGCTCTCTCTCTCTCTCTTTCTCTCCCCCCCCCCAATGGAAATGGCAATAGGGAGAAAAAAAGCAGCAAGAGAAAGTTTTCATTTACATTTGTCAGCATATAAGTATGTTAAGCAGGTATTTTTGTTAAAAAGTATTCTTAACTGGGATAAGACTGGAAATGAGCCTACTGTTGTTTCCATTGTATGCTAATTATCCAGTGTTATAGTTTAGTGATGACTAAGTACTTTTGGCTTCTATTTAGTTTTTGTGTTTTATAAACCTTAATATTGATTTATTGAAAACTGTAGAGGTTTCTAGAAGAGAAAAGTAAGATTTACTTTATTCAGTTGCCTCATACATTCACTTCTTCCCCTAAACTTTTATTAAATACCCTTTGTGTGTCTGTGTGATATGCACTGTATAAAGATGAATGAGAGCTGTTCCTTGACCCTGAAGTCTGCAATCTAATTGATGAGCTAACCATATATAAATAAATGAAGAAATTGATTATGTAGCATGATGTAGTTATTCTGATTAGGAGAATCATGAATAGTAAGAGGTAAATTATTTATTGCTGTTAAGAGCTACAAATGGTACTAATTCAGGATTTTGAAGGATAAATGAGATGCAACATAAAAACACAGTATATATGGGACAGAATTTGAGAATGAATAACATATTGCCCCATTTTCCCTTTTGTTTGAGGTTAATAGGAATTTGAAACAAGTGAAGATATATTTTTATATTATATCATTGTACAATGAACCACTGACATAACAAATGACAAAATTATATTTTATATCTTCTGTCACTCATTCAATATACACACTGTACTCACTCTGTCTCAGATGATGTTAATACATGATAACTGGCCAAAAAAGGTTAATTTTTGTCCTGAAAGACATAATCCCCAGTATTCTATTTTTTTTTTGATGATACAGTGATTTTATTTTTTTTCTCCCAGTATTCTATTTCTATGGAAAGATTATAATTAGTTTTATTAAATTTCATTTAATCTTTTTGTGCTGCCTAATGACCATAGGTTAGGAATGATGTTTAGAAAAATTTCTCAGTTTGAGACTAGGAAGTCTAAGATCAAATCTCCAGCATATGAGTGGTGAGGACCTGCTTTCTGTTCAGACACAGCTGTCTTCTTACTGTGTTCTCCCTTGGCAGAAGCTGTGAGCTTTCTGGGATCTCTTTTATAGGGATACGAATCCAGTTCATGGCCCTCATCAGTTTCTAAAGGTTTCAACACTTGCAGGGTGGGGGGCACAAACATTCAGTCTTTAATATCCTGAGACATCACCTTGTAAGTTCTCCTTGTCTACTCCTCCTTGACTTTAAGTTGTAATTACTCTCTCAGAAAATTCCCAACATTATTTCTGAAATTCTATCAGTTGATATTTTAGCTCAATCACAGTGGACTGTGTATTATGGAACATAGAGAATTAATTTTCAATTTTTTAATCATTTTGTTGTTTACATATTTTTGTATATATATATATATATATATATATATATATATATATATATATATATATATATATATATATATAAAACATCCTTGTATGCCCCAGGGTCCTCCCCACACCTTATCACCCATAAACCTTCATCTTGATCTTCTTATGCTTCTCCCTTCTCTGATTTCTCCCTTTCCTCCCAGCTTTTCATAAGTTTTAAGGGGATTATTTATGGAAGCCATAAAGACTGCTCACATCTCAAGGGGTCTATTGTCAGCATACATATACAGTATGTATGTACACAATACTTCGGGGATTACAGTAGTTTTTTGGTATTTAGGGGGAATTGGATCCTGAACATTGTTGCCCACCAGATACCAAAATTCGTGCATTCTAAGTCCCGTATAGAAAATGGCAAAGCATTTGCATATACCCTTGTCTTTCCTCCCATATACATTAAATTACCTCTAAATTACTTATAATCCTAATAAAATATAAATGCTGTATTTGTAGTTGTTACACTGTATTGTTTAGGGAATAAGGACATAGGAAAAAAGTCTATAGTGTTCTTTACAGACGGACCCAGGAACCCTTGTTGGCCTCATTACATAGTACATATTTACTATTCACATTTGGTTGAATACCAGAAGGCAGAATACTTCAGATATGGACGGATAGCTGCTGTAAGAGCACCATAGAAGTTAACGTGTTTATATGTGTATATAGCATTGAGTTAAAAATTGAATTTTGTATTGTATATTTTTCTATAATAAGTAATAAATTTTCTCTAATTCTCCTAGTATAATCTTGCTTGTCATTTTGTCTTTCATAGTAATTTTTTCCTCTGGATCTGGAGTTAGATCTGTGGCTTAATAAATTTGCTTTTATAAAACAAAAACTTAAGATCCTTGACAACAAGAATGATAGTTACCAAAGGGAAGAAGTAAAAAAATGGTATAGGTTGGAGATTGATGGTGACCGGGCATGGTATGATAGATATACCTATTTAGGTGAGAAACTATACACCCACAGTCTATACAGTACTGTAATGTAAAGATACCTCAGTTTTGAAAATTGTTATTAAATACTCTTTAAACATTGTTTTGTTTTTAACCTAAAATACACAGGGCTATAGGAAGATCTAATATAAAAGCAGTAAAAATGGATACTTCATGGAAATATTGAATACAAGTAACACCTTTTTTTTTTTTTTTCCACTTTACTAAGTAGCCCCAGTAACTGCAGATAATGGTTATTCATCAGCCCACACAGAGGCCACCTATGAAGAGGACTGGGAAGTATTTGATCCGTGAGTTTGTTTTTTTTTTTTTCCCCCTTCTGGAGCAGAGTGAAAGTACATGTGTGGAGGGGTAGATGAATTGGTTTAATGTAAAGACCATTTAAACTGTGGGTATTATGACTTCTAATGAGTTAATTTGTTTATTCCAGTTTAGTTTGCATGTTGTTGCAAAGTAGGTTAAATATGTATAATTTCAATAGAGATGTTTAAAAAATGGATTGAATTTAGTAATATTGTCCTATATTTATAAAAAGTAGAAATGTTGAAATTTTCTTTAAATTTGATTTATAGCTATTATTTCATCAAACATGTTCCACCACTGACAGAAGAACAGCTAAACAGAAAACCTGCTCTTCCATTGAAAACAAGAAGCACACCAGAATTCTCCTTAGTTTTAGACCTGGTAAGTTTATAACCTACAGAGATAGAGGAAATAAAAGAATTAGAATAAAAGGATTAGATTCTTTTAAAAAACAAAAACAAAAACTAGCTTAGTTTAAGCAAAGTATAATGAGAGTGTACCCAGTTTATCAGGTAGCCTTTGAAAACACTTTTTTTTTTTTTTTTTTTTTTTGAGACAATGTCTCCCTATTTTGCCCAGGGTACCATGGACTCAAGTGATCCCCAGCCTCAGCTTCCCAGGTAGCTGGGATTATAGGTGCATATCACCACACCCAGCTATGTTTTGGGACTGGGTCTTGCTATGTTGCCCCGGGCAGGTCTTGAACCCATGGACTCTAGTCCGGGCCTCCCTCCATAGGCTGCGATTAAAGACATGCACCACCATGCCCAGCCTTGAAAATACTTTTATTTTTGTATTTGTGTTTGAATTAATTATTTCCCTCATACTCTTGACACCTCTGTGATTTTTTAAGTTTTTAGTTATTTGGAATAAAATTATAATGGTTTTTTTTGTTAGATTTCACTTTGGGGGGTTTATTTTCCTGAAGAGTGAAATATAATATGGGTCTCAATAGGTTAATATTATGCAGGACCATATGCCTTTTCCTATTACTATTTTTGTATATTTTTTAATAATGTTATATTCATAGACTCAAAAATAAATGGTTCCTTAATGCTAATAAGACCTTTAATATGTTCTTGATGTGATTTGAAAATTTATATTTAGGGTACCAGTGGAGCTTTGAAACCTTAAGTACACTATAATTAGAGATGTGGTTTAGTTCACATAAATTATTATCTTGAGAAAAATATTATTTTAAATATTAAGTAACATGAATAATATTTTGAGAGTTCAACACCTTTGCCTTTATCTAGCCAAAGACATGTTAAAGTGGTGTAAGTCCTACAAGTGTATTAGAAGGTAAGTGGAAAGAGTAATTTTGAAACTGGCTATGAATAATTCAGATTTGATGTGCATGTTAGAGAAAACCTGAGAAAGATTTTTCTAAGACTTTAATGTTAGGAGTTGATGTGGTCACGATAGAAATTTGTTTTCAATTATATGATTATAGAAGTAAAGAACAGTCAATATTTAGATTGTTCATGATGAGGTGGAAAAGGGTATGATTCACATATAGGAAAGAAACTATCTTCTATTTTAAGATGCTGAGATAATATATTGACAGATATAGTCTTATATGCTACTAAAAGAAAAGGAGGCATATCTAGATTATTTTCTAGAAACACTTCAACTAATAAGATATGCTTCATTATAATTCATCTTAAACACATTGAAAAATTTGGGGGCATAATACCAACTTAATTTTTAAAATTCTGTACAAGTGGAAAAACTGTTTTTTTTTTAGCATTCAGAATTTGAAAAACAAGGCTGTGCATGGTGGCGCATGCCTTTATAAGCAGCAGCCTAGGAAGCTGCGGCTGGGGCCAGGGATGGCAGTTCGAGTTCCGCTGGGGGCACGTAGCGAGACCTAGTTCCAAAAATATATAGCTGGGTGTGGTGGTGCATGCCTGTAATCCCAGCTACCTGGGAAGCTGAGGCTGGGGATTGCTGCCTGCGGTTCCACAGGCAAAATTAGCAAGACCTAGTCTCAATCTATCAATCAATCAATGAATAGGCTTTTAAAAAAAAGACTTTGAAAAACATTAATTTATACATATTATAGATTGAATATCCTCACTTTATCCTCTTTATGAGAAAATAGGTCTTGGTAATCAAAGATGACAATATTTACTAAATTAAGCAATGTTTATGAAACATACTAAAATACCATCTGAAATAAAATTCTTCAGTTTGGGCACGGTGGTGTGTGCCTGTAAGTGGCAGCCAAGGAAGCTGTGGCAGGGACCAGGGATCGCAGTTTGAGCCCCGTTTTTGACAACATAGCGAGACCTAGTTCAGTTCCCAAAAAATAGCTGGGCACGGTGGCATGCGCCTGTAATCCAGCTACCTGGAAAGCTGAGGCTGGGGATTGCTTGAGTCTGTGGTACCCTGGGCAATGTGAGCCTGTGGTTTCATGGGCAAAAATAGCGAAACCTAGTCTCAAAAATAAATTAATAAATTTATTGATAAATTAATAAATTCTTCATAAAAAGTTTAAGAATAAGTGGCTCTATGAATAAAAACATACATATTTTAAAAAATAATTCTAAACATTCATTTGCTTATTGAAAATAGCAAAACAGTATGTATAGTTTACTTAACAGGAAGTTAGCAACTACAGAACTCAGTTCTCAAATGATCATGTGTAGTTTGCTGAGCTCCACTCTTCTTTCCAAGTTTGTGAATGAGAAGTGGAGCTGAAGATTTTTTATTTCTAACCAGTCTCCACATGATGCTAATGCTGCTTGCTGATCCAGGGACTACACCTGAGAACCAGTGACTGAACAGACTTTTCCCAGACTGCTACACCAAACATAATAATAAAAATAACATTTCACTAATGAATGAATGCTATATAATGATTTTAGTGATCATTCATAAAAATTTTTTGAAATTTCTTTTAATATATGAGTCATTCAATATGTGCTTTTTATTTTAAGGATGAAACACTAGTACACTGTAGTTTAAATGAACTAGAAGACGCAGCACTTACTTTTCCAGTCCTTTTTCAAGATGTCATTTATCAGGTAATTTAAAAATTTTTTAACTTAATTTTTGGCCTATTAGATAACATTCTACACCAAGAATCGTTTTTGTAATTTTGGGGGTAGGGGGGTGTGAAGTTGAATGTGTGTTTTCCTATGATTTTCATCAGTTTTTTAATGGCTTATTAACACAAAGTAGCTTTATGCTAAACAATTGCATAAAGCATCATTTTGTTATCAAAGTTGTAAACTTTTTTTTACCCAGTGAACTCTACTAGTTTCATGATCTGTTTGCCAGCAGGTGGAGGCAGAAGCACTGACATAGATCTCTGAGAAGAACTTGCCAGGTTAATACCTGGTATTTTTTTTCCTCCCCAAGTCCAATTAATATGAAGAAAACTCATTCCTTGTTGGTCATTTTTATTTCCTTTTGTAGTATATGGTCTGCAGATTGCAGTTTGGTAGTTCTTACTTTGTTTTAATATCAAGATTCAAGGACACACTTTTAGTTGTTGCTTTATTTAAAAATTTTGGTATAAGCATTTCTCACTTGTGTGTTGACGTAAAGGTAACAGTGCAGTAGCAAGTATTTACATTTCATTGTGAATTATATGTGTAGGACAGTTTTTATTTTGTGCTTAAGATTTTCTGTCATAAAATTTTATTAGCATATGTAAATATACATTGACAATTGCCAAGTGCCTTTCTGTGGTGATGGTGATTTAACTGGCATTATTTTCATATAGAACCAAACCAGTTGAAGGATTGGGAAAGGGTCAAACAGTTTGTCATGAGGAAGACAGCCCACTAATAATGCCATAGAACATTTACCATGTGAATGATGAATAGGTGTTTATGGTTGTTATGTGCTCTAACTAGGCAATTTGACTGCGAATATAGTTTTCTTGGAAGATGGTATTTTCTGTGTCAGGAATCAAAAAATTTCACAAGTTTGTGGTAATGAGTCATAAGAGGCTTTTGTGTAGCAGTAGTGTTAGTTGTAGTCACACTCAGTTTTGTAGGTGTCAGGTCTGAATATTCACTTTTATGTAAATTGATTTTAGTTCTGATATATGATTGGTGGATCAGGAAAATTAAATTAGGGTTTTTTTTTTAAGAATTTTTTATTTTTAAGGTAAAGTAAATCTCTTGACACAGTTTCTGCAGACTAGCTTGTTATTGTTTAGTGAACTTCAGAGACACTAGTCTTAATGACAAATACAGATAGATAGTAATGTCTTAGTTTTCTTTTAGGTATGATAGTCTTGTAATTATGTTCAAAATTGCACTTAAAGTGATGGTTTTCAGGCTTTTAATTTGGAAAGGAAAATTATTTGAAATACATAATTGAGATGACTTCTTAAACTTACAGATTTGAAATTTATTTTAGATAGTTTTGGTCTGTTACAGTTTTTAATAAGCAACTTGGAAAGTAGATGAGTGATTCTTCCCCTTTGTGAACAATTTAAAAAACTGAATTTTTTCCTTACTGCAGCCACTATTTCTGCTTTAATTCTCTTATTAAGTTCATATTTTCATGTGGATCTGGATAGTTGTCTTACTTTGAATAAAAGGCTTCTAACAGTGCATATAACTAAGACTTAAAAACAGCATATATGTACTGAATTTACTTCTGTGGAATTCAAATAACTCTTTTTCCTTACATCTTATGAGTTATTCTTTCTGGAATTAAAATAAATAATCTAGTCTAAATCAGGAACAATGAGCCACAAGTTATGCAGTTGTTTACAAGTTATAGAGATGATTTTATTTTAATGCTGTGATTTAGTTACATCATAATACAGTTTAGTTCCCCTTTAGTAAAATTTTGAGGATGTCCATAGTTAATATTGGGGTACAATTCCTTGGACTTCTGGTTTTGGCACAGCCATTCTGTCTGATTCTAATTTCTTAAAAATAACTTTAAAAAGAAAAAAAAAAAAAACCTGAGGAAATCTTGGGTTAGGGTTCCCCCAGTTTTCAGACCAGCAAGCTCCCTTTAAACAGGGAATGATGTCTTTTAAACTTTCAGTGGTGTTGTCTCCATCTACTGGCAAAGAAGAAATATACACAAGGGTCTGAGATGATCTAAGAGATTTTGGAGAAACCACATTATTAGGTAAGATGTAACTTACATATTTAACCACTACAATATAATGTGGCCACATAAAGGTAGAAACCTGTAAAATACTGTATATACTCTTGAAAAATAATCTATTGAGGTGAAATTCATGGCATAAAAGTAATTTTGAAATAAGAAAGTTCCATGACTTATGCCTACAGACTCTGGATTATTTTAGTTCAGTATGATTTATGTGAATATTTTTAAAAATAAAATGGTAATGTTGAATAGAATCAAAATTTTCATCTATTAGTGTCCTCTTGGGACCTGTTTTGCTTTCTTTTTATGGTAAGTTTGTTATGGTTGATCTATATCTAATTTTAATTCTACTTGTTATTTCTTTCTTTCAAAAACAATTTAAAGTATAAAATGTCTTACATGTTTTAATCATCTGATCAGAGGTTGGAAATATTTTTCATATAAAGGGATATTCATATCTTAGGTTTTACAGTTTCTGTTGCAACTACTTTTTCTGTTGTAATAACATGAAAGTGGTCATAGAGAGTACATGATCAAATAATATGACTGTATCCTTACAGAACTTTTCAAAAATAAATGCAAGTCTGGATTTGGCCTATAGGTTTTTGTTTGCTTGATTCCTGATCTAATAATTATGAGAGTATATACAGTAAATTTACATAGTAAAATTCTGAGTGGAAGTCAGTAATTAAATCTCATCAAAATTTTTGTTAATTGAGAAATTTTAAGTTAGTCCATTGTAATCTGGTTGTGGGCTTTCTTAGTTTTTTTTTTTTTTTTTCCCCAGATGAAAGTTTGAGGGAAGTTGAGGGGGCCACTATTACCTTTAAAGATTGCCTGACTTCATGATATATACTCTTCTTTTGGATTAGTAGAACTCAGCTTGGTTAATGCAAGTCTTAGACTTTATGAGCAGGTAGATTAGTCAGGTCCCAATTTAGTATCTTGAGTGTATTTGAATTCCATTTCTCTAGGAGACCAAAAAAAAAAGATCCACCTCAAGTTAAAATTTGATGTATGTTAATGCTGACACTATATGAATAGACAGATTACAGTTTGTGTATATGGAGAAAAACTCATTTAAAAAAATAAATTTTCAAAGTGAGGTTGTGGCACTCCCAAAGACAAAGTGTGCAGATTTTCGTTTGAACAGATTCTCCCCTCTCCTGTTCCTCAAGGTGGTAGTTTTTCCATAAATTGTTTTACATTTAGTTATGGGGAAAACGTAATTTATTCATTGAGTGGTACAGATGCATTAGATTTCTGGCAAAACAAGTGCATGATCAGTTCTAGTGCACCTGTTTAATCTTTATATTTAGCTTATGTTGACACATTATCAGGAAATCCATCTCGTGGTGTTACTCAGTTAAGAGGTCTCCACTGTATTTAGTTTCTGTTCCTGCAGATCCACCAATTCAAGACTCTAGGTCATCTCAGTCCCTCTTCCATCCAGAAGATGACTTCTATCCACAAGCAGGACTGAATCAAAAGACAGATTTTTCACTTAGCTCTTGAGCTGAACTACCTCCTCAATGACCTTCCTCTCTCTCCATCAAGAACTGGAGCTCAGTTTTTTGAAGATGTAATAGAGCTACTCAGCCCAAACGTGGCTAATTGAAGACAAAAAGAAGATGCCTCATATGTTTCACCACAGTACAGCCAAACGTAACTGTGTTGTCCATCTCCTCACTCTGTAAAGTATGGCAGGGCATCTGATTTTTTTCACTTTGTTCTTTAAGACTTTAGCCAGTCAGTGACTTTCTGAAGATCAGTAATAACAATAAACTTTTGGTCAGCTATCCAGAAATCAGACTGTGGTAAGCACTCAGAGAGAGGAGACTTGAGTTACTTGCTAAAGATGCTATCAGTAGAGGTTGTGGGACTAGATAAAGAGGTTTGTGGGAAACCTGTATTTAGCCAAGTTCAACCTCTTCCCTATTGTTGAAACATACTTGAGAAAGCCAGGCACGGTGGCTCGTGCCTCTAAGCTTCAGCCTATGAAGCGGCTGGGGCTAGGGATCACGGTTTGAGTCCCGCTTGGGACGACCCAGCGAGACCTAGCCAAAAAATAGCTGGACATGGTGGTACGTGCCTGTAATTCCAGCTACTTGGGAAGCTGAGGCTGGGGATTGCTTGAGTCCATGGTACCCCGGGCAACGTGAGCCTGTGGTTCTATGGGCAAAAATAGAGAGACCTAGTCTCAAAAAAAAAAAAAGAGAAGAAATATACTTGAGAACCTTAAGAACCTAGGATAATTTTCATAAGAATCTCAAATATTTATACCACATAACAAGAGAAGTATAGTCAGAAACCTGTCTCTTCTCTGCAATCTTTTCTAGAAGTCATCACAATTTTTTCTTTATGTTGACAAGAGCAGTGTTTTTAGTGAAGAATTTTGTAGTAAATATACCTAATCAAGTTTTCTCTAAAGCTCTCACTTAAATAGATAGTAACAGAGGCATTTTGTTTTGATTTTCATAAAGTATCATTATTTGTGCCTTGATGGATATTTAGTATTGAGATAAAAATACTTTAACTGGTAGAGAATAATATTTTGATAATTATATTCAAATCTTGAAAATAATTTTAAATTAACTTATTAAGTATAGTCATTGTACTAATTTTTTCATAATTATCCATTTTTTTAGGTTAAAAACAGATACAGGTGTAAACTATTATTATCTGCTTATCAAATATAAGAAAATATTTTATGGGTAACTGTCTAAAATGTATCTTAAAAGTGGAAGTAATTAATTAGAAAAATTCTTGTTCAGCCGGGCACGGTGGCTCGTGCCTATAAGCTTCAGCCTATGAAGCGGCTGGGGCTAGGGATCGCGGTTCGGGGCTAGAGTCCCGCCTGGGGCCCGTAGCGAGACCTAGTTCCAAAAAATAGCTGGGCGTGGTGGCACACGCCTGTCATCCCAGCTACTTGGGAAGCTGAGGCTGGGGATTGCTTGAGTCTGTGGTACCCCAGGCAACGTGAGCCTGTGGTTCCACGGGCAAAAATAGCGAGACCTAGTTTCAAAAAAAAAAGAAAGAAAAATTCTTGTTCAGCTGCAAATGGTCGGCAAATTTAGAAGAGTGACATTTGATCTTAGCATGTTAAATTGGAGACTTAAAATTTTAGAATTTTTAAAGGTAGTCTGTTTTTAAAATGACTTTAATATGATTAAGTCAGTATTATATGTACATAAGTCTATGAATACACATATTTAAATAAAAATATAATGGTTAATTGTTATGTCATGTATAATGGCCAATTGTTATGTATACTGGCCAAATGGAAAATTCATCCCCTTCGGACTAGAAAATTCCTTTTCACATTTCTTTCCATTTAATACAGAACAGGGTTTTAGAGAAGTCTATCTTTTGAGGATTTTTGTTTCTATTGGTCCTGATGTTCTAGTATTTACCTATTCGCCCCCAGTTTATTTGACTTATAAATTCTTCTCCCAACCATCTATCGTTATATATATAGAACTGTGTGAATAAAAGATGATTGTAAAAAGTTGAGGCTTCTTCAGGCCCTCTGAGCAACTGAGCAACCCTCTTTCTACAAAGGAGATTGGATTTTGTTTTTATGCTCTGGCATGAATGCTAAGAAAATGTAATGAAATTAAATAGTTAAGCTATATGAACTGACACAATTCATTCCAACTTTTGCTCTTCTAAAAGTGCAGATATAGTCATAGGGGCTGTCATTCTCTTTGACTTAACACTGCCCACTACCTTCATACTGATAATAGTTCTCCACCCTATGACTAATTGCTTCAGATAGTAACGTGCATAGTACTATGTGTTGGCAATCTCAGTGTTAGACACTTCACATAAGCTGCTTTACATTAGTATTAACTAACTTAATCCTCACAACAACCCTATGAGGTAGGTACTATTATTATACCCGTTTTATAGATGAGGAAACTGAAGTGTTCAGAGGGGTCAAAAAATTGGCAGAGCCATTTGTACAAGTGTGATATCTACTAATGGTAAGATTTTTTAGTTATTTATAGCATCTCATTCTTCCAATGTTTTTCTTTTTTCTTAGCGCTATACATACTGATTAAATAACATTCAGCAATCAACCTTTAAAGGTTCCATATACTCTTGATGAAATCTCATTGAATTTACCATACTTTACTTTGGTGGTGTAGCAATAAATTCAAAGAATGTCATGGAGAAAACTATTAAAGCTGCTTCTTTTTGAATATGTTAGGGTCATATTTGTGCTGAAAATCATTTGAAAATATTTTTCCTGAAAAGACTCATATGTAAGAAATTATTTTTCCTTAATCACTCCCTCACAAATTGAAACTGCTATCTTTGGATATTTTTTCATTTGGTCATGCTATTAAAGTTAACTATGATACTAGATTAAGGTTTGGTAAACCAATTGAAATTAATTGAAATTAAGGTTTGGTAAACCAATTGAAATTACTCAGTGCATATAACTTGACTTTGCATATTCAGATATGAATTTTATTTATTATTTATTTATTTATTTATTTATTTATTTATTTATTTATTTATTTATTTATTTATTTATTTATTTATTTTTTGAGACTAGGTCTCACTATTTTTGCCATGGAACCGCTGGCTCACGTTGCCCAGGGTACTACGGACTCAAGCAATCCCCAGCCTCAGCTTCCCAGGTAGCTGGGATTACAAGCGTGCGCCACCACGCCCAGCTGTTTTTTTGGAACTAGGTCTCACTACGTTGCCCCGAGCAGGACTCAAACTGCGATCCTTGGCCCTGGCCGCGGCTTCCTAGGCTGCTGCTTACAGGCATGCGCCACCATGCCCGGCAAGTAGATATGAATTTTAGACTTCCTCACAAAATATGATCTGTTTATAACTGAATTGCTATTTTAGTGACCACCTTTGGTAATTAATTCTGTTAAACCATTTATAACCTATTAGGACTATATGTTTATTAATGTGTGTCTGTGTGTATATGTATACACTTATAGGACAGTCTCATCTTAGTACCAAAGAAAGTACAAACTGCCTATCAAGTATTTTTCTTATCAGATAGTGTTGCTTTACAATATTGTAGTATTTTTCTGTTATATATTCCTCACATTTTTATATAAAATTTATATTTTGGTAATATATTCCACAGATTACAGAAGACTAATTTAATTTCCCTGATCACTATTTTGAAGATTATTTTAGTAGATTTTACTTAGTGAATATTCATAAATTCCTATATTGAAGTAATAGTAAACTCTTTTAAGACAGGTCTTTGAGTGTGCTATATTTATAATTATAGCATGTATTGCTTTTAAGCTTTGACTTTAAAGAAAATATATTTTCAAACAGTACTTTTGGTTCATGGTAAAGGTTAAAATTATTAGTAGTGTAGATAGAATAATTTCTGTGTATTTGAGGAACAAATGTATTTCATACTGAATGGAAACTTTTAGGTTGATCCTATATATGGGAGACTGGTTTTGAATTTTTGCAAGTTTGAAGAAAGATGGTTGGTGAAATATAACTGGAGAAAGAATGTAAGATAGAGGAAATATACCTGTAACTCAGGACAGGAATCATTGTTAGAAAGTTAAGAGAAGAAAAGTGGAGTTAAAGAGCATCTGTGGAATAGGTATTAAAGCATTTAGAGGCATGCCTGGATGTGCATTTGTCTGTTTCTGTGACAATACAGAAAAGAGTGGCAAGTCTTACTAAGTGGGCATAACTTAGCAGTTCTTGACTTCTGTGTTTTTCCTGCTTTAATATGTCCAATCAAATGACTTTGACCCTGCTTATGTCTGTTTCTCTCTATGAGATTCTGCCTTTGCATCACATGGCAGAACCCCTGTGGCTCCAGCCCTGTTCTTGTATTATTCTACACTGTTGTTTGTTTTTCACTTTCACCTCAATTTCTGCCTCTGTCCTTAAATCCTTGAAAACTTTTTTCAGCCGGGCACGGTGGCTCATGCTTGTAAGCTTCAGCCTATGAAGCGGCCGGGGCTAGGGATCGCGGTTCGAGTCCCGCTTGGGGCCCGTAGCGAGACCTAGCTCCAAAAAAATATAGCTGGGCGTGATGGCGTGCACCTGTCATCCCAGCTACTTGGGAAGCTGAGGCTGGGGATTGCTTGAGTCTGTGGTACCCCGGGCAACAAGAGCCTGCGGTTCCACGGGCAAAAATAGCGAGACCTAGTCTCAAAAAAAAAAAACTTTTTTCAAACGTTGACTGTGTCTCCAAGATTTTTTATTTTACTTTTTTTTTTTTTTATTTGAGATTATGTTCTCTATTTTTGCCCATGGAACCGCAGGCTCTTGTTGCTCTGGGTACCACAGACTCAAGCAATCCCCAGCCTCAGCTTCCCAGGTAGCTGGGATTATAGGCGCGTGCCACCACGCCCAGCTATTTTTTGGAACTAGGTCTAGCTACAGGCCCCAGGCTGGACTTGAATCGCGATCCTTAGCCCTGGCCGCTTTGTAGGCTGCAGCTTACAGGCACGAGCCACCGTGCCCAGCCTGCCCCAGGATTTTTACAGTAAATGGTTAACTCCAGCATGAAAAGAAGCATGCTAACAATATATCCTCATCTTTGCTGCCACCTTTCAGGTAATAATCACCTTTTTAGAAGTTTTAAATTATAAGATCTTTTATTTTTAAGTAGTCAAGTACTCAAATACATAATGAATTTACATTTTTATCTAAGCTGAAAGTCACAGTGTATTTGGAATATGTGAATTTTGTACAATGTTCCACTTACTATGTTTGGATATTTTTTGAAAAGAAGTAATATTAGTGTTCAGATGCCAAATACCAAACTACAGAGTTCTGCATATTTTATTTTACATTTTGGATCAAGTATTCAGTGGGAGTATTGAAAACATTTATGCATATGCAAAAATGAAAACATTTTGTTACTACATGCATGGGTGGATACCATTTTAAGCAATAAGAAGAAGACTGGTGGATTAATTTATTATCCCCTTGAAGATGAAGTAGTTGAGAAAATATATTGGCAGAACCATTGGGGTTTTTTTTTGTTT